>CM068323.1:3314466-3421966 GCA_034766995.1 Acanthacorydalis orientalis | reverse complement strand
ATTCCATGTACGGCCGATCACCGGACACCGCTCAAAGAGATAAACTTCTCGCAAGTGGTTGTTCACACGATGTTTTAACGTTGCCAGTATATCAGCAGACTAACTGGCACGACCAGCCGCTCTATCACGTACCTTTTCGCGGAAGGCTTCCGTTCGATCGTGTAAAAATACACACACACACGCGCACACACTCGTGTGCGAGCGTTGTCGAATTGATCAGTAAATTCACGTGCGCTGGACACAAATTGGTACAGTAAATTAAAAGGTGTTACTGTTTGTAATGAGGTCTTAAATCAAGAAACGAAACGTTCGAGATATACGCGTACGCAACTTATAAAATTTGTGGATTCGTTTTAAGGGAAACGTTCGTTTAGTCGAGAAGAAAAATACTGTTAGAACCGATTCTGTACGAAGTGGTAGAGTACTCTATCTGATCTCTATTGAAACTAACAGTTGATACGCAGTTTTGTTCTTGAAATTTCATTGAAAATCTGTTAATAATTTCAATAAAATTTTATATTTAACATTTCAAGAACTATATTAAAAAAATTCGTAGGTAGTGTCGGAGCCACTACCGCTGGGGTTTTTGGCGGAAAACGTCTTACTTAAGCGGTGTTGTCGGGGCGTGGTGTTTGTACGGTTGGTAAGAAAGAAATTATCACAAAAAACTTGTGTGTGTCTTTTTATTTATTTCTCACAATGCTGACTAATTTGTAAAATTTTGTTAAAGACAGGACAATGGTACGAGTAGTACGATATGTAAGACTTACATGTTACACTTATATCTCTAGAGAACGTTAAGTCTATAGTGATATTCTTTAAAGTTGTGAAGTCAGTTGGATCCGTAGCCAAGACCGATCTAAACTTGTCGTTCAGAAACTGTTTCAGCCGATCGTTCGACGCATCAATGTTAAAGTCCCCGGTGAGCAGAAGAGGTATTTTTGGGATCGCATTGCCAGTCGCTAACTATTGTTCTGACATGCTCTGTGTAGTAAAGCATTAGTTGAAAAAAAAAACATTTCGATATAGTTGAGTGGTGTGTGTTGGATGAATGTAGACTGAAACTAGGACGAATTTAAATTGGTTAGGCATTTCAACTTCCACTAGTACACCTTCGTCACCATGAACATCCTGTAAACAATTGAATCCGGAATACTTGGGTATCGGCCGTCGTCGAACGGGTCTAGCGACATGAGCCCTGCACGTTTTCCGATTGTTGAAGACTGCCGTCCCACCGTGCCGTGCTACGCTTCTAGCCACTGCCATGGCTCATACTAGGTTATAGGTCACCGCCGTCATTGCGTTGTCTGTTGCACTCTTTGGACTTAATGTATTTAAAGCCGGGTATATCAACGATTTTATCTTCATCCATCCAAGTCTCCGTGAGATCCAAGTAGTCGGAGCGTGAAGTGACTGGGTGGCTGCTCAAGTCCAAGTTGTTTACCACCAAACTTTGAATGTTATGCGTGCACACTATGAAAGACTCCATTTTTTGTCATCGCCGTCGTTGTCATAGTCAGTAATGTATTAATGGAATCCACAGAATTGTTCAAAGTCCGTTGTTATCGTCTATAGTTGACTTCAGAAGAAACGCGAAGTGTAAACTCATAGTTTTGTGAAAGAAAAAAAGGTTCCCATTTTTTGACCAGAAATATGATAACTTCAAGTTTCCTGCTTCGTAGTCTCCTCGAGCATACAAAATGGCTACAAAAGCATATAATTCTTCAATAGAAAATTCCCAGTCCTTCTGTAAAATTTTACTGGCCTCTAGCTCAGTGCAAACTTTTATGTGACTCATCATTCAATTCTCAATTAGGAGTCGAAATGCACTGCTAACATTACCAAACAGAATGTTTCGCTTCGCATAAGCAGTTGGGTCCGAAGAGTCCTTCAATATGGTATATGATGGCAATCTACCAATACGTCCATCCACTAATTTTTCTCATTCAGTACCGTCGGCAACAATGTCCACCTGCTGGCTTTTTTCGGTTTCACTATCCGATTCAGTACCTGAACAAATACGCAATCGCTTTCTGCATTTGTGGCTCTTTTGGGATATTTCATCTTCACTCTCTGAATCTTCATTTTCATCTTTTTCCTCTCCACTTTGTTCAATATCTCGTACTTCAATTTCATCTTCAGCTTCTTCAAAGTCTGAAAAATCAGTTTTATTTTCCATGTAAGATATGTCTAAATCATTATTACTTGAATCAGTGTCCGAACAGTCTTCATTTATACTAGTTAGTTTTTTCAATTCTTCCAATATTTTTTTGCTTCCTGAAAATCGTTTCATAATTGCCTAGGATATACCAAAAATAAATTCCAATTCGTTGTAAAAATATTTTTACACGTTTTTCACAGAATACACTTTTCTACAAGAACTTTATCACATTAGAAATACAACTGATAATGATTGCGTCTTGATTACATCTACGAGTTGGAGCTATTAGGTCTAAACTGAAATAAAATCATAATCGGAACAAAATAAATCCACTTATAACGATTGGAGAGGGGGGATTGTCGGGGTTGCCAGGGCTCTGTCCGTTTTTCTCAGCACAGTATCTCTCCTGTCCCTCTCTTGCACTCATGTAGTCATATTCGCTCCATCTCTCTCGTTCACGACTATGTTCATGGTAACTTTTGTCTTGACACACCGTACGATTTTACACCTCGCTAACGTGCGCACAGAAGTTTCTCTTCAAAAATATTCTATTTCTCAACATAGTCTCCATTGAGGGCTATAAACTTGGTCCAGCAAGTCTGTAATTCACGCATTGTCGGCGGCGATAACATCATCATTTGACGAGAGTGTCTTCGCATTGAGCCAAGTTTTCATGTTTGGGAAAAGGAAGAAGTCATATGGGACCATCTCCGAAGAATAGGGTAGATGAGGAATTAATTCGAAGCCTAATTCGTACAATGTTGCCACTGATTTGTGGAATAGTGCGTTGTCCTGGTGAAAAAGCATTTTTTTTTGTACATCAATCTTAGCCGTTCTTGTTTCAGTCCTTCTTTCAAACGGTTCAACAATGTTGCATAATAAGCTCCTGCTATCGTTTTTCTGTTCATTAAGTAGTCGGTCAGAATGATTCCTTGAGAATCCTAAAAAACAGTAGCCATCATTTTCTCATCCGACAAAATGATCTTTGCCTTCTTAGGCACGCTTTCACCAGTCGTTGTCCACTGCTTTGACTGCTGCTACGATGCAGGTATATAGTAATGTATCCATGTTTTATCAACGGTAACGAATCGACGTAAAAAGACCTTCTCCTTTTTTCCATTTTTTCGGCAACTGCTGCAATGCTCGCTTCAAAAATCTGTAGAACGTGAAGAACGCTGGCAGAAATTTCGTCTATGCTAGTTTGAAAAGTGACGCTTGATAGCTGTGACGTTACCACATGAATGGTGACGTCACATCATAGAAATTTACCAAACATGTCAAACGATTCTCGTATATTAGGTTGAAAAGAAAATAATTCCCTTTCCGAATTCTAACCTTATTTTTTCCAATGAAAGTGTCATTTCATCGTGTTGATGTTAAAATCATTTTAAAGTGTATTTTTCGGTCTGTATTTTGATGACATCGACTTTGATTTTGTCATTAATTTTGCTTCAAATCAGGTTATTGGACTAAAGATGGAAAAGAAGCAGATAAGAGCAATTTTTTGCCCTTACACAGATGTTCATTAAAAACAACCTTAAATTTGATTTATAAGAAAAAATTTTATGGTATGCATACATATATATATATATATATATATATATATACACACACACACACACTTGTGTATATATATATATATATATATATATATATATATATATATATATATGTCAGACAATTAAGTAATGCGACAAAATTCAAAAATCGAGTATCTTTAAAAATTAAGGTACATCGCTGCGATCCCCTTCAAAGTAGTCCCCTCCCGCATCTATACACTTATTCCAGCGAGTTTTCCAGTTTTCGTAACAATTCTGGAACACTTCTTGTGGGACCTCTCCGAGTACCCTCGTCACAGATTCTTGGATATCTTCAACGGAGTCGAAATGTCGACCTTTGACGAATTTTTTCATATGGGGGAATAGGAAAAAGTCGCAGGGTGACATGTCCGGTGAGTAGGGCGGTTGTGGTAACGTTGCGATGCCTTTAGACGCCAAAAACTGAGAGACACTGAACGCACTGTGACAGGGAGCATTGTCGTGATGCAGAACCCAAGTCTTCGCGATCTCTGGACGCACTCTGAGCACCCTTTTTCGTAATTTTTCGAGCACATTGCGGTAGAATACTTGATTTACGGTTTGTCCAGGTGGTACGAACTCTTTGTGAACCACCCCTTTGCTGTCGAAGAAGCAAATCAACATGGTTTTCACTTTGGACTTGCTCATTCTCGCCTTCTTTGGCCTTGGTGCTCCAGGGGACAGCCACTGTTGGCTTTGTCGTTTAGTTTCGGGGTCATATTGAAAGAACCAACTTTCATCGCCAGTAATAACTCGATCGAGAAGAGTAGGATCACTTTCAACCTGCTCGAGACAATCTTATCTAAATTTCTCTGTTCCATTTTCGTGACATGCACTACTCGTGCGTTGTTACAAAACACTAAACAGCTGGCGAAGAAATGATCGTACGAGGGTGGTCGAGGTTTCAATCGAGAGAGTAGGGATCTGCTATTACGGTGGCGGAGTTACAGGTTCGCAGTGTTACCACAGGTCGAGAAAAAAAATCGGTCGCATTACTTAATTGTCTGACCTCGTATATATATATATATATATATATATATATATATATATATATATATATATATGTATATATATATATATATATGTATATATATATATATATGTATATATATATATATATGTATATATATATATGTATATATATATATATGCCGGTAATTATGACAGTGGATTAGGTCATATATTTTTCGTATTGAGATATTTAGACTTTTGCGTTTTTGTGTAATAAAAAATACTATTCCATTATGTAACAAAATGTCTTCCAAAGTACTTACTGTTATAATGTAAATCTTTTATGTCATTACGAATTCCTATGAGTATCGTGAAAAAATATGTGTTTTTTAATACTTCATAGGCCTTAGACTATTTTCAAAAGTATTCAAACATCTTATGATGTAGCAAACATGATTTATAACGAAAATATTTCAGGTTTATTCAAAAAAGGAAGTTATAAACAATAGTATTCACTTACATTTTGTAATTATAATCATGTTAACTTAATTAATGTTAACAAAAAAACTGAACTGTGATTTTCAAAATAAAATTTAATTCTTTTAGTACATTGTCCCGTCGTATACCTTTGCATGATAAATTCTCGAAGTTTTATTTATAAAATTTTGAAAAGAAGAAGAAAAAACATTTAAACAAAAAGAATATGAACTATTCGAACCCCTCCGTTCTTTTTAACACCACGAAAACGTCTCCCCTCTGTATGGCGGACTTTAAAAGGAATTATTCACCATGACTTTCTACGAGTGGGTCAAACCCTATCGGCAAACATTTATAGCGAACAGCTCCAAGGAGTACACGATGCATTACAACAAAAACATCCAGCACTTGTAAATCGTAAAAAAGTATTATTTTTGCAAGATAATGCACTACCACACGTTGCAATAGAGACCAGAATAAAAATTATGAATTTAGGGAGGATGATCCTCCCCTATTCCTCGTATTTCCCAGACATATCTCCATCAGATTGTCACCTATTTTTATCTTTGGACAATCATATGCGTGGTAAACAATTTAATAACGAAGGTGAATTAAAAATGGAGATGGCTACTTTTTTTGAAAATTTAAAAATTATCAGTTTTACAAAAATGGAATTCGTAAATTATCTTCTCGCTGGGAAAGGGTTATTCAATGCGAAGGTCGATATTTTGATGAATAAATTATTTTATGTAAAAATACACAAGTGTTTTTTTCTCAATTCAAAAACGGTAGAACTTTCTAGGTTACCTAATATATATATATATATATATATATATATATATATATATATATATATATATGTATATATATAGAGAGAGAGAGAGAAAGAAGAGAAATAAAATATAGAAAGACGAGGGAGACATTTATATTACAATATATTATGATTATTTTTTAATAAAATGAAACAAAGGTCTTTAAAAATTGAATATTCGAAATTAACATTTCTTTTATAATATTAAAAAAGTGAAATAAAGTAAACTGACTTTTAAATTTATGATTAACAATACACACATTTTTCAATCAAAAAACAAAATTTCAAAAGATAAGCACGTGGGAACTCCCTATTACGTCTCTGCCGCGATAACGTGTAACGGCACAAGCGGCGATTCGTCTTCATTTATGTCTCGGATTGAAATAAAGTTATAGCTTTAGTTTTTAACACTAGATTCGCTTGTATAAACTTTGTTCCCACTTTTCTATGCGTTGTGGAACACTGTTAGATTTGTGGAAGCGTGGATGTAAATAACTTACCTTCTCAGTTTAGACTCGACCATAGTTATGGCGCCAGTAAAACGGTACGGATGCGTGTACGAGGCACACAATTATAAATTTAATATTTATTAAAGCCATGATGTGATTTCACGGTGCGTAATATATGAGGTTTTCCAATAAGGACGCGCTTTTTTAAGAGGCTATATTTCATGGATGCCAAACTGACAGCTGTATTTTTAGGACATCCTGTGTTGATTTGAAATGAAAAAAAACAATATTTCTTTATAATCGGGAGAATTGTCGCTACTAGAGCCCGTACTGGAATCATTTCAATTAATGAACTTAAAAAAAATTCGACCTGAAGACGAACAAGATTGATTTTTTTATTAATTTTTCAGAGTTTCGTTTTGGATTGGGAGACATCAGACACGTGTATGAAGCTCTCTCATACTGTACAACGAAAGAGATGTATACGATTTCAATGTAAAACTCATAAGAAATTTCTTCAAAATATTGTATTCATTGAAGCTTTCGAATAAAGAAATTGTCACACACTTTAACATTGTATTTGTTGTTAATTTTTATCATTTTTTTCAATAATAATTTTAAAACTTACATTTCACGCAGATTAGACTGGTCAACACATATTTTTCCTCCGAAATAACAACAATGTGATTAAATAACTCCAGTACTGTAATGTATTTTAGTAATATTAAAAAATCCTAGTTGGTTCGCATTCGTAGAAAAGTCTGAAGACATTGCTGGAGGAAATTTATTACAATGAATATTCTTGGAAAATTTGTGCTGATTTTAAAATGATTGCGGTACTTATAGGGATGCAACAAGGTTACATCAAATAGTGTTGCTTCTTGTCCATATGGGATAGTTGCGATCAAGCGATCCATTTACTTAAACGAGATTGGATGGAAAGGAAAGGTTCACACCAGGAACTCAAAATATACAACGTCATCCTTTAGTGAAGAAAAAAAATCATAATACCTCCTCTCTACATCAAGTTAGGTTTGATGAAAAACTTTGCGAAGGAAATGAATTGTAAAGGAGGATTCCAATATCTCCACGAAAAGTACCCTAAAATAACTAACGCCAAAGTAAAAGAGGGAATATTTATTGGTCCTCAAATCAACGAATTAAATACAGGATTGAAATTTCGAAGATAAATTAAATGTAACAGAAAAGGGAGCATGAAGATCAATGGTTGCGATTTTTAAGAATTTCTTCGAAAACAAAAAGGACAAAAAATACAGAACATTAGTGGAAGGCATGTTGGAAGCATTTAGAGCAGCGGGCTCCAGTATGTCTTTGAAAGTTCTTTCGGCGCTATTTTCCATATGAAATGTTTTTTTTTAAAAAAATAACTTTCATTGTTATTTTGTGCAAATTCTTTCATGCAACACTCCAGTAGACTCTCCGAACTCAGATCTTAAATAGGTTTTATCGCTTCGAGACCTATCCGTGGAAATGCTTGGTAGTCATATTGTGCCAGACACAACGCGGCAGAGGCCCGACCACCAGAACATTTTTCACTATAGCTCTGACAAATTAACGAATTTCTGAATAAAATTTGAGCGACAGTACTACCCGATAGTGATTTTTGTGAATTGTGATTTTTGAAAAGTCGATTTTTTCACCAGTCAAAAGGTATATATATATATATATATATATATATATATATATATATATATATATATATATATATATATACACGAGGTCAGACAATTAAGTAATGCGACCGATTTTTTTCTCGGCCTGTCGTAACACTGCGAACCTGTAACTCCGCCACCGTAATAGCAGATCCCTACTCTCTCGATTGAGACCTTGACCACCCTCGTACGATCATTTCTTCGCCAGCTGTTTAGTGTTTTGTAACAACGCGCGAGTAGTGCATGTCACGAAAATGGAACATAAAAATTTAGAGCAACGGTGCGCGATAAAATTTTGTGCAAAACTCGGCGAGACCGCGACAGAAACTTATGAAAAAGTGCTTAAAGTGTATGGTAGTGATGCCCTGAGTCGTAGTCAGGTGCTTCTGTGGCATGCCGATTTTAAAAAAGGCCGTGAGAGCGTAAAAGGCGTCCAAAGTGACAACCATGTTGATTTGCTTCTTCGACAGCAAAGGGGTGGTTCACAAAGAGTTCGTACCACCTGGACAAACCGTAAATCAAGTATTCTACCGCAATTTGCTCGAAAAATTACGAAAAAGGGTGCTCAGAGTGCGTCCAGAGATCGCGAAGACTTGGGTTCTGCATCACGACAATGCTCCCTGTCACAGTGCGTTCAGTGTCTCTCAGTTTTTGGCGTCTAAAGGCATCGCAACGTTACCACAACTGCCCTATTCACCGGACATGTCACCCTGCGACTTTTTCCTATTCCCCCATATGAAAAAATTCGTCAAAGGTCGACATTTTGACTCCGTTGAAGATATCCAAGAATCTGTGACGAGGGTACTCGGAGAGGTCCCACAAGATGTGTTCCAGAATTGTTACGAAAACTCGAAAACTCGCTGGAATAAGTGTATAGATGCGGGAGGGGACTACTTTGAAGGGGATCGCAGCGATGTACCTTAATTTTTAAATATACTCGATTTTTGAATTTTGTCGTATTACTTAATTGTCTGACCTCGTATATACCCTTAAGTAGAAAACAGCAAATAAATCAACAAAGTAATTACTATATGCTATTTTTAAAATGGGTAATCTTGGCTAGTTTATTATAAAAAATTAAAATGTATAAAAATTTCGCTAAGTTCAATCAGTGCGTTAAAAACTGCGATCTACTGTAATTTTAAATTTATAAAACATACTGTTAGGCCTTATTCGCACGAGCGTTAAAAAAACGTTGCGTTTAGAGTTAGCGTTAGTGCTTTAAAAACGCTCGCAAATATAGTGTTCATATGAGCGTTTAAAAATCACTTCTTTTCATCATTTTCGGACGAATGAATTCAGAAAGGTTGTTGGCAATAGCTGTATGTATTTTAAGAAGGCGAAAAAAAATGAAAAAGTCCTATGTAGATCCTCTGAATGATCGACGATACTTGAAAGGACAGTTTATGACTATTTATGATGACTGAAGGTTGTGTCCGGATGTTTTTCAACTACTCCAGTATGAAAATTGAAACATTTAATGAATTATTGAGAATTATTACCTACGATATTTCCTAATTTGGGTTTATTTTTGGAGTGACTTCCATCTAAGTGTCCTCCTACAACATTCTGTTCGAATAATTTGGTAAACCTTTTTTATATAACAGAGATCTCGATTCCACCTCCAAAATAGAACGTTCAGTATCAAATACCGCCATTTTCGTAAACGCTGTATGCCGTTATCTGTTGTACTTGTAATCAGTACCAACGTGCAAGCAAGACTGACCGACAAATTCGGCGTCGTTCGGCGCTTTTTAAACGCCTATGCGAATGAAAACACCCTCTTCCATATGTTCTATTTACTTCAACGCAAAACGCTCGGCGTGAGAAATGGATCGAGTTCTATATTTCTTACCGCGCGTTAAATAAACGCCTGCATATGAAAAGAAACACCGAGTTTCATATACGAGGTGTGGTCAAAAAGTAACGAGAATTATTTTTTTTCTCAAAAACTATTCATTTATTCTTCAATTTCGAATTTGTCCCCTTCAAAGTAATCCCCCCCCCTGACATGATACATTTTTGCCAACGCTTTTTCCAGTCTTCAAAGCACTTTTCAAACTCACTTTTTAATATAGCTCTTAGCTCCTTCAGCGATTCCTCTTTTATCTCATCAATGGTATCAAAATGTCGTCCTTTCAATATTTTTTTCAACCTTGGGAACAAAAAAAGTCACATGGTGCCATGTCCGGTGAATATGGTGCCTGAGGTATCACAATAGTATTATTTTTTGCCAAAAATTCACGCACAACTAACGAGGTGTGAGCGGGAGCGTTATCGTGATGCAGTTTCCACGAATTGTTTTGCCACAATACCGGTCGTTTTCGTCGAACTGCTTCGCATGAACGGCGCATAACTTCCAAGTAGTATTCTTTATTGACAGTGCGACCTTCTGGTAGGAATTCATGATGCACTATGCCCTTCGAATCAAAAAAAAAAAACAGTGAGAAGAACCTTCACTTTTGATCGAACTTGACGAATTTTTTTCGGTCTTGGCTCACCAGGCAGCTTCCATTGCGATGGTTGTTCCTTGGTTTCAACGTCATACGCATAAACCCATGTTTCGTCACCTGATATGATGCAATTCATAAATTCTGGATCGTTATTGGCTTTATTCAGCAATTCTTCGGAGACATCTACTCGATGTTGTTTTCGATCAAAATTCAACAATTTTGGGACGAATTTGGCTGCCACACGTGTCATGCCTAAAACGTCAGTGAAAATTGCTTGACATGATCCATATGATATACCAATATAATCAGCGACTTCTCTGATAGAGATTCGTCGATTTTTTAAAATCATTCGCTTAACTTCCTCGACGTTATCCTCATTAATTGAAGTGTTAGGGCGCCCAGAACGATCATCATGTTCGACGCTTTCACGACCGTCTGAAAAACGTTTATGCCCCTCATAAATTCTTGGTTTACTCATAGTAGAGTCACCATAGGCCTTTCTTAACATTTCACACACTTTCTTGCACTTTATTTCATTTTTTACGCAAAACTTAATACAAATCCATTTTTTTTAATGAACAAAAATCGCCGAGCTCAAAAACACGTCTTACCTTAGCGGCTGTCACTTAAAAAGTAAACAATGAAAACAGCTGAAATTTTTTTTATACTTTAGGGACATATATACCAACATAATAAAAAAAAATGACAAACGGACTCTTCAAACCCGCGAAATTTAAAAATTCTCGTTACTTTTTGATCACACCTCGTATTTTATTGAATAGATGAAAAAAGCGCGCGTCGATGCGTTTTTTTAACGCTCGTGCGAATAAGGCCTTAATAAATGCATTCTGCATTTAAATTGTTGTTTTCTTAAATTAAACGATCATAATTCGCGCACCGGAAAAAAATCCATGAGCCGACTCAACTACACACATACACCATCTTTTCATATGTTTTCATTTTTGTATCCACTGTCTGTCGTGTCAAGGAAAATTTATTTCAAAAGTTCTTATTTTTGTACGAGGGGGGAGGGAGGGGTGTTAATGTCCGGGTTATTTTTACACAGGAGGTTAATGTACGAGGGGGGTTTTACACGTGGGTTAATATCCGAGAGAGTTGTCCGGAGGGTAATTGTCCTGTTAAGTCTGCGCCATCTTCTGACATATTTTTAACCGTAATGCGCGAAATTTTCGCGACACACCGTTTGGGAAACACTGCTTCACCCAATTAAAACATCCCTTCAGTACACAAATATTGTATCTTCGCATAACACAGACCGTTCTGTTGCACGATCAATGTATCAATATTAAACAGTATTTTCTTATGACGTAACGGAAACCACTTAAAAAATCTGATCTCAACGGAAACGAATATAATGTGAAAATATACGTATCATAAATTTTGTATTTGGTCATCGTTACCTGACAAAGCAGAAATTTCATCCTCGCCCGGTGATATATCGACGCGAACATGAATTTCGCTTGATAAGTGTGCACGATAATCTGACACTGGCCAATGAGACGAACTCACTCCGAACATTTGTCTGGTCGTCGACGCGCGCCACGGCGCCAAAATATGATAGGAGTGCACTACACTTTCGTATCTCGAACAATCCACTGATATGATCTCGGGCGGTCGCAATTCACGGAAAAATATGTCACGGGTGCTGCTAACAACAGAGTTAATTTTTCCCTGCTAGAACTCGTCTTTACGATATGATCTTAGTACTGGTCTTACATACAGGTCTGGCAACGACGGTATTGGAAATGGTACCGCTTGTTCGTATATGGGCGGAAACTATGCAAAAGTCGATGTTACAATTTTGTGTACACTAAACAAATATTAATAACTTTAAAACTATAACGCACATCCAAAGAAATACACGGTTTAATAGAGCACAGATGTAAGAATGTTAGGCAATATTAACCTTTATTATATACCCGATCAAGCTGATGTAACATAACGCTATCGACGCCAGACGCCATATCATCATATCACCGCAGAATAAGATCCGTTGTTAGATAACAAGAATTTACGAGGTCAGACAATTAAGTAATGCGACAAAATTCAAAAATCGAGTATATTTAAAAATTAAGGTACATCGCTGCGATCCCCTTCAAAGTAGTCCCCTCCCGCATCTATACACTTATTCCAGCGAGTTTTCCAGTTTTCGTAACAATTCTGGAACACTTCTTGTGGGACCTCTCCGAGTACCCTCGTCACAGATTCTTGAATATCTTCAACGCAGTCAAAATGTCGACCTTTGGCGAATTTTTTCATATGGGGGAATAGGAAAAAGTCGCAGGGTGACATGTCCGGTGAATAGGGCGGTTGTGGTAACGTTGCGATGCCTTTAGACGCCAAAAACTAAGAGACACTGAACGCACTGCGACAGGGAGCATTGTCGCGATGCAGAACCCAAGTCTTCGCGATCTCTGGACGCACTCTGAGCACCCTTTTTCGTAATTTTTCGAGCACATTGCGGTAGAATACTTGATTTACGGTTTGTCCAGGTGGTACGAACTCTTTGTGAACCACCCCTTTGCTGTCGAAGAAGCAAATCAACATGGTTTTCACTTTGGACTTGCTCATTCTCGCCTTCTTCTCTCACGGCCTTTTTTAAAATCGGCATGCCACCGAAGCACCTGACTACGACTCAGGGCATCACTACCATACACTTTAAGCACTTTTTCATAAGTTTCTGTCGCGGTTTCGCCGAGTTTTGCACAAAATTTTATCGCGCACCGTTGCTCTAAATTTCTCTGTTCCATTTTCATGACATGCACTACTCGCGCGTTGTTACAAAACACTAAACAGCTGGCGAAGAAATGATCGTACGAGGGTGGTCAAGGTCTCAATCGAGAGAGTAGGGATCTGCTATTACGGTGGCGGAGTTACAGGTTCGCAGTGTTACCACAGGCCGAGAAAAAAAATCGGTCGCATTACTTAATTGTCTGACCTCGTATATAAACTCAAGACGAATAACAAACAATGACATTATTATTGTACAATCATTGTAATTAGGGTCGTAGCTACGACTCTCGTAATTTTGTTCAAATAAAATTCATTTTTTAAAAAGACGAATAATCCGTACTGAATCTTAACTCCTTAAGCGCGTGACGTCACAGGCCGCCACAACATTGCCGCCAAATTGTAGTGTAATGCTATCGGTTCGGCGCCCGGAAAAATTAATGTAGCTCAAGAATGCGTGCGCGTAGGATGTTGTGTGAGGTATCGTTTGACAGAGATGGACAAGTGCTATAAAACTAAATACTAACAGTGACAATAGTGAAAGCGATTGAAAGGATATGCACTGATGAAGTGTCGAACCTGGACTCATTTTCTCTAATGTTTTAAAAATGTCCAAATATCTTCAAAACAAGAAGATAAATAAGAATCGTAAACGGTTACAAAACGAAAGAAGACTAAATGAGGAATCCAAAAAGCTCCCTATGACAGCAGCGGAACGAATGTGGAGGATGAAGCAGCGTCAACGAGTTGAGGCGAAAAAGTCACACGAACGCTGCAACACCTGATGCAAGTTCACAAGGAATAGATGTCGACAGTGAGATGGAACTGATAGAATGGGACGAAATAGAAGCAGATGTAACGTTTTAGAACAGATATTTAGCGTTTAAAACCCATTGACGTCTGGCGATGGGGCACTTTGAAAAGACATTTTATGGCAAAAAGTTGGTTTCCGTTTGTGGAGTTTGTAACCGCATATGGTTCAAACAAACACAAAAATGCTTATAAATATTCTAAAATATGCTAAAATTAAAAAAAATATTTTTTTACCTAAATTTTACAATAGCAGAAACGAATTTTTTCTACATGACGGGTATACTCGACACCTGTACGAGCTGTACGAGCATGCTGAGGTATTTTGATATTTTCCACTGACCCACTTTGTTCAAATTTCTTGATCAAATTCCAAATTGTGCGCTCAGAAGGTCGATTTTGTATACCAAAATATTCACGTGGAGCACGGTGCGGACTTTTTCTAGAATGCCCGTTTTCATAACAGGCTATGATAACTTTAACGCGTTTTTTCCATCGTGTATTACTATATGATTAATTTTGTACACGTTTCTACTCTACAAAAGCCACTTTAGCATTCACAAATAATTCGACGTTCGAAAAATGTTCACCACTGCCATAGGGAAACTCACGTTGAATCACTCTAACCAGTATTTTGTGTAATTACTGAAATACAGTTCTTAACCCATGAAACGCCTCTACTTAAAATCGTAGAAATTTTCGAAAACGCTTAACGCGGTTTGGTCCTAGCTCCCTTCTAATTAATTTAGTGTTGGAAAGAAAAAAATTAAAAATGTTTTGCACAGTGAGATGATGTGTATACACAACATCGGCACCTAATGTTAGCATTATCAAAAAAAAAAAATGTTTCAAAAGTGAATATAAGTGTGAGTTGGTGCAGAAAACATTTGCGGGCCTTCTGTAATGTCAAACTGCACACATTTATTAATTTGATGATAAATGTATTTTATTTAATAATGATCAATACAGATCCTATTTTGAAATTACTGCGGACTAAAAAATATTTTAACCTGAATTCGTTTGTTGACAGCGCGAGACAGATGAAACTCGTCCATATATCCTCGCCTGCTACGATAGATGAAATTCGTATCGTATACACTGGCTAACTACGATAGATAAATAATACACGTTGTATCGTATGCACTGGCCAGCTGCGATTTTAAAGTAATTTTTACTTCTGTTACCGAATACTCGTACTTGGGTCTTAACAGTGAATAAAACTAGTCTATTTAAAATTTTAAATTCATTCATTTCATTAAAATCCGAATCAAATGCAGTGATAGTTGCTAAAACAATTCGGATGGACTTTTGTGAGCAATCGATGTTTTTCCATCGAACTGGTTGATGAGAACACTGCAGACGGCGGGAAAAAATTCAAAGAGCACTTATTATACAAATGTTTCTTGTTACCTAGAAACAAATTAGGTGCTTTCAAATCATTGTATCTCTCTAGCATGGATTTGGAAAATTGTTATTTTTCAAAACCATACCTAATAAACCACATGTAAGTTATGTTAACAAATAAAACATATTTTATACCTCTCATTCCACACACAAACAGGGGACTGGTGATCTGTTGATGCGGTTTTTGTTTGCGGGTATTGGTAAAATAGCGTGATCTGAAATGATACTGATAACTTTTTCACTCTACATGCTGAATCAACATGTTCTTCACCAATTGCCATTGCTTGAAGCAAAAGACGTACTCTGCAATAGAAATATTATTACTCATAAATAACTATTAACAATTAAAGTTAATAAAACTAAAATATAACTCACCTGCTTCAATCACAAATTATTTCACAAACATTAAACAGTAAACAATGTTAAACACATGTTAAAAATATATAACTTTCGAACAACGTTTTTCTAAGAATGAAATTTTTCTTTGGCCAATAAGAGAGCGTTTATATGTTTGTGTTCTCTGCCAATAGTGAAACGAAATACAAAAAGGACTTATAAATCGAACAACTAGCGCCATCGATTCGTGTCAGCATAAACTAAATAGCAAGTTCATAGTTTCCTGTGTTACTTTGACCGGCCTGGACGACACTATCGGGGGAACCGCCGAACACGTGGTTATCGGGTTCCCGTTCCTCCGAGAAGGGTGTTCGAAACATTACCGCCACCGTCCTCTGCGTGTTCACTTTCACTGTCCACGTACGGTAGTACGTGGGAGTGGACGTCAAGTTCAGACAGGTGAGCGTGCAGCTAACGGTGGGTGACTTTCGGTCATAACAAATGCAATGAAATGTGCGCTTTTATAAAACACGTTGCAATTTTACTGTGTGAGTGATTATATAGACATACTAACAAATATGTATATGTATATATATATATATATATATATATATATATATATATATATATATATATATTGTGATATTGAGCTAATAAACACAATACGAAGCGAGTCTGGGAAGAAAATGAGGGTGGAAACCCCCTTTGGGTCAGTAAATGTAGCAACTAGGGGGCACATCCCCCTATATATATATATATATATATATATATATACATATAATATTTTTGTATCTAACAAATTTCACTTAATATAAATGTACATATATATGTATTTATTTCAATTTCATCGAATTTACATTTTGACTTCATTTCAAACAATTCGCTTAATATTAACACATTGCGGACCAGTAGTTTTATTGCTAGCTTTACCCAGTGGCCAGCTATGTTTTTGGTGAATGAATACAAAAAAGCTTTTGCATAAATTTTAAATCGACGCTTTAAAATTAAATACCGATTGCTTTTTAAAGTTATTTATTACATATTCTTACAAGCTAATATATTTTTGAAGTATGATATTTTGTAAAACACTCTGTAATATGAAGTGGAACTAAACAAAGCTGGCAAATGTAACGTGTTTCTCTTCTCTTACCGTTACTTTTACATACTTTGCTAACTTTAGTAGAATATTTCTTTTTGTCTGAAGATGAAATTAGCACAAGGACTTGCTGATTCATTTTGCCTCACAATCTTTGCGGTTGATCTTTCTGGAGAGCTCTCGTACTTCTAACATTTGATAGATCAGGATTGCTGAATCTTGGATCTGCTGATTTATCTGATTCGGATGAGATCCACTCTATTGCTACAGTGAAAAGAAAATATCTTATTTGGCTTTGTGAATTGAGCGCCTGATAAATCCTGAATGAATTAAATAGTCCACAATTAATCAAGTAAAGCACTACTTTCTTTGTCCATTTTATTGTTTTCCTAACGATACAACATGTTGAAAGATATTGATCGGCAGGATCAACACCTTTCATATAGTTATTATACTGCACATTGGATACTGGCTTTTTTATTTCCTCTCCAGTTTGCCAATTTGTCATTCCTGTTGCATAAAAGGAGGCATCATGAATAGTTGAAATCATTCGAACTTCTCTTTTATCCCGCCAAAACAAAAATAGGATGTCGCCTTTTCTTCCGAAGACTATTTCACCTCTTTTAAGAGCAGGTGCTAGAGATTAATCACTTTTAATTCCATATGGAATTTATAACATCGAGTCTTTAAAAGATAGAATGTTAATAGACATAAACTTGGAGTTATGTGGAGATCTAATAGTAGAGACTGAGTAACTAGGCAATTTTTCACTGAATGGATGACAGGGCTCTTTACTCCGACCGTAAAACGATATCTACAACAGAAGGGTTTACCTGAAAAAGTTCTCCTTGTAATGGATAATGCTCCAGCACATCCACCACAGTGGGAAGAAGATTTGAACGAAGAGTTTAATTTTATAAAAATTAAGTTCTTACCTCCTAATACTACATCGTTCTTACAGCCAATGGATAAATATATTGTTACCAACTTCAAACAACTCTATATAAAAGTTCTTTTTCAAAAATGTTTCGAAATTACCACCGACACAGAATTAACTCTCAAGGATTTTTGGAAAAATCATTTCAATATTTTTCATTGTTTGCGACTTATTAATCAAGCATGTGAAGGTATTTCTGTGAGAAAATTAAAATCAGCCTGGTAAAAACTATGGCCAGACTGCGTCCAAGAAACTGATTTAGAAAGACTTGAAAGCGAAACTAACATTACTATAGATACGATTGTTTCCTCAGCCAATGCTATGCATTTAGAAGTTAAGAAAGCAGACATCGATGAGTTAGTAGAACAACACAAGGTTGATCTGACTTCTGAAGAGCGACAGGAGTTAAGAAGATAGCAGAAAAAAGAAAAGGATGAGGAAGAAAAGCAAATGTCTTCAGAGGCCGAAGAAGATAGCAACAAAAAAGAAAGCATTAAAATAAACGACGTAAAAAAATCTCGCAACACTGGACCGAATTAAGAAAGATGGTTAGCAAGTGACATCCAAACCAAGACGTCGTCTGTAGAGCTACCAATATTTTTAATGATAATGTCATTAATCACTTTAAGAGAATGTTGACAAAGCGACAGAATCAATCAACACTGGATAGCTTCCTCAAACCTTCTTCACCGAAGAGACAAAAGGAGTCATCATAGGCAGCACTTTTATAAAAAATGTTTTTTTTAAAAAAAAAACATGTAAAACAATCTAAAAAATCTCATAAATAAAAATAATTACATTTTGGATACAAACGCATTTTTTTCAAGATGTCTAAGTCTGAGAACGAATGAATTGATTTTTCCTAAGATATAATGGAAAACTGGGTTTCGAGATACACACTTTTCGAGATATAAACTTTGGACTGGAACGAATTAAGTTCGTAAGTCGAGGTCCCACTGTACGCATATATATATAACAGGTGGGCTGAAAAGTTCGTAGGCTGACACATAGATGGCGCTACTAGTATCAAATCCATATAAATTTTAGTTAGCCCTAACCTTCAAAAGACGCGTGTATAAATTTGACAGCTGTTGCACTATTAGTATCTGAGTTATAGCATTTTTAGTGAAAGAACTTTAGTTACCTTGAAAAAATGAATAAAAAGGAATTTCGTGTGTTAATAAAGCATTGCTTTTTGGCGAAAAAAAATACTGTTGAAACCAAGGCTTGGCTTAATAAACATTATTCGGACTCTGCACCAGGAAAATCAACCGTAGAGAAGTGGTTTGCTAAATTTAAACGAGGCGAAATGAGCACCGAGGACGATGCACGCAGTGGACGCCCCAAAGAGACTGTTACCGACGAAAACATCAAAAAAGTCCACAAAATAATTTTTGATAACCGTAAAGTGAAGTTGATTGAGATAGCTGAGACCCTAAATATATCAAAGGAACGTGTTGGTCATATCGTGCATGAATATTTGGATATGCGAAAGCTCTGTTCAAAGTGGGTGCCGCGCGAGCTCACAATCGACCAAAAACAACAACGAATCGACGATTCTAAGGAGTGTTTGGAGCTGTTCAATCGTAATAAATCCGAATTTTTGCATCGATATGTGACGATGGATGAAACATGGCTCCATCATTTCACACCGGAGTCCAATCGACAGTCAGCCGAGTGGACTGCACGTGATGAACCGACTCCAAAGCGTGGAAAGACGCAAAAGTCGGCTGGCAAGGTTCTGGCATCAGTATTCTGGGATACTCATGGTATAATATTCATTGACTATCTTAAAAAGGGAAAAACCATAAACAGCGACTATTACGTAGCGTTATTGGAGCGTTTAAAAGACGAAATCGCGAAAAAGCGGCCTCATTTGAAGAAGAAGAAAGTGCTGTTTCATCAAGACAATGCACCGTGTCACAAATCAATGAAATCGATGGCGAAATTGCAAGAACTGGGCTTCGAATTGCTTCCGCATCCACCGTACTCTCCAGATCTGGCCCCCAGCGACTTTTTTCTGTTCTCAGACCTCAAGAGCATGCTCGCTGGACGGAAATTTTGCTCCGATGAAGAGGTAATCGCCGAAACTGAAGCCTATTTTGGGGCTAAAGACAAATCGTATTATAAAAATGGTATCGAAAAATTGTATGACCGCTATAATCGTTGTATCGCCCTCGAAGGGAACTATATTGAATAATAAAATCAAATTCTATCAAAAAAAAAATTTTTTCTATGCAAGTCTACGAACTTTTCAGCCCACCTGTTATATATATATATATATATATATATATATATATATATATATATATATATATACATATTCATCAAGATAGTGTTTTCGTAACTCGGTCATATTATTGTCATGTGTAGATTATTGAGAGTATAAAGAAATTATTTCGTCTAAGTATAAATTAAAACTGTTTGCAGTTGATTTCAATTCCTTCAAATTTATTATTTGTTCTTAATTATAACTGAACTAATATTTTTAGTGAGAATGCAAACGAAATCCAGATTCTATGCAATAAAATAGAGATAAGTATAATCCAAGAACCACTATCACTTAAATCTATTCTGTAAGAAGTTTTAAAAGTTAAATAGAGACGAGAAAATTGTTTAGATGATAAAATAGAAAAATCTAAATGAATTTATTCACACTTTTAGTTAAATTATGAGTTTAAAGAAAATTAGTCGGCAATATTTTCACAAATGTACTGAAAGTTCATTCCTTTTGTATTTTATTAATATTTCTAACAATCAGTTTTTAATAGTAATCAGTAATTATTGAAATATAGTTCTTCAGATATAATGCAGCTGTATTTAAACGTACGAATTTGTACAATGTCTTATTTTTATAAGTTTTCACTCATTGTACAAATTCTTTATATTATAATAGTTATATGGGACGTTATAGCTATGTATGAAACAAATTATATTGATAAATAAAATGTTATAAACTAGAAACTGATATTTTAATAAAATACTTTTTAGTTTATATTGATTGTATATAATTTAAAATCCATTCAACAATAGAATTGCATTTAATGATTTCAACAGTCAAATATCACATAGCGAATGTTATTTTTTAATATTTTTTCAAGTATATAAATGAGATAATGTTTTTATTCTTTGAAGTGTTTGTGTATATCTTTTAAATTGTTAATAAAATCATTAATTGAAACGAATATGAAAAACTTTATGATTTATGAAAAACAATGTAAATATAACTTGTGTGAGAGACTGTTTAAATTTTAAATATATATTTGATTGAAGTAAGTGGTTCATTGTAATCATAATACCTTTAATATTTAATATCTATATCAAATTGATGTTACAGAATTCGCTTTAAAAAATATATTTTAAATACTACAGATATCACATTTAGATTACTGCTGGACGCTTATGGGTTAATCCCTGATATAAAACTAAACACAGATTTCCTAACCAAACACAAATTTATTTGAATATAGTATATATGCTGCATTCTCTTAGGAAAAAAATAAACTCATTAAGAAATGTCCTTCGAATTTAGTATAGAGATAAACCTATTACAGGGAACAGTAGCAATTATTTTTAAAAGTTTACTTAATGTTTAAAAAAATTATAAGAAAATTACTATAAAATAAATATTAGAAAAAATTCAAAAACATTCATTCTGGAATAAGGATTCTTTTAGTAACATGTCTTAAAAGAGTTGAAATGAAACACATATATAATTACTGTTATAGTTTACAAACATTTTGAATTAGTACATATTTCAGTTATTAAATCTAATATTTATCATTTTGTGAGATTTTATTGAATTATTTCTGTATGTACTTATCCAGTACTGTTAGAGAAGCAGTAATTATATATAGAAATCGAAAATATACACAAACAGTAGAAACATTAATTCATAATATAGAAATTAAATAAATTCTAAAACTATGTCATTTTTAAATTGTCATTTTGAAAACATATTTTTGCATACTTGGAATTATTAAATTTATGTATGTAATATCAAACCATAACTGCAAATACATGTTTCATTGTTCATTCTATTAAAATTGAGGGTACATAGAGAATATTTGAAAAATCAGTAAAATTTAAAATCAGAATATTTGAAAAGGAAGTCATTAAGGATAAATGGAGACGATAATAAGGGTTAGAGAACAAAATAGAAAAATGTAAACGAATTTATTTATAGTTTTAGTTATTACAATGACCAAATCAGTTTGAAGAAAATTACTCAGCAAATATTTTCACAAGTGTACTCGAAGTTCATGCTTTTTGTTTTGTTCTTTTACTAATATTTCTACAAAGCAGTTCTCGTAATTAATGTAGTACATTTCTTAAGACATAATATAACTTTACTCAAACGTGCGAATTTGTATAATGTCTGATTTTTATAAGATTTCACTTGTAAGAATTAATTATACTTTATTTCATACATAGTTATACTACCCTACTTAACTATTAGAATATAAGGAATTTTTACAACTAGTGAATATTATTTGTTTGCAATTTTCGTGAAATAAAAACGTTATATACTTTAAAAAATTCTGTAATAAATAAACTTACATTTGTCAAATAATCACCTTTTTAAAAAAAATGACAAACTATATTTATACAAAGACAACATACACACACATACATATATATATATATGTATATATATATATATATATATACACAGTTGAATCTGATTTTAAGCATATCTTTTTAACCTGGTTTTGAAGTTATGCGGTGCATATTTTATGCAAATTCGGGGTTTTCTCATTGTATACACATATATGACCTGCATGTTGTTTAAGATTTTAAATTAAAATTATTACATTTCTTAAAGTTTATATTTTTTAATTTAACAATTTCTATTTTGGACTGTTTAAATTATGTTGTAACTGCTATCACTGATATAAGACCCCAAATTTTAAATGCTGCAACAATTCAAACATTAACATTATCAGTTGAAATCATTACTTTGGCACATAAAATTGCTAAAGATTTTGATACTTTAGTTAGAATGATGTCGACAAATTGCTTGCGGATAATGCCTTAAGTGACGATATATTAATATTATTGGTATAACTTCAGACATTATCGAAGATCCAGAAAGCAATAGTGAAGCGGAAGAAAAACCGATCCCCTCACTGCAAATATAACTCGAGACGGTCTTCAACTTTGCAATAAAGTGTAAAACCATTTTCTTGTTCATGACACAAATTCTAAACAAGCTTTCAAATTCCAAAGTGAGCTGAAGAATTGTGTGTCTGGATGTTGTGAACTGTATAACAAATTAGTAAAAATATCATCGCAAAGTTTAATCATTGATTACATTGTCCGAGGAAAAAAACCAATGCAGAACGAGGGTGAAGTTGACGCTAATTCTGTTTGTGAAGAACCATTGTCTTTACCATACAGATCTAATGCGATAACTCTCTTCTAGTGGTGAAAGTGATTTCGCACCAGTTCACAAAAGGTGCCAGACATCGTCAGATAGTGATGATAATTCCGATGAAAAAATGTAAAAAGAATTGTTACTTTTCAATAAAATTAAATGAATAAAGTTTTAAAACAAACTTATTTTAAGTTATATATCAATTTCTTTCAGATGTTCTAAGGAATTTTTTAGTCATTATTTTCTTGAGTTTTCATAAACCTTTTTTTATGTGATTTTGGGTGTATTTTAATTCATTGATTTGGTTTTATGTGGTTTTACAAAATTATGGAACGTATCCCTAATTTTTGAACATAAGTTGACTTTTTTGTTTGATTTTTTTATATGCAGTTTTCTGTTGAATGTATCTACCGCATAAAGAGACTTGACTGTATATATATTTGTGATAATATGGTGGACCTATATTAATAAAAATTCAAGTAATTAAGCAGAAAGACACTGATTTATATCTTGATACAGACTTTACACATATAATTGAATCCATTACTGAGCCCAAAACAAGATCCATTTAAATATTGGAATCAAGTTTTTACACAATTACATTATACCATCAGACTGTTATTATAAAAACTTACAATAGTTGACTGAATCTGTGAAATTTACAACTTCAATTTATTATTAACTAAAAAAAAAGCATTAATGTAACAAGAAATGTTTTTAAATGCATTTACATTAAGAAGAATTTGCACATTTCAATTGTATAGAACAGAGTGAAAAGAATTTGATATTCATAATTTCACTTTTCTTCGTTATCCAATACTTTATAAATGTATTTACAAACTGTTACAATCTTAAGATTCAATAATCACAATTCCGTGATTGATACGAGGATCAAATTATTCATAGGTGGCCAGTCGATCTTATTTGTAGAGTCCACGTAGACAGCAGACGATTCCAAATGTATTTCGAAAGGTTGGCGAGGAGTCTATTTTGTAAGTAGTTTATAACGGGCTAGATTCGTTCACTTGTAACTTAGCTGCTAACAGAGAGTCACTTTTATATTTGTCTTCATTACATTTTACATATGGCTAATTTATCAATTTGATTCCTGTTTAATACATTTCTATCATAATCAATTTATTAACTTATACGTTTGGAACACTATCTTGAATTGAGATTGACAACGATTAATCTCATTCCGAAGTTGTACTGAAACATTTTGCTAATTATGAACATCGTTTAAAGCGGCGAAAGTGAGGTCTCTGCCAAATAGGATTTATCCGATGCAGTATATACCTGTATTAACAAAATTCATCGTTTTGTCAATTTGTATTCAATTTCAATCGCAAAAAGTATATAAACAAGTAAACACAGACTTTATTTCCACCTCTGCATTATTGTTTACAAAGCAATATGAACAATGTTATAGAACTAGGTCTAAATTTTGTAAAAATAATATTTAGATTTATGATGCACTTTTAATATTGAACTTAAAGACTCAAGACTTAAAAATCAGATATTGAAAGCGTCTTGACTTGCACTTTTTGTATTGTATTTTAATGCAGTCGTACTACACACAATGTCAATTATATTATAAATCTTTTATTATTCAATAGATAATTTATTAGCGAAATCTTGGATTTTATTATCTCCTAAAATAAAATTTATTATAGTTGCTTCCATTTCAATATTAAATACCGCTTGTATTTTAACATTTGAAAGTAGGAAACATGTTTATATCAGTTTTTCTACCTGTACCTTGGTTCAATAAATAAAATTATTTATTAGTGATACACTTCTGATATATGAACAAATATTTTCAATTAAATTTAACCGATAATTCAACGAAAACTTGCACATCGAACACATCCAGCATAAACAAAACAGATACACGTCCTTCATCTTTAGTATACATCCGCCGCACGTCAGTGGGTGAAATTTTTTCGATGGAATTTAATGTTCACAGATATATCTCCATAAATGAATATTTAAATAAATAAAAAAATGCTGCGATAACATTTATATTAGTTTGACTTTTCTAATTGAATATGGAAATAGCATGAAGATCATCAAATTTAAACACAATTTTTTCAGAAAGACTAACTTTCCATACATAGAAATTGAATGAGTACTAGATACAACCATGCAGATGCAACCATAGATAAAAGACTCTGGATACAACTATGTAGCGTATAATATATCTATCCCTGTCTTTCTCCATACCATCCAATTTTCGTTTACATTTTAATTGAGAATTATTCAGATATAATTATGAACAAATAACGAGCAATTAAAAATTTATTACACACAATTTGAAATTATGCTTAAGGGGACCCGGTGGTCTAGCGGCCTAAAATTTAAGCTATTTTAAAAAATTTTTTTCTATATGAGGGTAATGAATAATGCTTTCAAATTTTTTTACACTTATTTTATTACTAATAAACTACACAAAAATGAAAATAAAGACAGAAAAAAAATTGTTTTTAAATTAGAAAAATGATGCTGAAGTCTCCCTCTCTAAAAAAATGGAATTGCGTGGTGAATGATGATTTATCTCTCCCTCTGATCTGAAATAAAACAATTGACGAATTTTTAATTAGTATAAGTATAGCTATCGCAGGAAGTAGAATAAAAAAAAAAAAATTGACAAAATGGCGCGTAGTCAAAAGTACAAGTTTGAAAACGACCAGTATTTTTGAATGTTTTGTTAATAAAAAAAATATAAATATTTTACGGAAACTATTAGAAGAACATATTAAAATTTCAGGAAACTATTCAGAATAACATTAAAATTTCAGACAAATCGGTCAAGTAGTTTTTTTTTTCTGGCCCCCGCAAGACGAAAAAAAGTAGTTTCGAGATAAACGCGTTTAAAGTTTCGAGCAAGTATATTCTCAAGAAACTGACCTGACCTTCTAATGGGCTGTAGATCCTGAAATACTCTGAATTTCGTCATCAAATTTTAACAGTATATTTTTAAGATACTATACGTTCGAAAAAAAAAATCGATTTTTCGAAAATTCTAGACCACCGGGTCCCCTTAATACTAGAACTACCGACGTTCAATATATACCTAGTTTTACCACAGCCGTCAATTGACGGATTTTTGATCATGTCGGACATTGTACAGTTTGGCCAAGTTTACGTAAATAAAAGAATATAATTGAAGAAAAAAAGATATTTAATGCAATAATTCGTTAATTTTCAATAAAAAAATCGAACAAAAACAGTTTCTATTTACATTTTAAGAAATAAACATTAGACATATACATATAACTGTGGGCATATATTTTACAAATACATGTTATTTTAAATGAACACTTGCCACAAACATATTTGTTGCATTCATTACAGGTATAATTCGCTCTATTTTTGTTGCACAATCGAATTTGGCAAGATTTACGTTCACAAGAACTTTTCTTGGAGTTTTCCGGAGTACAATCCATTGCTTTCCGTTCGTGTTTTTGGGAAGTGGCTTCCTTTCTGCTGCTACTGTATTCACTAGCGAGTTCTTCGGGCAATTGAAACAAAAATTGTTTTCTAGTTATATTTTCATTACAAGTTTCTCGGTATGAAATCGACGCATTGATTGCTGTCAAGTCCAAAATATTATAAAATACCTGCAAAGGCCATCTACGTGACTCTGTTTTTACACTATACTTGCGGGCCATTTGGTCAATTACATTTACTCCAAACTTAGTATCATTTTAAAACGATACAGTCTCAGGAACTCGTTTTTTTCCATATTTTTCGTCCCCATTTTTTGACCAGAAATATGATAACTTCAAGTTTCTTGCTTCGTAGGCTTCTCGAGCATACAAAATGGCTATAAAAGCATATCATTCTTCAATGGTAAATTCCCAGTCCTTCTGTAAAATGTTACTGGGCTCTAGCTCAGTGCAAGCTTTTATGTGACTCATCATTCGATTAGCAATTAGAAGTCGAAATGCACTGCTAACATTATCAAGCATAATGTTTCGCTTCGCATAAGCAGTTGGGTCCGAAGAGTCCTTCAATATGGTATATGATGGCAATCTACCTATACGACCATCCACTAATTTTTCCCATTCAGTACCGTCGGCAGCAATGTCCACCTGCTGGCTTTTTTCGGTTTCGCTATCCAGTTCAGTATCTGAACAAATACGCAATCGCTTTCTGCATTTGTGGCTCTTTTGGGGAATTTCATCTTCACTCTCTGAATCTTCATTTTCACTTTGTTCAATATCTCGTACTTCAATTTCATCTTCAGCTTCTTCAAAGTCTGAAAAATCAGTTTTATTTTCCACGTAAGATATGTCTAAATCATTATTACTTGAATTAGTGTCCGAACAGTCTTCATTTATACTAGTTAGTTTTTTTCAATTCTTCCAATAATTTTTTGCTTCCCGGTAATCGTTTCATAATTGTCTAGGATATACCAAAAATAAATTTCAATTCGTTGTAAAAATATTTTTACACGTTTTTCACAAAATACACTTTTCTACAAGAACTTTATCACATTATAAATACAACTGATAATGATTGCGTCTTGATTACATCTACTAGTTGGAGCTATTAGGTCTAAACTGAAATAAAATCATAATCGCAACAAAATAAATCCACTTATAACGGTTGGAGAGGGGGGATTGTCGGGGTTGCCATATGAAAGTCGTAGTTTATTCAATATAGTCTTTATATGACAAATGTTCTTCAAATTTTCAGGAAATGTCTGAAAGCGATGTATAAATGAATGTAAATACGTATTGATGTCTATCCTTTCATAGATAGTCCATAAATTATTATAAACTTTGAAATTGCTAAGCTCGTCATTTTGACTGATTTCGTTATAATTAGGTACAGGTCAGCCAGATTATGGAAGTTAAAGTGGCTGAGTGGAAATTGAATAGGAATATGTAATTGTTCTTATATTTTATTAAAAGTCATCATAAATTCATAGAACGATAAATACCTTATATTAATATTTTTAAAGCATGAAATTTGAAAACCGTCAAAATTACAGACTTGGTAGTTCCAGTGTTAAAAGCAATATTTTTCCTCAATAACTCGTATATGACAATAATTATGCAAATGAGATACAAAAAAACATCTTGTAATATACTAATTTTTATATACGAGGGTGGTCCCAGAAGTACCCGGCCTGACCTAGAGATGACGGTAGTTGTTTGACAAATATCACTGTATTAGAAAGTACACAATCTATAAAGCTTATGTTTCAAGGTTGAGGACGCCACGTTGTTTAGTATTTGTTTGGCAGCCATCAATAGTGAACGTTTTCAGTGAATTTGTGAAAATGGAGAAAATTGGTCATCGTTACGTGATAGAATACTTTTATTTGAAAGGCCTCAGCCCGACCAATATAAAAGCTGAACTGGATTCTACTCTGGGTGAGTCTGCTCCTTCGTTTACAACAGCGAAATATTGGGTAGCAGAGTTTAAACGAGGCCGTACGAACTGCCAAGACGAGCATCGCAGCGGTCGACCAAATGAGGTGACGACTACAGAAATGGCGAAGAAAATCCACAAAGCGGTACTGGATGATCGTCGACTGAAAGTGCGCGAGCTAGCAGACATAGTAGGCATTTCAAAAAGTGCGGTACATCGCATATTATCTGAAAATTTGGACATGAGAAAGCTGTGTGCAAGATGGGTGCCGCGTTTGCTCACACTCGAGCAAAAACAGTGTCGTGAAGATGTTTCAATTGAGTGTTTAGCGAAATTTCACAGCAACAAAGCAGAATTTTTACGCCGTTTCATAACCATGGATGAAACATGGGTCCATCACTTCACACCCGAGACAAAAGAACAATCAAATCATGGACTGAAATGGGAGAACCGGCTCCAAAGAAGGCAAAGACCGTTTCATCTGCAGGCAAGGTCATGGCGTCGTTTTTTGGGATGCGCGTGGGATAATTTTCATTGACTATCTTGAAAAAGGAAAAACTATCAACGGCGAGTATTATGAGAATTTATTGCAACGTTTGAGCGAAGAAATCAAGCAAAAACGGCTGCATTTGGCTAAGAAGAATGTGTTGTTTCATCAAGACAATGCACCAGCTCACAAATCCGCTATTGCAATGGCCAAAATTAATGAATTAAAGTTTGAATTGCTACCTCAGGCACCCTATTTGCCAGATTTAGCCCCCTCGGATTATTTTCTGTTCCCAAACTTGAAAAAATGGCTCAGTGGTCAGAGATTTCCCAACGATGAAGAAGTGATGTCGGCAGTTAATGGGTATTTTGAGGAGCAAGACAGTTCTTATTATAAAAGAGGTATCGAACTTATTGAACATCGCTGGGTAAAGTGTATAGAGCTGAAAGGAGATTATGTTGAAAAATAAATATATTTTTTTCCAAAATTTTTGTGTTTTCTTTGTTGGGTCGGGTACTTCTGGGACCACCCTCGTATAATATACAATACGGAGCGACTCTAGGACCATTTCAAATTGAAAAATTTAGAAGTAAATCATGATAATCATGAATTGGATAGGATATCAACATGACTTGACTGCGTAGGTTATCAACAAGACTTGAGTCTAAATCCTATCGCATTCTATTCTATTCCCCTCCTTCTTGTCAATCAGTACTTCCTGATATAGTGATATGGCAATTTGATCAAGAAAAACAAAAACATAAATAGTGTAGTATTGTCTGATCAGAAAAAAGTACAGTCTGACTCGGTCTGCCTGCCGCAGAAGAAAGTACTTGTGAATAAATAAACAATTATTTCAAATTAAACGTTTGTTCGTTTTAGAAAAAATAGAAATTATACCGTTATACCAAGATGGATTAGCCTAATAACAAAAATTTGGATGTGGAAAAAAGTGAATCTGTTGGTTCTTCAATATTATTTACTAATAGGAAGCCCGGCCCAAGAAAACGTTTATGTATTTCTTCGGATTCGTCATTTGACACATGAAACAAATACATTGATTGGGAGGAAAACAAGTTATAATCCTGATAATTGGGCCCAAAATGTCCAAAAGCATAGAAGAATAAAAGGTTTGGGATACAGAAATGACGAAATTTAATACTTGCAAAAACATTCAAAGTTTTTGCAAAATAACTGAAGGTTCTCGTGGGTCTCAAGAAATTTCATCATACCTAATAAAGTACATAAAGACTTATGCTAAAAATTTTGAAAACATAATAACATTCAGATTCGTGTGCCGGACAAAACAGAAATATCAAAACTGTCTTAAGTTTATTGAAATTAGTTCAAAGTACAGAAATAAGAGCAGAGTCAATTGAAATGAAATTTTTGTTAAGTGGACATAGCTATTTGCCTAATGATTCAGAGTTTGCCATTATCGAGACACATGCGAAAAAAATTCAGAATATTTTTCGCCTGATGATTAGTACAATATAATCAAAAATTGTAAAAAGAAAGCGCCATTTAACGTCATCCAAATGATTCATCAGGATTTTTACTCAACAAATCTTTTAGAAAATTCAATCCTTAACAGAAAAGTAACCATTACAGGGTTTCCAGTAAATTGGCTCAAAATGCACTGGACAAAATTAGAAAGGTCCAAAAACCCCACCTCATACAATTCAAATATGACTAACGAAGATTCAGAATTTAATACCATTAATATAAGAAAATCTGCAGCAGGTAGACCACTAGGTCTGAAAAATGTAGACGAGCCTTTGTTATATCCTATAGGAAGAACTATTACAAGAGAAAAGAGGAAAGACATGATGGACTTGCTAAAATTCATTCCTCCGGTTAAACATGATTACTATGAAAACTTAAGAACAAATCGAAATGATGGGACCTCACATACAGCTGACGAAAAGACATCATTTATATTGGATCAATCAGTAACAAATAATATATTGTAACAAAACAGTTATTATTCGTTTTTACGAAAAATGTTTAATAAAAAATGTATGATAAATAACTTTTTCTGTAATAAAACAAAATAATAATTTGAACACAGAGTTTAACGTTACTACTTTTCTTCACTTGTCAAATCGATTAACTCCCCCATTCACACAAAAATTGTGAAACTAGTGGCGATTACTCTAAGGCTATTTTATCTTATTCGTTTTAAGGATCGTTACATAAGAGTTACATCTGCATTTATGCATTCTACAATGTTTATTTAGATTTATATTATAAAGGAAATTTTAAAAAAAACAGTGTACATTATTTCATCACTTTTTGTTTTATGGAGTTAATCGATTTGTCCTGTGAGCGGTTCATATATATACGAGGTCAGACAATTAAGTAATGCGACAAAATTCAAAAATCGAGTATATTTAAAAATTAAGGTACATCGCTGCGATCCCCTTCAAAGTAGTCTCCTCCCGCATCTATACACTTATTCCAGCGAGTTTTTCACTTTTCGTAACAATTCTGGAACACTTCTTGTGGGACCTCTCCGAGTACCCTCGTCACAGATTCTTGGATATCTTCAACGGAGTCAAAATGTCGACCCTTGACGAATTTTTTCATATGGGGGAATAGGAAAAAGTCGCAGGGTGACATGTCCGGTGAATAGGGCGGTTGTGGTAACGTTGCGATGCCTTTAGACGCCAAAAACTGAGAGACACACTGAACGCACTGTGACAGGGAGCATTGTCGTGATGCAGAACTCAAGTCTTCGCGATCTCTGGACGCACTCTGAGCACCCTTTTTCGTAATTTTTCGAGCACATTGCGGTAGAATACTTGATTTACGGTTTGTCCAGGTGGTACGAACTCTTTGTGAACCATCCCTTTGCTGTCGAAGAAGCAAATCAACATGGTTTTCACTTTGGACTTGCTCATTCTCGCCTTCTTCGCTCTCACGGCCTTTTTTAAAATCGGCATGCCACCGAAGCACCTGACTACGACTCAGGGCACCACTACCATACACTTTAAGCACTTTTTCATAAGTTTCTGTCGCGGTTTCGCCGAGTTTTGCACAAAATTTTATCGCGCACCGTTGCTCTAAATTTCTCTGTTCCATTTTCGTGACATGCACTACTCGCGCGTTGTTACAAAACACTAAACAGCTGGCGAAGAAATGATCGTACGAGGGTGGTCAAGGTCTCAATCGAGAGAGTAGGGATCTGCTATTACGATGGCGGAGTTACAGGTTCGCAGTGTTACCACAGGCCGAGAAAAAAATCGGTCGCATTACTTAATTGTCTGCCCTCGTATATATATATATATATATATATATATATATATATATATATACATACAGGTGTGTGTGTGAATCAGTTTTTATATATTGATTGTATAATTTTTGTAAAACTATCGACAATAGTATATTTTATAAATGTAAACAAAATAAACATAGCTTTATACTAATATATGCAGAACGATTGTTGTAGTTATTGGTCCCAATCCATGTGTGGTTCTGCGCCAGCTCCAGTCTTCAGTATATTTGTTCCTAATGAAAAGTTCTGTACGTGTGTTGTCGTACTGAAGCGGTAGTTCGCAGGAGCATCGATAAGTTGAATTTATCCTTTGTAATTGAGGCGGTGAAGCGTTTAGCGAAACCAAATGAATTTATTGATTTCTTTTTGTCGTCACAACGGTACAAACAAATGAAACCTGTCTTAGCGAGTACATCTGGGTCAATATTGTTCATCTTGAACATTTCTATCGTTTCTTAAAGTCCTTCATGATTCTCCAGAGTTGTGATGAATTTTATTTTTTCAATATTATATAATGAAGATGTCGTGTCACACTCACTGAAGGGATCCATTAAGAAAATGCTGTCTGATAACGGTTTCTCGTAATTGAAGCTTCCAGGAGGGTACAGTTGCTGAGATTTTTATTCCTTTCACAGGTTTTCGGAAGCTGTTTTTATGATTCCGCGCTAGTCCAGTTAATACACGGGAAGATCGATGTCCTCTCCGATGATTTTGAGAGAGTCATATAGGAAACCTTGCTCTATAGCCGTCGTCACAATGAGCGCGTCTTTATCTTCTAATTCTTGCTGGACAGAGATATTTTCGGCTTCAACATAATACATGCGCTTTTCTATGAAGTCATTTCGGTTTCTTTCGTTAGTCGGTGGAGCTTCATCTTCCTTGATATAACAATCAGCACAACAGTTTTGTTGCGCACGTCGAAGTCGTTCTGATATAATCTGGGTAACCATCAAAAATATTTTTTAAGTCGGGCTTAAATTTAGCGTGTACGCGTTTCACATAATTTTGAAAAAATGATTCAAATGTGGCACTACGAACCCACCTAACTGCGTGCAGTAGGTAACTTCCGCCAACAATGTAGATACGGCTCTGCCCTGACGGAGTGTCATTTGATAATGTCAATAAATACTTGTATAAGGTTGATTTAGTGCCTTTCCGCATTCCTTCATCCGTAAACAATGACAACGTATATGGAGCAAATTCGTATGACATGTATTTCTTGATGCCATTGTCGTCTTTTTTGGAAATACACATTCTTTGGAACAGCAATAGTGAGTTGACTGGCACAGGTTTCTGATCGATTTTAATGCTGCTGCTAATGGAAGAATTTTATCGTTGCGTTTGGATGGTAATGAATCAAAATCCGCTCTAATAATTTTAGACATCATTTCTGAACCAAGTACCCTGATGCGGTAACATTTGATAGCGTTGGTCGTGTGAAAGTTTCACTTGAAATATTTGTATAAGCGACGCAACACCACGGGAAGTGATATTACAGTTCCACACATACGGCACTACACACGGCCTTTTTGCAGCGGTGCAAAACAATAAATATTCATCGCACAAAGTTTTAACAGGAAAGTTGTAGATTTTTTCATGCTCCACAACTCTGTTAATGGCTATCTTTAACGACAAACGAACGAAAAATGCAAAAAAATTGAAAAAGTCTGTTTTACCGTTTTTTTTTTGCAATGAACAAAAAAATATTCACAGTACACACAGAGAATTAAATTCCCTACAAAATGGCGTTTTAATTTATTTTGTAGCTACAACACGAGCCGATATATTTTAAAAACAGGAATTTAACCCTTTTTTCGTGCTGGGCGCGACAACGTAAAGTCTGACAGTTCATAAAATTGTTTTTATACTGTAGACAAACCCCCGCCATCCCACAACCAGGAGTCGATGATCCATTTTCATGCAAAGATAGACCCGAATTTTAGCCAGATCCACTGGCCTAAGTTTGCGCTTATATTAATAGTTTTGCAATGTCCGCATGACCTCCTGTAGTAGCGTAGTGTAAAACAGTATTTCCGCTATTGTCAGTAATATTAGTCGCTGCGCCAGCGTTTTCCATTAAACATTTGAATATGTCATAATGGCCATTCTTTGCAGCTAAATGTAAGGGTGTGCATCCGTCGTTGTTTGTGATATTCGCATCGGCGTGCGCTTCAATTAACAGCTTTACAATGTTCACATTGCCCCTGCTAGCAGCGTAGTGTAATACAGTACTTCCGTCACTGTCAGTTATATCAGTCACTGTATCCTCGTCTTCTATGAAACACTTAAATATGTCATAATGACCATACCATGCAGCTAAATGTAAGGATGCGTATCCGTCGTTGTTCTTGATATTCGAATCAGCATGAGCTTTAATTAACAGTTTTACAATATTCACATTGCCTCCCCTAGATGCGTAATGTAAAAGAGTATCTCCGTTGTTGTCGAGAATATCGATGGCTGCATCAGCGTTTTCTATTAAATATTTTAATATCTCATAACGACCACCCTTAGCGGCTAAATGTACAGGTGCGCATCCGTCGCTGTTTCTGATATTCGAATCGGCATGTGCTTCAATTAACAGTTTTACAATGTCCACATAGCCCTCTCTAGCAGCGTAGTGTAAAACTGTATTTCCGTCACTGTCAGTAATATCAGCCGCTGCATTCCCGTCTTCTATCAGACATTTGAATATTTCATAGTCGCCATGCTCTGCAGCCAAATGTAAAGGTGTGCATCCGTCGTTGTTTCTGATATTCGAACCGGCATGCGCTCTAATCAACAGTCTTACAATGTCCACATTGCCCCTTCTAGCAGCGTAGTGCAAAACTGTATTTCCGTCGCTGTCAGTAATATCAGTCGCTGCATCGGCGTCTTCTATTAGACATTTGAATATTTCATAATTACAGAACAGTGCAGCGAAATGTAAGGATGCGCATCCGTCGTTGTTTGTGATATTCGAATTAGCATGCGCTTTAATTAATAATTTTACAATATCCAAATTTCCTTCCTCGGCAGCGTAGTGTAAAAGTGTATTTCCGTAACTGTCAGTGATGTCAGTCGCTGCATCAGCGTCTTCTATTAAACATTTGAATATTTCATAATGCCCGTTCATTGCAGCTAAATGTAACGGTGCGCACCCGTCGTTGTTTGTGATATTCGAATCAACGTGCGCGTTAATCAATAGTTTTACAATGTCCAGATAGCCCCTTCTAGCAGCGTAGTGTAAAACTGTGTTTCCGTCGCTGTCAATGATCTCAGTCGCTGCGTCCGCGTCCTCCATTAGACATTTGAATATTTCATAATGGCCATTCTTTGCAGCTAAATGTAACGGTGCGCATCCGTCGTTGTTTGCGATATTCGAATCAACGTGCGCTTCAATCAATATTTTTACAATGTCCACATTGCCTCCTATTGCAGCGCAGTGCAGAACAGAATTTCCGTCATTGTCAATAATATTGGTCGCTGCGTCCGCGTCTTCCATTAAACACTTGAATATTTCATAATGGCCATTCATTGCAGCTAAATGTAAAGGTGTGTATCCTTTATTATTTTTTATATTTGGATCAACACTTCCTCGAATTAACACTTTTACAATATCCACGTTCCCTCCTCTAGCCGCGTAGTGTAAAACATTATCATCGTCAATGTCAAGAACATCTGTCGCTGCATCAGTGACTTCTATGAAATATTTGAATACTTCATAATGACCATAATAAGCAGCCGTAAGGAGAGGAGTGCATCCTCTGTTATTTTTGAAATTTGCATCACCGTTCGCTTCGATTAATATTTTTACAATGTCTATTCTGCCTGCTCTCGCAGCGCAGTGCAAGACGGTATCCCCGGCATTATTAAGAATATCACTTGCAGCATCGGTGTCTTCCATTAAATATTTGACTACTTCAAAGTGACCTTTATTGGCAGCGAGATGCAAAGATGCGATTCCCTTGTTATTTTTGATATTTGGATCAACATTCGCACTTATTAATAATTTCACAATATCTAGATTTCCGAAGTTAGCAGCGTAGTGTAAAGCAGTATTTCCATCTACGTCGCTTGTATTGATATCCGGCGTTTCAACTTGTTCGATTAAAAAATCTTCCAATAAAACTAAATATAAAGACTTAAGATTTATAACACTCGTGGTGCCTTTCGACGATCCGTGTTTAATAAAGTATTTGACTAAATTTATATACGAATTTCTTGAAGCATGGAATAAAATATTCTTGTCTTTTATGCACTTATATTCAGTATCATCGTCAGCGTTAACACCGAGAAATGTGTCTACGTTCTTCCAATTTCTTACGGCGCACGCATATTCGATCGGCTTCCATCCACACAAACTATCCACTGTCATCGACTGTACATCCTTTTCAATTAAAATACGAATCAGATTGTTGTGTTTGTACGCGGCACAAAGATGTAAAGCGTTCCTGTCGAAATCTGCAAGAGAGTCGACGAGAGTCGAATCGGTCTCCAACATTTTCATTAAATGTTTTTCGTCGTTGTTGAGGATCGCCTTGAAGATTTCACTTTTCGCTGACAGGCGATCGAAGAAACGTCGCACCATTTCGAATTGTGGCATGAAGAAATATTTTTTGAAAAAATCGACGAGCTTCCGTCTATCGGGCCCGTCGATTTTTATCCGATAGTGGAACCATCTCGCTGCGAAATATTCAGCAAACGTTTTGTGGACAAACGCGGGCGTCCTGTTCTCGACAAAATGTATAATCCCGGTCTTTTCGTTCCCTCTCTCGACCTCGCGTATGTACTTGTCAATTTTCTTTTGGTCTTGCTCTGACAGTATCTCGTCCAGGTAAGTTTTCATGAAAACCGCGCAGAGACCAAAGTATGAATGGGTTTTGATAAATGTTCCACTATCTCTTAAACTTAGTATTTTGTTACCTAAAATAGTTCTGTCCCGTTTCAATTTCTCCTCCTCGTATATGATTCGTTTCTTCTCTATGAATTCGTCGTACAATTCAAGAATGTCGAGCGATTCGGGCAGGTACGCTTCGACGTCGTCTTGCTCGGAATTAAAATATTCCTCGAACGTCCCTTGGTACACTTCGCCGAGCATCCGGCACTGCAACGGTATGCCGGTCATGAGCTGGTCGTCGTCACGAAGCGACTTGCTCGTCACATTAATCAAACGCTCGACGAACTTCTTCAGGCGTGCGTTCTGGTCGTCCGTCCCGTGCCTATTCCAGTAAGTCAAGAAAAAGTTATTTTGATCTTCGGTCGTGAATCTGACGAGCGCACAGGACAACGTGTTGAGTTTCGTTTCCAAGTTCTTTTTCTCTTGCGGTCTACTCGTCAGCCACAGTTTAACAGAACTGATGTCCTTAATTAAATTGATGAGATCGATTACAATTTCCCGGTAGTCTGGCGCGATTTCATCGAATCCGTCCAATAAAATGAATATCCCGTCGGAGAGATTGAAATGTCGCTTGAAATAATTCCTTTCGAACGCATTCCTATAGCCTTCTGTATTACACAACTGCGTTTCCAAGATAAAATCGACAGCCTCGCTTTGTTCTGTGAATGTCCGTTCTTCTGCCAGCAGTCTACTGAATTCTTTTGTGCAATTATTTAAGTTTATTTTAACTACGAGTGTTCTCGGCGTTTCTTTAATCATCCGCGAGGCCAAGACGGTAAGCAAATCACTCTTTCCCATTCCCGGTTCGGCTATAATCAAAACTATTCTATTATTTATAGCCGTCAAACGATGCAGTTCTATAGACCGAGAAGAAGTATCGTTGACATACGGCAATAATCGGTCTATTGATTTACTTTCTTGACAGAAAAACTCACTGTTTTCATGCCGCAACAAAGTGACGTTTCCTTGTTCGTGTTCGCTACAGAGATTGAGAAAAAGAATTCTAGAATTTACATCATTGGAAAAAACAAGCTGACATTTCGCCGACGATTCTAGTTGTCGAAACTGAGTCTCGTTTATGTTACTAATAATGAATATATCGTCCTTACTATCGACTTTAAATATATTTTTGCTTATTTTGTTCTGTAAAGAGATGCGTCTCTCGATAAAATTTGAAATATCATAAGTGTTCTCACTATCGATCGGTTTTCCGAGTGTAATTGTAGAATAAACGACATCATAGAGAATTTCATTGTTTAATAAATCCGAGAAATTAGAAATCTCGATATCCGCCAGACTCACTTCTCGACCTTGCAGACAAATCGTGTTCTCTCCTTCTATTCGCTTTCGAGTGTCTGTCTCTAAATCATTCCATTTCGTTTGATCTATTATTGTCGTACACTTGTCATTCGAATAATTTTCACCGCTCTTGGAAACTAAAATTATTTTCTTCAAGTACTCGCAAACGCTCTCCGATTCTTGAATTCTATCTAACAAATCTTCGATGCTGAATAGAAGATTCGTCGTTATCTTATCCTCGCATGTGATAATTAAGTGTTCCGTTCTTTCAATCTCGATATCGTCTTCGATTTTACTCGACATGCTGAGAAATTGATGTTCTGTGATCAGATTGTATTTCTTATCTCTGAATATCTCGTTCAGTTTGATTAGAGTCAAGACGGTGCCAGCGTTTGCTATGATATTAAGGAGTTCATCGCGGCTGTACTCGATGTTCGTTTTCAGTCGCTTGACTGATTCTTTTCTAATGAAGAATCCATGACTCGTCAGCAGGTTCATATTCATGTCGTGAAACGCTGCCAGCCTCGTCATGGAGCATCTGCTCGCTTCTTTGAGCCAATCCGACAGTTGTTTGTTCGTCAGTATCGTGACGTGCGGATCACTGTGAAATGTATAAACTTTATTGTACAAAGTCGTGTAAACAATAACGGACTGATTCGAATTGGACGCGGTCTCCAAATTATACTTTTTCAAACAACGTTTTATTTCCCTTTTAATCAAGTCTGCCAGTTCGTCTTTATCTGGCTGTTTCACGTGAAATTTCAATTTTTCCAAAAATACGTCGATGTATTTCTTTTTCTCGTCCCGTGTAAGGCTTTTTAAACACTCTATGTAATTGTTTTCTTCCTCGTTCACGATATCTTGTTGTTTTCCCTTTTTGTTTTGTTTACTTTTTATTTTCATTCTTTCTTCTCTCTTTGAAATTTCGTTACGCAGTGATTCTAACAACTGTTCGGTTAAAAATGCTTTGAAGTCAGACTGTCCGTGTTTTAAACGATAACATCTTCTTAGTTTGAGCAATTCGTCCTCGTACATTTCCAAATCATCTTGTAACTCTTGGTTGACGTCGATGTTCGTGTGTAAAATAAGATCTTTAATTTCAGATTGAAATTTCACCTCGAAATTATGTTTGACCATGATTTCGAGGTACGACAGAAAATAAATGTTTAAATTGAAAGGTTCACTTTTGTCAACGAGCATTCTCCTCGTTAGTGTACTAGATATGTTCGTCTTACTTTTCACCTGAATCATTCTGCACAAAATGCGATCGTCTTGCACGTAAAAGATCATAATATCGTCGAATTTCCCACCTTCGACCACTTCGCACGTGAGACGGAAGTTGAAGCTCTCCTTCATCATGAACTTACATAAGTACAGCATTATCACGTGATCGTGATAAGTAATACCGTGTGACTTGATTTTCTCGCCCGATGGTGTGTAGTTGTTCTCATTTAGAATCTGGTCGTTCTCATCCAGCAGATTCTGATTCGACGTTGACGACGGCGATGTTGCTCGAATTGGATTCATGTTTGAAACAGTTTTTATTCGCCTGTAAAATGAAATGATTTCAATTTCACAATCACAAATGTTTTCTAATTTTAAAAACTTATAAGACTACTCACCGCGTTATTGAACCACACATATTACAAGCATGACAGTATGCCCGTCGGTTAATCCTAAAATGGCAGATATTAGCCAATACACAACGGTAAGCATTTATTCTCTTATTTAATTTATACAAATCGTTCAGATGACTGCACAGTTGTATACATTATTCTAAAAATATTGTTCTGAAATAATATACTACTGTATTTAAACGAGCCGCTTTCTCTCTAATTTCCCCACCCTCTCTATGTATAAATGTCTATATATATATATATATATATATATATATATATATATATATATATATATATATATATATATATGTATATACATGTACTTTTTTTGAGAGGAACCATAGATTATAACTACATTTTAAATCTATAAACGAATTACAAACTAGACGTCCTATAATACCTGCTGATCTATTTATGCCTCGATATATATATATATATATATATATATATATATATATATATATATATATTGTGGTATACGGCATAGAAACGAATTATCATAGCTGTTTAAGCAAGCAAATATCATGGAACAAATAGATTGTTCTAGAACAATCTAGCTCGATATAAAAAGATGCTTAGATAGTCGTCGACAGCATTTGTTCAAACAACAACAAACTGATAGACACATAAAATTAGTCGATTGTATTTGACAACAAAACTAACAGGTGGGCTGAAAAGCTCGTAGGTTTGCATAAAAAAAATTGTTTTTTGATAGAATTTGATTTTATTATTCAATATAGTTCCCTTCGAGGGCGATACAACGATTATAGCGGTCATACAATTTTTTGATACCATTTTTATAATACGATTTGTCTTTAGCCTCAAAATAGGCTTCAGTTTCGGCGATTACCTCTTCATCGGATCAAAATTTCCATCCAGCGAGCATCCTATTGAGGTCTGAGAACAGAAAAAAGTCGCTGGGGGCCAGATCTGGAAAGTACGGTGGATGCGGAAGCAATTGTAAGCCCAATTCTTGCAATTTCGCCATCGATTTCATTGATTTGTGACACGGTGCATTGTCTTGATGAAACAGCACTTTCTTCTTCTGCAAATGAGGCCGCTTTTTCGCGATTTCGTCTTTTAAACGCTCCAATAACGCTACGTAATAGTCGCTGTTTATGGTTTTTCCTTTTTTAAGATAGTCAATGAATATTATACCATGATTATCCCAGAATACTGATGCCAGAACCTTGCCAGCCGACTTTTGCGTCTTTCCACGCTTTGGAGTCGGTTCATCACGTGCAGTCCACTCGGCTGACTGTCGATTGGACTCCGGCGTGAAATGATGGAGCCATGTTTCATCCATCGTCACATATCGACGCAAAAATTCAGATTTATTACGATTGAACAGCTCCAAACACTCCTTAGAATCATCGATTCGTTGTTGTTTTCGGTCGATTGTGAGCTCGCGCGGCACCCACTTTGAACAGAGCTTTCGCATATCCAAATATTCATGCACGATATGACCAACACGTTCCTTTGATATCTTTAGGGTCTCAGCTATCTCAATCAACTTCACTTTACGGTTATCAAACATTATTTTGTGGACTTTTTTGATGTTTTCGTCGGTAACAGCCTCTTTGGGGCGTCCACTGCGTGCATTGTCCTCGGTGCTCATTTCGCCTCGTTTAAATTTAGCAAACCACTTCTCTACGGTTGATTTTCCTGGTGCAGAGTCCGAATAATGTTTATTAAGCCGAGCCTTGATTTCAACAGTATTTTTTTTCGCCAAAAAGCAATGCTTTATTAACACACGAAATTCCTTTTTATCCATTTTTTCAAGGTAACAAAAGTTCTTTCACTAAAAATGCTATAACTCAGATAGTAATAGTGCAACAGCTGTCAAATTTATACACGCGTCTTTTGAAGGTTAGGGCTAACTAAAAATCATGTGGATTTGATACTAGTAGCGCCATCTATGTGTCAGCCTACGAACTTTTCAGCCCGTCTGTTATATTCATAAGCATAAAATTAGTCTACTGCATTTGTTCAAATAACAAACTATATTCATACGCATAAAATTAATCTATTGTATTTGTATTTGGCAACAAATTAAAAAATTAAATAAAATACAAAACTTATGGACAAAGTATAAATGTACCCTGGTGGCAGCGGCTAAAAAATCAATCAAGATCGACCATCGGGCACCGATGAGAACCGTTCTGGCAACTAACGCCCGAGGGATACGACAATATACACACATATGTGTGTACATGTGCGTGATTAATCTATCTGTATATATAAAATCAAAATTATCCACAAAAAACTACAATGTTGCAAAAAATAATCTACTGTGATGTTCATATAGAAATACTAACGTATATATAAAACGACACACTGCCATATATCTGTGATAAAAATTATATAAACATATGATTTTTAAAAAATACGTTTATTGTTTCATTCGGTTATATGTAAATACTTATAACTGACAAGTGGGTGAGCGCAGCGAGTCCGAGCGGTTGGCGATCGCAGTGAGCAGTGTGCGAAGCCCCCTAGTATGGGTATAAAAGCATGAGTTGTGTGTGTATTTTTATTTCGAGAAGAATGTTAATACCACTTATTTAATTTATAAAAAAATCATTTCATATTCCTGTAATTTTATGTGCACTGAATAACTTAAGAATCAAAAATGTTGCGTTTTTATTTATGATTTTTTCACAAATGTTTTTTTTTTAATTTTTCTGATTAGTTTAGTTTGTGTTTTTTTTTTTTTTTTTTTGATGAGGCATGACCATCGAATGCAGTTAACACAATATGTACATTATATATATATACATATATATATATTGTGGTATACGATATACCAAACACGGATTGTCATAGCTGTCTAAGCAAACAAATATCATAGAACAAATAGATTGTTCTAGAACAATCCAGCTCGACATAAAAAGGTTGCTTAGATAATTATCGACAGCATTTGTTCAAATAACAACAAACTAATAGACGCATAAAAACTAGTCGATTGAATTTGACAACAAAACTCTATTCATAGGTATAAAATTAATCTACTGAATTTGTTCAAATAACAAACTATATTTATACGCATAAAATTAATCAATTGTATTTGTATTTGAAAATAAATTAAAAAATTAAATATAATACAAAACTTTTGGACAAAGTATAAATGTACCCTGGTGGCAGCGGCTCAAGAATCAATCAAGATCGACCATCGGGCACAAAAGGAAACCGTTCTGACAACCAACACCCGAGACATACAACAATATACATATATATATATATATATATATATATATATATATATATATATATATATATATATATATATATATATATATATATATACATCAGTAGGATCTGGTTATTATAATCACGGATAATGTTATCAATCGGTTATTGTTATCATAATCATTCAGTGCAGACAAACAACAGACAACACTTGATAAGTTTTTTAATTGAATTTTATGTTTTCAAACACAATTTTTTATAAGAAATGTAGCATATATCAATATATAATTTTGTACTAAGTGTACCTACAGTTTATGATGAATTTAAATTTACAAATGTCATACCCTCATTTTAAGTTATCGACTGGTTATTGTTATCAAAAATTGCAAGTCCCAAACCGAGCATAATTAGGGAATTCTATTATATATATATATATATATATATATATATATATATATATATATATATATATATATATATATATATATATATATATACATATATATATTAATATATGTATTGTGTTGACCACAGCCAGTACACATCTCAAGTAAATTTAGAATTAGTGCGCTGTACTAAGTTAATTATTGTAGTATTAATTAGTAGTGATTATTCATATTAATATTTTAATCCTTTGTTAATTATTGTTTGTAAATAATCGACTTCCGACTCACACACCAGCAGCATCTTTTCGCTATCTATCTGTCTCGGGATGTTACGATGCTTGTTTTTAAATAACATTGTTGTTTTCATTAAACCTGGTCGTTCGCCCTGTATGGCGAACACTCCTCACAGCACCTCGGATCAGTGACGACACCAGGTTCCCAACATTCGGTGGAGGCGATACAGCGCCTCGTTGCTGTGATCACTAACGTCCCCACAGCCATTGAGCGATCTGTCTCTATCTCTGGTCGTTCGGTCTGTAACACCGACGTTCCTCACGGCTCTTCGGATCTGTGACGGCACCCGTAGAGGCTTAGAGGAGACAGTACAGCGTCTCGCTGCTGTGGTCACGGGGGATATTCCCTTTAATTCACATAGCCACCAAGTTTAGCGCTCTCTCTCTCTCTCTCCTCTCTGGTGGTTCGCCCTATATGGTGGAACGCTCATCACGGTTCTTCGGACCTGTGACGGCGCCAGACTCGCACTGATCGGTGGAAACAGTACAGCGTCTCGCTTCTGTGGTCACAGGGAAATTTTCCCTTAGTCCTCACAGTCACGACCAGTCTAGCCTCCATCTCCATTCACGTAAAGTCGGGAACCTTCTTTTATTTATTGGAGTCAGATAATTTTGGCAGTTAAGCAACGGCTGTAACTATTTTCATATTATGCGACTTGTGGTCCAAAGTACATATATATTAATATATATATATATATATATATGTGTGTGTGTATATATATATATATATATATATATATATATATATATATATATGTGTGTATATATATATATATATATATATATATATATATATATGTATAAATATGATAGATAAATAGATATCTTTATGTATATACTTGGCCTTTGAAAAAACATTATATCTCATTTTTTTAAAGATAATATAGAACCGAACCGCAGTTAATCAAAAGTCACTGAAAACAATCTACCCAGGATTTCCTATCAAGTGAGGCTAGCACAACCACTGATAACATATATACATATACATATACATATATATATATATATATATATATATATATATATATATATATATATATATATATATACATATATATACATACATATATATATATATATATATATATATATATATATATATATATATATATATATATATGTATGTACAAATATACATATCAGGGAACTACAAGTATTTTAGTGGTCTGTGTAATTTGTTTAGAAAATTAAACTATTGTTGTTATATACTTAGTTTCTGTCCATCCAGACATTCTTTCTCTCTCTCTCTCTCTCTTACACACACATACATTTATATATATATATATATATATATATATATACATATCAGAGAACTGAAAGTATTTTGGTGGATTTTGTAATTTGTTTATAAACTTATACTATTACGGAAGGGACGTACAAATTAATTTCTTCGATGCAAAATGGATTAACAGAGGTGATATGCAGAAAAGGTTTACCGATATACTATTAATTTCAAGATTCTTGAAAATACTTATTAGTGAAATTAAAATTACTACAAATTGTGCCAATACCTTTTTCGCGAAAAAAACGAGAATATTTTATTTAATGCCATTTTTTTGCAATTGACTTATTGTTATTGTTTCTACATTATTAAATAAAGAATACATTAATAAATATAAAATATACAAAATATGTTACAAAATATTTCCAAATGTTTTAGTTATACCGTTTCAATTACAAAAATGTTAACTGCGCTAATACTTTTTTCGGGCGGTATATATATATATATATATATATATATATATATATATACTGGATCAAAAAAGTCTCCAAACAACTAGCTGCAATAAAGATTTTCGCTTATTTTATTAAGAATTCTTTAAATTTTTTAATCTTTTATGGTCTATTGTAATCTAAATAGTAACTTTAAAGAGCCACCATAAAATTAACCATATTTATATATTATCTAAAAATAAATGTTATGTTAAACAACGCTACTATACTAACAGGCGTCAAAAAAGTTTCCATACACTCAGCATTATTCTATGAGATTTATTTATTTATCGTCGTGGAAGTCGCCATTTTACTGGCACTTGTTCGATTGTTTGTGTGCTAAAGAGTATCAGTTTCCAATTTAGTTTCGCTTAGTATGATAGAAATATATAGGTCTTTAAATGGAAATACCTTTGTCAGTTCGTGAATTAATTATTAGTTTAAGATCTGAAGGACAATCTTCGAGGCAGATAGCAAAAATTGTCAAAAAGTCACATGCTACAATACAACATATAGTAAATAAATATAAGAAAACTAAAAACAATTGAAAATAGATCTCATTCTGGTCGATCAAGAAAATTAGAAAATATACACAGACGAGCTATTCTCAGAACTACACATGAAAATTCAAAAACAAGTGCACCTGAGCTCCCGAACATGTTAAAAAATGAATACAGAACATAAATTGTACCCGAAACAGTAAGAAATGTATTATATAAAGCGGGATTTAAAGGGCATGTACTCAGGAAAAAGCCTTACATTAGTAAGAAAAATAAAATACTAAGATTAGAATTGGCAAAGGCATATATTAATAAGCCTCCATGCTTTTGGAAATCAGTTCTGTTCACTGATTAGTCGAAATTTAATGTTTCTGGCTCTGATGGAAAGATAATGGTATGGAGGAAAGAAAACGAAGAACTAAAAACTAAAAATTTGTGTTCTACTGTTAAGCACGGTGGATGTAATGATCTAGTTTGGGAGGCTATGAGACCTTCAGGGGTTGGAAATTTGAAATTTATTAAAGGTACAATGGACCAACACGTATATTTGAATATATTGAAGGAAAATTTAAAGTCTAGTCCCTAAAAACTCGAACTTGGGAAATCATTTATCTTCAAACAAGATCCCAAGCATGCAACACAACGGGTCAAGAAATGACTGATATATAATGTACCAAAACAACTTCATACACCTCCACAATCACCAAACATGAATCCAATAGAGCATTCGTGGGACAAAATAGGAAGAAGAATTAGAAAACATACCATTCGAAACAAAGAATAGTTAAAAGTTGCCATACAAGAAGAATGGAATTCCATCGATTAGGAGGTAACAAATAAATTTATATATCGAATGAAAAAACGCATGCTGGAAATGATAAATGCAAAGGGTGGTTCAACAAGTTACTAACGTTTCAAAAACACAAATACAATTCATGTATTTTAATAAATAATTACCGTGCCTATTAAGTGTATGGAGACTTTTCTGGGTTTCAAATACTGACTTTGTTATTGTAACTTGTTTATTGGTTCTACTGTTTAATAATACAATATTTTATTTGTGTCATTCTCTTTGTATGACTACAAAACATATGTGATCTGCATAATTCCATAATAAATACCTTATTATGGTTATTACAAACAAAAAACTAAAATTATCACAAGTGTATGGAGACTTTTTTGATCCAGTGTACCTTGTTAATGAATTTCGAAACGCGTGACAGAGATTTTGATTCTGTGTATGTATATATATATATACATATACATATACATATATATATATATATATATATATATATATATATATATATATACTTATATACATATATATACACACACACACATCATTACTGCCATGAAGTATGGGACTTTATAAAACAAATATCAAATTATAGCTGTGAGACTGATTATATATACATAATAACGTATATATATATATATATGTATATATATATATATATATATATATATGTATATATTATATATATATGTATATATTATATATATATATGTATATATATATATACATATATATATATATATATATGTATACATATATATATATATATATATATATATATATATATATACATATATATATATATATATATATATATATCTACATATATGTATATGTATATATATATATATCTACATATATGTACATATATATATATATATATATATATATATGTACATATATGTATATATATATATATATATACGTTATTATGTATATATAATCAGTCTCACAGCTATAATTTGATATTTGTTTTATAAAGTCCCATACTTCATGGCAGTAATGATAACAATTTTATATTTTTTTCTGTATCTAGGGTGTCATCGTTAATAATAATTTAATACAAAATCTCTTCACGTAGTTTTTTGTACATTTTATGAAATTCCACGGAATATATATATATATATATATATATATATATATACATATATATGTACATATATATATATATACAAATATGTACATATATATATATATATATATATATATATATATATATATATATATATATATCTATATATATATATATATATATATATATATATATATATATATATATACATATATATGTACATAGCTGTAACAAAGATTTTCGCTTATTTTATTCTGAACTTTAATAAAAGTTACTATTTAAGTTACAATCAACCATTAAAGTTTAAAAAATTCAAAAAATTCCGAATAAAATATGCGAAAATCTTTGTCACAGCTAGCTGTATGGAGACTTTTTTGATCCAATAAATATATATATATATATATACACATATATATGTACATATATATATACATACATATATATATATATATATATACATACGAGGGGGGTCCCAGAAGTACCCGGCCTGACCTAGAGATGGCGGTAGTTGTTTGAAAAATATCACTGTATTAGAAAGTACACAATCTATAAAGCATGAGTTTCAAGTTTGGGGACGCCACGTTGTTTAGTATTTGTTTGGCAGCCATCAATAGTGAACGTTTTCAGTGAATTTATGAAAATGGAGAAAACTGGTCATCGTTACGTGATACAATACTTTTATTTGAAAGGCCTCAGCCCAACCAATATAAAAGCTGAACTGGATTCTACTCTGGGTGAGTCTGCTCCTTCGTTTACAACAGTGAAATATTGGGTAGCAGAGTTTAAACGAGGCCGTACGAGCTGCCAAGACGACCATCGCAGTGGTCGACCAAATGAGGTGACGACTCCAGAAATGGTGAAGAAAATCCACAAAGCGGTACTGGATGATCGTCGACTGAAAGTGCGCGAGCTAGCAGACATAGTAGGCATTTCAAAAAGTGCGGTACATCGCATATTATCTGAAAATTTGGACATGAGAAAGCTGTGTGCAAGATGGGTGCCGCGTTTGCTCACACTCGAGCAAAAATAGTGTCGTGAAGATGTTTGAATTGAGTGTTTAGCGGAGTTTCACAGCAACAAAGCAGAATTTTTACGCCGTTTCATAACCATGGATGAAACATGGGTCCATCACTTCACACCCGAGACAAAAGAACAATCAAAACAATGGACTGAAAAGGGAGAACCGGCTCCACAGAAGGCGAAGACCGTTTCATCTGCAGGCAAGGTCATGGCGTCGGTTTTTTGGGATGCGCGTGGGATAATTTTCATCGACTATCTTGAAAAAGGAAAAACGGCAAGATCAACGGCGAGAATTATGCGAAGTTATTGCAACGTTTGAGCGAAGAAATCAAGCAAAAACGGCCGCATTTGGCTAAGAAGAGAGTGTTGTTTCATCAAGACAATGCACCAGCTCACAAATCCGTTATTGCAATGGCCAAAATTAATGAATTAAAGTTTGAATTGCTACCTCATGCACCCTATTCGCCAGATTCAGCCCCCTCGGATTGTTTTATGTTCCCAAACTTGAAAAAATGGCTCAGTGGTCAAAGATTTCCCAACGATGAAGAAGTGATGTCGGCAGTTAATGGGTATTTTGAGGAGCAAGACAGTTCTTATTATAAAAAGGGTATCGAACTTATTGAACATCGCTGGGAAAAGTGTATAGAGATGAAAGTAGATTATATTGAAAAATAAATATATTTTTTTCCAAAATCTTTGTGTTTTCTTTGTTGGGTCGGGTACTTCTGCGACCACCCTCGTATATATATATATATATATATATATAAGTATATATATATATATACATACATATATATATATATATATATATATACATATATATACATATATATATATATATATATATATATATACATACATATATATATATATATATATATATACATATATATACATATATATATATATATATATATATATATATATATATACATGTATATTTATATTATATATATATATATATATATATACATATACATACATGTATATTTATATTATATATATATATATATATATATATATATACATATATATATATATATATATATATATATATATATATATATATATATATATATAATAGATAGATGAGTATAGATAATAAAGAAAATTTTTGTTATATTTTTATAAATGTATTTATATAAATACAAAAATAATTCAAGGTTTCGACTGTCGCGAGTGTACGAAAACTTCTTTGTCTGACTGTATATTAAAGTGTATTACATTACCTTAAGTCAGTTGTTGTACAAAAACATCAACGTACACAAATTATGCACGAAAACTTGTCGAACTACTACACTTCACTTTAAAAGCATTCTCTATGAATGAATTTACTACATAGAATGATTGTAAACTGTTATAATAGCACGTGCATTTTCCACATTTGTTACAGGTTTTTAAAAAGTGAAATTAAATAAGAGCGTGCCATTGAAAACAAGAATAGTTGACTAGCGATGATGCTACTCGACTGATAAATATGTTGTTAAGCTGGTATGTATTTTAGTTATGTTAAACACGACGCTTCAGCGGACAGAACCGGATTATAAGAAAATGACTTTTTTTATTTTATACAAGATGACGACTTTTTTTTTAAAAAAAGACGTTTGTGCTGTAATATATTTTCGATATCAACAAAATGTTTATACTTCCACTCAAAATTCCTTAATGTTTTTTGTCTAAATTTATAGAAATGTCATATATATATATATATATATATATATATATATATATATATATATATAATTTGTATGTATATGTTTCTATCTATATATATATATATATATTTTATATGTATATATATATATATATATATATATATATATATATATATATATATATATATATATATTATAGTACTATTTTTAACAAAAATGTTGCAAACTACAGAACATGTTACATATTTTTATTGGAACTAATGATAGTTGCATATATGAAGTGTTCACGAAAATAACCTAATTTGAAACTATACCATAATTTATTAAATTGAAAAGGAAGTTTTTAATTAAAGTATACAATTTACAAAAAAAAAACAATTTCGTACCATCGTATGGTTCGCTGGTATTTACATATTTTTATTTGATATAATAATGGTTCACAAATAATCGATGTGAATAATACATATTGAATTTATGATAAGAATGTTTACAATGAGAATTTCTTAGAACTGTGTCTCGCATTGCACTCTGATGCCGGCTCTTCTCTTGTTACAGTTTTTTTAACGAATTTTAGTTCCACTGACAGTGCCTAAAGATCTCTGTATACATGCAGTTGATCTGTCGTTCCTGGGGATTAGCTCCCTTTAAGGGGATCCGGTGGTCTAGAATTTTCGAAAAATCGATTTTTTTTTCGAAAGTATAGTATCTTAAAAATATACTGTTAAAATTTGATGACGAAATTCAGAGTATTTCAGGATCTACAGCCCATTAGAAGGTCAGGTTCATTTCTTGAGAATATACTTGCTTGAAACTTTAAACGCGTTTATCTCGAAACTACTTTTTTTCGTCTTGCGGGGGCCAGAAAAAAAAACTACTTGACCGATTTGTCTGAAATTTTAATATGTTATTCTGAATAGTTCTAGCTCTCGCTGGAAGTCAAATTAATAGTTTCCGTAAAATATTTATATTTTTTTTATTAACAAATCATTCAAAAATACTGGTCGTTTTCAAACTTGTACTTTTGACTACGCGCCATTTTGTCAATTTTTTTTTTTTTTATTCTACTTCCTGCGATAGCTATACCTATACTAATTATTAATTCGTCAATTGTTTTATTTCAGATTAGAGGGAGAGATAAATCATCATTCACCACGCAATTCCATTTTTTTAGAGAGGAAGACTTCAGCATCATTTTTCTAATTAAAAAAAATTTTTTTTTGTCTTTATTTTCATTTTTGTGTAGTTTATTAGTAATAAAATAAGTGTAAAAAAATTTGAAAGCATTATTCATTACCCTCATATAGAAAAAAAAATTTTAAAATAGCTTAAATTTTAGGCCGCTAGACCACCGGGTCCCCTTAAGACTAGACTGTAACGTGCATAGATAGAGTATCTCTAGATGACAAGGTACGGGTTAAAAATCTGTGGCATGACCAGACGGACTGGGGAGGGGAGTGCGGGGTATTAATTTTACAGACTTAATTAGATGGCACTGTCCGCGCGATATTTGTGCGGGAGGTTTGAATACTTCAAATTTGAATATTAGCGCTAATGTACATTCCCATTCAGAAATGTTTAATTTTAACACATTTAATAATAATTCTAAAGTAATGAATTCGATATAAAATATGAAATTCAATACTTTAAAATTATTATAGAATTGTGTTAAAATTAAACATTTTTGAATGGATGTAAATATGTTACAAATTTTAATTTTCTTGCAATCATACTATCGTATGATGGTAACGTGTTTTATCTAACAACGTGTGGTTCTGTCATATGTCATGATCTTGACTTTGCTGCTTAGGAAAATTCTCTTGTTACATATTTGTTAGTTTTATTTAAATACCTTTTCAATAATTACTAATTTTCAAGATTACAATCAAGCAATAATAAAACGATTTTTAATAATTAGTTAACAATCAAACCAAAATGGTTTTCCAAGTTTCTGTGCCCTGTGTGCGTGGTGCCGATGCACGGAATTTGACTATCTGGTCACCTCTTCTTCTTTTTTATTTTTTTTTTATGAAGGATCAAGGAATCCCAAATAGCGGGAAGTGTTCGGAAAGCTAGAAGGATATAATAAAACAAGAACACTTAGTTATTTTCTTTTATTTTTCAATATAATCACCTCTGAGACTAATGTATTTATGCCAACGATTTTCTAATTCCTTTATTCCATCAGAACAGGCCGATTCGTTTAGGTATATGACTTATTTTATAAAGCAATAAACGACCAAATGGCGCACACCTCAGTCCTACATTATATGATTAAACTATTAAGACAATTAACACAGTAACTCGAGTATCATTTCGAAGAGAAATCAGTAAAAAAACATAGAAAATGTAATGCAGAAAATCAATAATTAACAAGCATTTCACGTGATATTCTCTATTTCGTAAAAAAGAAAACTAAACAATTTTATTTGAATCGTATATTTGTATACGTTTTCTAATCACATTTTAGACTTAGTCTCCTTCGAAATAGTCCCCTGACAACAGGTAAACTTCGTTGACTACACTTTCTACACATTTTAAAGCACTTCTTGTAGGCACTTTTGTGATTTACTCTTAGCTAATCCTCTGCATTTTCTATTATCTCTTCAATCGTTTAAAGACACTGCCCGTTTAACCGTACTCTAGCTTTAGAAATAAAAAGAACTCACAAAGACCAAATCAGGTGACGAATATGGATGAGAAATGAGCGTGACTGTACTTCAATAAAAACTATCGAACACGAAGGAAAACATGAGAAACATTTTTTTCAGTAACAAGACTCATGGATGCATTGGTCAAAATGTTGCAAATGATTTTGCTACATGTTCTGCAACATCTCTAACAGTCAACCGCCGATTAAAAAGGATAAGTTCACGAATTTCTATAAACTTTTTTGTAAGTTGAAAGCTTACCAGTTCTTTCATTAACTTTGATTAAGGGGACCCGTTGGTCTAGAATTTTCCAAAAATCGATTTTTTTTCGAAAGTATAGTATCTTAAAAATATACTGTTAAAATTTGATGACGAAATTCAGAGTATTTCAGGATCTACAGCCCATTAGAAGGTCAGGTAGGTAGAAGAATAAGTGGAGCCGGCAAAACTTTAAACGCGTTTATCTCGAAACTACTTTTTTTCGTCTTGCGGGGGCCAGAAAAAAAAACTACTTGACCGATTTGTCTGAAATTTAAAATAATGAATTGTATTGAATTTGTCTGAAATTTAAATTAAAGAAATGTAAAATATTTATATTTTTTTTATTAACAAAACATTCAAAAATACTGGTCGTTTTCAAACTTGTACTTTTGACTACGCGCCATTTTGTCAAATTTCTTTTTTTTTTTTTATTCTACTTCCTGCGATAGCTATACTTATACTAATTAAAAATTCGTCAATTGTTTTATTTTAGATCAGAGGGAGAGATAAATCATCATTCACCACGCAATTCCATTTTTTTAGAGAGGGAGACTTCAGCATCATTTTTCTAATTTAAAAAAAAATTTTTTTTTGTCTTTATTTTCATTTTTGTGTAGTTTATTAGTAATAAAATAAGTGTAAAAAAATTTGAAAGCATTATTCATTACCCTCATATAGAAAAAAAATTTTTAAAATAGCTTAAATTTTAGGCCGCTAGACCACCGGGTCCCCTCAAAGTTCTGCCTTCTTAAAATGCCTGACTAACTCAAAACACATGGCACGATTCAGAGCAAATTCTTCAAATTTTAAGTACTCTTATCGCTACCTTTTCAAATTTAAAACCAAATTTCACACATACGGCTACTCTTCAAGCAGTTCCATCTTAATAATCTCCGCTATAACGAAATCTAAGTAAGAAAACTACTATAACTCTTGAATGAAATGACCTTTTGATACGAACTCAACATGTCAGCACACAACTGATGGCGGACAGTCATATCATGTCACTAGACTCTCCTTCCATTTACCAGATATTGATTTGTGCGAGTAGTCTAGACATTTCTTGACCAAAATTTGTACAGTGGATGAATTTTATTCCAATGTATATCTTTGTTCTTCTTTATAACTAGATTCATTGTGGCCTGTGCCATTCCGTGCGAGTCGCTAATCGTGAAGTAGCATTATAAAAGTTTGATTAAGTTACTAAAATCGCGAAGAAAAATCATTTTTTTCCATCCATTTTTGTACGAAATTTCTCGGAATGAAAAGTTAAAAATTTTTTTAAAAGACGAAAGCTTGTTCCGAGGGAGTTCTTTCTATGACAAGTTTTGTTTATCAGAGCGATAATAAAACGAAGACGAACAACGAGCAGGGAAACTGTTACGGAAATATATGAAAACGTCGAAAGAGGACTTAATTCGATGTCGAATAATGAAATTGGCAATAGATGAAGTTATTAGGTTGTAACATATCAAGTTACCGAATTTCAGTCAGTCAGAGGTCGAGCGCGATTGAGAAATGTTCTGTGCAATATTTTACAAGTTCATCTATTTGGAATTGACTGATGGACTGTATCCTCCAACTGTTTTTAAATACGGAGTTATTGTTGTTAGTTTTATTTTTTTATACACTTTAACACGATGGTGTCCACGAAATATTTGCGTCTACTTTTTTATATGAGTTCAAGTTGAGACAGAATCCAGCGATAGCAGGTAGAAATATAAATGGAGCTTTCGGAGAAGGGTCGGCTAGCTAGAGAACAATTCAATTATTGTTCAAAAAATTTCGTTCCGGTAATATGGATATCGACAATGAGCCTCTAGGAAGGCCCAACATAATCGTGAACGAAGAACATTTGAGAGCCATGGTGGAAGCTAATCTACATACAACAGTTCGAGCTCTCGCATGTGATTTAAGTGTTAGTGTTATGACTGTTTCTCGTCACCTCGCTGCAATAGCAAAGGTGAAAAAGCTGGATAAGTGGGTGCCTCTCGAATTGACAGATGGTCAGAAATTCAGACGCTTAGAGGTGTATTCTTCATTGATGATTCGAAATGATAAAACGCCATTTTTAAATCGAATCATTACTTTTGATGAAGAGTCGATTCTGTATGATAACAGAAAAAGATCTGGAGAATGGTTTAATGCAAATGAAGCTCCAGGACACGCACCTAAGCCGTCATTCGATAAAAAAAAACTTATGGTTACTGTGTGGTGGACAAATAAAGGAATAATCCACTATTGTTTTTTAAAACCAGGCGAAACAATTGCGGCTGATTCATATTGTCGCGAAATCGACAACATGAATGAAAAATGAAAAACAAAACAGCCAATGCTAATCAATAGATATGGACCAATACTATTGCAAGACAATGCTCGACCACACACAACTAGAATCACAATTCCCAAATTAAAGTCATTAAATTATGAAATTTTACCGCATCCCTCTTATTCACTAGATTTTTAACCGACATACTATCATCTATTTCACCGCTTCGAATATTATTTAAGAAATAAAAAATTTCGAAACCAACCAGAAGTGATTCAAGGATTCGAAGACTTTATAAGTTCTAAAAATATCGATTTTTATAAAAATGTGTTAAACAATCTAATTTCTAGTTGGAAAAAGACCATTGAAGCTGATGGAGCTTATTTTGATAAGTATATTTTTTTTTGTTAAAAATATTGCGTTTTAATTCTCACCTACAAATTCCGCAATTTCATATGTTGCTTCCTAATAATATGAGCCAGAGGACCGTTTATAAGCATTGCTGATCAATTTTTAAATAACAATGAATTTTTAACGTCTCTCTCTCTCTCTATATATATATATATTTATATATACATATATGTATGTATATATATATATATATATATATATATATATATATATATATATATATATATATATATATATATATATATATATATATATATATATATATATATATATTAGGCGGTTGCATTGAAAGGTAATGTTTCTTTTGTGTTTTTGAGCATTTATTTCAATAAAAAAATGTGTGAATACATTAATCAAAGTATTTTCCCTTAGAAACTATGACTATTTCCCACTTTTCTGGCAGAAGTTGAATTCCGCGACGAAAAAATGATTTGTACTTTGAGCCAATCTATTCAGCAACCCAATTTTCGACTTCTCCGTACTTATGGAAATCTGTATTTTCGAAAGCGTGTTGCATCAATCGGAACAGATGGTAATGGCTTGGGGCCAAGTTCGGAGAATACGCTGGTTGTGAGACAGCCTCCCATTCGAGCTCCATAAGTGTTTGTTTCACAACTGTAACAACATGGGCCCGAGCTTTGTCATAGACTAGAATCGCTTTTCAGCGATTTGATGCAATCGATGGTGGTTTTTGCATCAAATTATCAAGCGCTCCAATTGTGGTCCTTAACGTTCAATGGTGATTCTTCCTTGCGATTTCAACAGCTCATAATACACGACACCCTCCATATCCCATCGAACAGAGACCATTGCTTTGTGACAGTAGACGTTTCGCTTTGGTGTCGACGTTTATGGTTGGTCAGGATCAATCCATGATTTCATACGTTTCGGGTTGTCGAAATAGATCCTTTTTCCATCGCCTGTCACGATACTCCATTTTATGCTTTGCAAGCAAAGAAATCGAGATGTTTCAACGATTAGCTATGGCATTTTCGGTCAATTCATTTGGCAACCATCTCCTTTTTTCCTGGATCTTTCCCATGGCTTATAAACATCATGAAATGGTTGACTTATCGACTTCGAGCTGTGAGCTAATTCTTTGAGTGTTTGAGCAGAGTTTTCTTCCAATTATCAGACATTCTGATAGAAGAAGAATAGCGCATCTGTTAAAATTTCAGACATCGACAGAAATACTTAAAATTTTCGAGAAGGCATCGGAAGGTAGAACTTCAATCAACGATGATTAAAACATCAGATGTAGACCTTCACTTCTAAAATCAATGAAACGTTGTTTATATTCGCGAATCTATGCGTGTCAAACAATAAGTATTAACCGTTTGAGTGCCAAAGGTCATTATGAAAATCTTGTAAAAATTGTTTATTTATGTAGGTGGTTTGTGTTTAATTTAAAAGTAGGCGATTAGGAGACGAAGCTTCAGCATGACTGATGACGTGCTACAACAGAATCCGAGTGCAACATCAACTGAGCATCGATGTAGCGGCACTTTTCGGTATAACTTACGAACAGCGCGATCGCGCTGCATGATGCTAAAACGGTTAGAGAAGCTGCAAAAAGTAAAAATATTATACAGATCGTGCTGAAAAAAAATAAATGTTTTGCGTATGAATGAGAAAGAGAACTGAGTAAAAATCTCCAAAGATTTTTTGGAAACGAGAGAGAAAACTTTCTTGAATTTTCTTTCTGGATTTTTTTCTAAGATAATGATATCACTATTGAAATGTGCATAAGAAGCAAATTAAATTGATCGATTATGATTTAATGATCTTTTTTGACTAGACATTTTTTTATCGTTTGCGTACTGAAAAGAGAAATCATTTGTCAATGCGCTACAGTGTCGGAACTGTATTGTAAAAAATAATCATTTCAACAGTAAGGGCAAAACATTTTATATCTTTTGAATAATCGATTGAAAACAGTATTTTTGTATATATTTTTTTGTTCTTTGCGCATTCTCCACTCTGTACACATATTGTTGAAATTCCTTTCTAGCATGTTTTGTAAAATAGAAAAATAATTATTGAAATGATTAGAATTTATATTACACGATTATAATTTAAATATAAATGTGAACACTGCTAATAGTTTATATAACTTTTCTTAAGGAACAAGCCAGTTAACTTCAAAATTATAAGTATATTTGGACTTTTGTACTATCAATTTTTTTTGGGAAAAAGCAAGATAATCAAACTGATTGTACTGTTCGACATTTTCAACAGTTATCCTGTATACTTTTTAGAATACATTTCCATACATTTCCAAACTAGATATTTTAAAAGACGAATAACATTTCATTTCTAAATAAATATTTATAATTGTTATAAAACAAAAAAATATCATATTTAATTAGCTCCTTTTAATTCGAGAATTTTAAATTCATTAAATTTTAATTAATAAACCCTGATACAAAAGGTACATAAAATAAATACTACTTATTAATGAATAATTAATTTTTCAAATTTCTTCTTCAATACTAATCTACTATAATAAAAAAATATTTTATCAATAAAACTTACAAAAAAATATAAAATTAAATTTACTTATATTAAATAATAACTAAACAAAACAAATAAATAATTTCTTTTCCTCCAATTACGTTGATTTGCACAATTTCCTTTCAATGTAAATGAAAAACTTTTCTATTTAAGCTTTAATTTGATAATTCTAGGTACATTTTTCAGTACACCTACTTTGTTACGACTTACATCTTTTTAATAAAGAGAGCGACGGGCGATATGTACATATTTTAGAACTAAAATCAATTAAATCAACTAATTTAAATTACTATTAAATCCACCTTCAAACACATTTTTCAATCTATTATCCATTTAAATAAATTTATTGTAATCCACCTCCTCATAATTATTAATCGCAAACTTGATCTGAAATAAATTTTACTTATATTGTACTATCAATATACAAGTACAAAAATATACTTATATTGTATTAAAATAATTCATATTCGTCCATTAACATTATAGTAAATAATAGAAGAGTTGATCAAAAAATGCCTAGATATTTCCTAAACTAAAGATCTCTTAAAAAAGATGTAGTTTTCAAACGACTCAAGAGATACAAAATATAATTCGGTGACTGGCCTAAGAGTAGTTCCTAAAAGTGTCTACAGGGAGTGCTTTCAGTAGTGAGAAAACTTTGCCAGTGATTTGTAGCTGCTGTAAAGGACTTTTCATAGGGGTCAATTTAAATTTAGAACTTTTTATAAATTGATTTTTATGTACACTAGTGCGGGTGTTTTTTGATCAACTCTTGTATTTAATATAATGTTAATGTGCGAATATGAATTATTTGGATACAATGTGAGTACGAAAATGCATGTAAAACGTGTACAAGATGGCGGTCGAAAATGTCGAACGGTAAAGTCGGTTTATTTTCTTTGTTTCAAAAAATGTGATTGTGCGGTGTGTTAGTTGATAAATATAAATGTTTGCCAATAAATTAAAAGACAGCAGTGTATATGAAGTCTTCATGTATTCACTGGTGAGTTATTTATTAGTATTATTATTATTACATCGTCGGAATTCAGCTAGAACTCACAAAGTTCAGAAATATGGTTCTGTATAAAATATGAATTCTGTCTATAATATGTATACGAAGGACTTGATGAAAACTCATGTTCCCTAAAACACAGTAAAATATGTAGATAGGCGTTAAGTCCTGTGAAGAACTATGACTTAGACTATGGATGTCATTTTCTTATTATGATTGTGTAACTCCATGTATAACCCCAAATATAATTATGATTTTGGATTAACAGACTTGTTTATTTAAAAAGTTTTATAAACTATAACCAGTGTTCACATTCATGTTTATATTATATACTTGTAATATAGATTCTAATTATTTAAATAATTTTTTTTGTATTTTACAAAACCTGTTAGAAACGAAATCCAACAATCTATACAAACTTAAAAGTGCGCAAAGAACAAAAAAAAAACTAGACAAAAATACTGTTTCAAATTGATTAATCGAAAGATAAAATGCTTTATTTTCCTCTTATTGTTGAAACGAATTTTCATAATATAGCGCTTAATGAATTCTCTTTTCCGTCTGCAAACGATGCAAAGTTTTCGGGTCAGAAATGTTCGTTAAATCATTATCGATAAGTTTTGATTGTTGCTTAAGCACATTTCAATGGTGATGACATCATCTTCAGGGCAGTATGGTACGAACAAATCATGATCAATAACGATTTATTGAACATTTTTGACTAAAAAAATTTTTTTATGACTTGTGGAGCAAAAAAAATTCATTTATAAAAATAATTATTTTTATTTGCTTTTTTTGTCAAGTAAATTTTATTATTTTACTTGAAACATATGTTTCTTTAAAAAATGCACAGTTTGAAATAAATTTCCAGTAAATACTCTAAATGCCCACCATTTAAAAATAACAAAGTAGGTATTAAATATAGCAGACGTTTTTTAATTTATTATGCGATTATGAATATAAACACAAATTAAAGGAACAGTTCGTGGGACACTGTATATATATACAATTTATTGTAATTAATTCAAAAATTATAATGTATTTTTACATTATAGACCATTTTCTATATTCACTGTAACTTAAGTATCGAATGAAATTATTAATTATTTAGTATCAAAGAAATTCAATAATTAACTTATCAGCTTCATCTTGTTAACATTTTAAAGATTTAATACAAATTATCGAACTCATTTTGTTAGACTGATTAAAGAATGTCAGTAATTAATGTAATAACGACAGTTAAAGGAAAATTTGAAAGCATAGTTGAATCTCAGCTAAAATTCTATTTAAAACCGAATGTAAGAAAATATTTCGTACATCGTGCTGATAATATCAATGTATATCGCTCACCAAAAAGTTCAATTTTTATTTCGACAAAGACTTGAAGATTTTTTGATGATGTTTTTTTATTTTTCCAAACTCAAAATGTATCGATTTAGTAGATAATTGAAACTTAAGGGGACCCGGTGGTCTAGCGGCCTAAAATTTAAGCTATTTTAAAAAATTTTTTTCTATATGAGGGTAATGAATAATGCTTTCAAATTTTTTTACACTTATTTTATTACTAATAAACTACACAAAAATGAAAATAAAGACAAAAAAAAAATTTTTTTTAAATTAGAAAAATGATGCTGAAGTCTCCCTCTCTAAAAAAATGGAATTGCGTGGTGAATGATGATTTATCTCTCCCTCTGATCTGAAATAAAACAATTGACGAATTTTTAATTAGTATGAGTATAGCTATCGCAGGAAGTAGAATAAAAAAAAAAAAAAAAATTTGACAAAATGGCGCGTAGTCAAAAGTACAAGTTTGAAAACGACCAGTATTTTTGAATGTTTTGTTAATAAAAAAAATATAAATATTTTACGGAAACTATTAGTTTTACTTCCATATTAAAATTTATAACATATAGAATAACATATTAAAATTTCAGACAAATCGGTCAAGTAGTTTTTTTTTTCCGGCCCCCGCAAGACGAAAAAAAGTAGTTTCGAGATAAACGCGTTTAAAGTTTCAAGCAAGTATATTCTGACCAAGTAGTTCTGACCATCTAATGGGCTGTAGATCCTGAAATACTCTGAATTTCGTCATCAAATTTTAACAGTATATTTTTAAGATACTATACTTTCGAAAAAAAAAAAAAATCGATTTTTCGAAAATTCTAGACCACCGGGTCCCCTTAAATGTCCAATTACATGAGTCCTAGTTTTGTCTTTTATGTTAACTGTTAATTTGTATTTTTTTTATATAAAGTATAAAATTGAGTGCAAAGAAACTACTGTCATACTGTTTATTAAAAAATCAACAAACTACAATGTCTTTAAAACCCATACGTGTAAAATCTTTGATCTGAATTGCTGATGATTAATTTATGTTTTTATAAACTGTTGTCATTTTACCGATGGTAACTTTATGTCTAAGCATCGAGATTTTCCTATCAGTGTACATCCTTAATATAATCTAGGATGGTGATTCTGAAAAAATTATAGATTAAAATTCTATAAGATGAGATATTAAGAAAAATGTGCTCGATAACTTTCAGCATTTCATATTTAAATGACTTTTATAATTAATATACTTTCTATCAGAGAAGTAATAAAATAACAATTAAACAGTTTAATACTCTTACAAGAGGTGTGCATTTTTCAATTATTAGATCTAAAAAATTCATAGATTTAATTTACAGTGTGGCAGTAAATTACAAAATAAAATATCAGGTCGTTCTATAAATTCGTGCGTATTTACATTATACATATGATTCATTATAACTCATTTCGTAGAACAGAACACTTGTAAACAAGATGTATTTTGTTTCAATATATACACTCGAGTAGTCAGTTTATCATCAATTTTGTAAACATTGGACGTATATAAGAGCCCCTAGAAAATGAATATCGATGAACAGTACAAATGGCACGTTTTATACTTTTTATTTGTAAATGGTGAGTGTCAGTTCCACAGCAGAAAAAATCAAGAGTGTTCATAGTGAGAATGGTACCAGTGTCAGGATTGCTCAGAAATGGTTTCAAAAATTCAGGGACACACAAAGCAGTGTTAATTGATGAGCGCTACTTAGGACGTCTTGTTAAGTTTGATAACGATGCTCTAAAGAGCCTTGTGGATTCAGAGCCAAAATTAACGGTAGATTAGATTGCAGAAAGACTTAATTCATCCCATGGAACAGTATTTCGTCACTTAACAGAGATAGGAAAGGTGTCCAAGCTTGGAAAGTGGGTACGACGAGCTATCGGAAACCGATTTCCTATAGTGAATAAATATCTGTACTTCTCTTTTAACTCGCTTTGATTCCCTTCTTAACCACATTGTGACAGGTGATGAAAAGTGAATACTGTATCATAATGTTGTAAGAAAAAGACAGTGGATAGAAAAGGATAAGAAGTCCTTACCAGAAGCAAAGGAGGAATTGCATCCAAAAAAGATACTTTTGTCTGTTTCGTGGGATATGTACGGTGTCATCCACTTTGAATTATTTGAACCAAATCAAACGATTAATTCAGGTGTCCATTGTCAACAGCTTTCACGTGTAAACTCAGCATTGATTAAAAAACGCCCGCTATTAGTGAATATTGAAAAGGTTTTGTTCCACTATGATAATGTTAGATCACACATGGCACAGGCAACACTACAAAAAATTACACACACTTTAATTCAAAAGTCCTGCCTCACCCACCTTACTTATCAAATATTGCCCCCAGTGATTACCATTTTTGGCTTTTCAGAATTTTTTATCAGGAAAAAAATTAAACATTAAATATGAAATCGAAAAAGAAATTTCATGGTTTTTTGCATCAAAACCAAAGTCCTTTTACATAAATGGAATTAAAAAATTACCTGTAAGATGGCAACAAATTGTTGATAATGAAGATAAATATAACATTGATTAAAATAGTAAAATGTGTTTAGTTTCCATTGTTTAAAAACTAAAGAATATGCATGAACTTATGGTCTGACCTGATACAATACGCATAAAAAGAATATAGATTTGAATAATACAGTTTTCAGCACTCGATTTGTATTTAGAAATGAATTTTTCATTCTTTTGTATACGACAAACTAATTTCTAATCAGAAATCTTTATTAATTGATTACTGATCATTTTTGATTATCGTTTATGTGCACTTCTATTGCGATACTATCATTCACAGACGGTTGAAGGCAAAAGAAGTTCACATTTAAAAATTAGATTAAATCTATGTTTCATTATTGGATTTAATGGATGTTTAGTTGTATCCTTATAGAACTTAGTACAATCACTAAATTACCATCTGAATTACATTTTTCTGTATTTTAGAGTTATGTCGATGATAATCTCATGCACAAAAATGATAAAGCTTCACAGGCCCGATGTACAGATCCATCCCTCTTGCACAAACAATTTTTTCTGGTCAAAAATGTTCTTAAAATCATTATTGATTACTTTTGATTGTTACACAAGTGTACTTGATTTTTCTGTATTTTGATGTTCTGAAAATGATGGCATTGTTATTGAAAAGCATATAAACGACAATTAAAATAAATCAATAATGATTTATTGAACATTCTCGACTAGTTTTTACTGAGGCACCATTGTGCTCGAATACCTCATGTATTCGCTTGACTTTGCTCCGTGTGAGTTCTGGCTCCTTTCAAAACCCAAGTAGAACGTAATGACATCATTCAGGGCGTCCATAGAGTTTCGACTGCGGTTTTAAAAGCAATTCAGAGGACAGCGACTCCGAAAAATTTTTTAATCGCTTCCAGTGTCGTCTCGACTCTAAAAGAGTGTATTTTGAGTGAAACAATAAATAAAAACAAGAAAACAATTGGCGCCTTGTATTTTTTTCGGTGCTAATCGTACCAGGCCGTGGAAAGACCGTGTCTTTTATTATCCGGTCATGAACTTTCCAAATTGTTGTAGTTCTGAATTTTCTCTACGCTTTTTTTCATTTTTACTATTTGAAATGAAAAATTATCGACTTGTGTCACACGCGTTGTGACATTTCAGAAGGCGTTTTTGAATGTGTTTCAAGTAGTAGAATTCTGTATTGTTCCGTAAATGCTAGTCATAACTGAATTATCGACAAAAAATCATTCGCCATCGAAACGAACTGTTGCGCGCGTCGCCATGTCGTTGACGTCACATTATTGATGTCATGTTTCGTCGTCACGGCGCAACACTCGCGGATTTCGCTAAATTGCAGGCAAGTTGCCAGCTACCCTCGCACTTACAACGCAGTCGGGTGATGCGTGTAGTCGATACACAAGGCAACGTAGTAACAATACATTAAAAATCGAACCGGGTCGGGAAACTGGAAAAACGGATTTCCACTGACTACCACAATTCATTTGATATTTTCAATACTATCTTAACTGATTACCGCGCTTCATACATCAATTATGATTTAATTCGTGACGGTTTTATCCCGTGGATAGAATGAGTAAGTCGTTTTATTATAGGTGTTTAATCGTTGCATGATTTGCAAGGACATGTCTTTCAAGGTTGTTGAAGGATCCAGGAATGCGCCATAGCTTAATTCAATTAATAATGCTTGATATTATTTGCTGTGTTTCAATCATCTCGATGAAGTTTTCGGGTTGTTTGTTGACATATTATCTAAACAATGCCTCATAATATATACATATACATATGTACGTATGTATATATATACATATGTATATATATATATATATATATATATATATATATATATATATATATATATATATATATATATATATATATATATATATATATGTATGTATGTATGAATATGTTCGATGTTAATAAAAATTGCTAATTATATATATTTTGTATATTTCATTGATGTTAATAAAGTAGACTGATTTTGTACAACGACGGTATAAATTTTGTCTCACTGATGATTCTTGTATATTTCCTTGTGTGTGTCATAAATGAACTTCAGTCAGATGCAACTAGTTTTCGTGACAGATACTGATTATACTTTTTATCTTGCTGCTTTACTGTCTAGTCAGGTTTCAGTAACATTTTCAGTTTTTTCTAATACGGTGGTTTGTCACTTTTATTTCTAATATATATAAATACATACATACATACATACATATATATATATATATATATATATATATATATATATATATATATATGATGTTACAAAATTAATTTCGTTTATTTGTTTTTTCTTTTTTCTTTTTAAAAAATAGTAAAATATATTCATAAATTTATCTAATAGAAAAAGTGAATTATATTAAAAAAATGTGATAAATTAAATTAATATAATTGTTTCAAGTGTAGAAAATGTGTTTTTTGTGTGTTTCGGTTATATATATATATTTGGGCAGTACTTGTCGACGTTTTATGTGAAAATTATGCTACATCTTTGGTTTTAATTTATAACAGGTGCTTTTTTGTGTGTTTATGTATGTATGTATATATATATATATATATATATATATATATATATATATATATATATATATATATATATATATGTATATTAGTACTATATGCGTGCATCAGTTATTTTTAAATTATAAAAAGTAAAAATGTTATTATCATCATGCTATGCTGTGAAAATGTTATTTAGTTTTTATAGTAACGGTGCCTAATAACGTAGAATTTCCATCGGAAATTAATATTTGGTTTGGAATAAGGAAAATAAATCAATTCATAGCTATTTACTTTAATATATATATATATATATATATATATATATATATTTTTTTATATACATATATATATATACATATATATATACATATATATATATATATATATATATACACATATATATATATATATATATATATATATATATATATATATATATTCATATATACATACAGAGCTGTGAACAAAATAGCTCTCACAGCTTTTGATACAGAAGTTTTCAAAAATAAATACGACAGACTAACGAAATAAATTGATTTTTTTAATATAAAAAGTTATGAAATAACAATTATAAAGCTTCATGATTTTTTCATTCAAAGTAAAAACAAAGATACATTATGCAATTAAACCAAAAAAGTCCGCATTTCTAATGTGCAAAATAGTAGGACCAATGAAAAAAAATCAAATCTTTACTAAGTAGTTCCATAAAATAAAATTGTTTCAAAACAAATTTAAAAAAAATACAAAAGCCTTATTCAATATTTGGTTTTGTAGCCTTTATTTTTAAGAACAGCGGCGCAACGTCGCTACATGGTGTCAACTAATGTTCGGTATAGCTGAAGTGGAATAGTTTCTCATGTAGACTGCACAGCGTGCCAGAACTGTATTGTATTTTCAGGTTTTTCTCGAAATATTCCTTTATTTACATCTGCCCAAAGATTTTCGACAGGGTTCAGATCTGCAGACCGAGATGATGATACCATAACCTGAACCATACTATTGAAAAAAAATTTCGCAGCCAATTTGCTAGTATGTTTTCTATCATTATCTTGCTTCAAAACCGATTTGTGTTGATTATTCCATTCGGAATAAGGTAACGTTATTTTTAGCATTATGTCAACATAAACTTCAGTATTCATGATGTGTTCAATACAAAAAATTGAACCTATGACATTATACGAAAAACATCCACATTCGTTACTTTCGCGCTGCCATGTCTAATCGACTTAAAAGTATACTTTGGTCTGGATTCTTCATTCTTTGGTCTACGAACAAACGTCCTGTAGCAGGAGTTCCAAATCAGACAATTTTTGATTCGTCTGTCCAAAGAATATCTAGTAAGGAGCTAATCTGTGTTCTTTAGCAAATTTCATTCGATTTATTGAGTGTTCTCTTTTCAATAATTGTTTTTTTTTCTTCTTCTAAAGACTTAAACTTCTTTTAAAGACTTCTGCTAAACAAATTCTTTTCAATAAGTCTTCTACTTATAGTAGTGATGCCTTGTAAATTCAGTTCCTGTTTAATTTTTGTTGATGTGTTAATCGGGGTTTGCTTCGTTAATCTAACTGTATTGTTTTCATCACTTGTCAATTTCTTTTTTTCCTTTTATTTCTTCTTTTTCGACCCATTTTTTAAGATTTATTATCATTTTATTCAATCACTTAATTATTTCTCTAATAAATTTATAGGTTTTATCCTTTGAAATTCAACTTGTTATCAGTAAACGTTGCTCTTTGTTACAATGCTTAACAAGACCTATTTTAACTAACTGAAAGGTTTAAATTAATAAACTACCTGTTATAAATGATGTAATTATCTTACCTTTAATAATAATAATTCAACAATTTTAATTTTACAACCTTTCAGTAAGAGTTGCAGAAAAAGATATGGTGCTATTATTTTCCACACTGAAATGTTGATACTCTTCGCAAAAACGGAGACTTCCCTTTATTTGAGGTGTAATTTTAAGAAATTTCTATGATTTTCTTTCAAATGAATCATAAACAAACATTTGACACTATATGTCAGTAGATTGCAATAGTAAATTAAGTAGTACTTTATAAGTTTCGTAAAATATTGAATGTGGTGCTATTTTTTTGCATAGAACTGTATATATATATATATATATATATATATATATATATATATATATATATATATATATATATATATATATATGTATACTGGGTGTTTGAATGAACTTCGTCCGAGTTGGTTTTTTAATAATTTTTAAATAAAACACTTAATTGTATTTTTATGGATCGTTTATTTAACCCGTGGCATTAAGTATAAAAAATTATTTTTACCAAATGGTCGCCTCTAACCGCGCTACAAATACGAGCTTTCTAGATCACATTTTTCATGACTTTTCCGCATATTTCCGGTGTTATTTGAGCGATTTCTTGTTTAATGTTGTATATAAGCTGTTGAATTGTTACTGACTTCTTATCGTAGACCGTTTCCTTTAAGTAGCCGCAAAGAAACAAATCTGACACAGACAAATCAACCGAACGACGTGGTCAATCGATGTGACCAAATTTTGAAATTATTCGCTCAGGAAATGCATCGTAGCGCCAGCTGTGTTCGATCTGGCACCGTCTTGTTGAAACCAGAGGTCCTCGATGTCTATTCTTCCAATTGGTTCCACAAAAAGATTGTAATCATGCTTCGATACCGAACGGTGTTGACTGTAACAGCGTTTTCTTCATTCTGTTCATAAAAATACGGACCAATTATCCCTTTAAACCATAAGCTACACCAAACAGTCACTTTTCGAGGATCCATTTGCTTCTCGTAAATTTATCTTAGATTTTCCAATCCCCAAATACGACAATTTTGCTTGTTTATGAATCCATTGAAGAGGAAATGCGCCTCATCACTAAAGACGATTTACTTTGCAAAATCCACTTCTTGTTCACGCATCCATGATCTCTAGGATTTAAATCTTGTGTTATTTGGACCTTGTAAGCGTGTAAATGCAAATCCTTTGTCAAAATTCACTGCGTAGTGGAATACAAAAGACCCAATTGTTGCGATCGACGACATCTCGATGTACCCTGCTTTTGGCCACGCTTTCACGAACCATAGCAATATTTTCGTCCGAGCGACTTACACGAGCAAGCTGAGATGTTTTGATGTTTGGCACTGACCCAGTTTGTTCGAATTTATTGATCAAATTTCAAGCTGTGCGCTCAGAAGCTCATTTTTGCATACCAAAATATTCATGTAGAGCGCGATGTTCACTTTTCCTCGAACACCCTTTTTCAGAATAGGCTACAATAATTTCAAAGCGTTGTTCTGTCTTATTGTTGCTCCATGATTAATTTTGTACACGTTTGTAATTAGCAAAAACCACTTTAACATTAGTAAACATTTTTACATTCGAAAAATATTCGCCACTGTCATATGGAAACTCATCTCGAGTTACCCATTATTATTTTTCATTTATGTACTTTAATATTGTGCTACTTTTCTTGTATTTTCAATAACTGCATCGCATCGACTACACATTGATTTAACTAAGCGCTGACATTGTTCCACTGGAACAGATTCCCCCGATTTTTTACGAGGAGACGTCAAAATATTCGTGGAATGAAGGCGCAGAGAGGTAAAAGAAAACCAGTTATTAGTTTTTGTTTTCAATATATATTCCTTTAACTCGAATACACTTTTCAAATCTTCGAATAAGTTTTTTAAACCATCATAAAAGTAATCGTTTGTCTCTCGACCTAAAATGAGCCGAAATTGCAGCTCCGACCTTCTCATCATCCCAGAATTTCTTCCATGTAACTCTTTCCGAATTCGGAAATAAATAAAAATTACTAGAGGCTAGATTTAGACCATACGGAGGGTGGTTTAGAATTCGATACCGCATTTATGGATGGCAGGAATTCTAACATTTCTCTTATGAACAGGTGCGTACACTTTTTCTCAATTTTCCCAAAATTTTTTTCAGTCAATTCTGCCTTTAGTTGTTCCATTGTAGTGTCATAGTATTCTACGATTATACTCACACGTTTAGTTTTGTACTTGATCAACAAGATACCCTCTGTATCCCAAAAAAAAGAAACAGTGGACATCAGATTTACGATCGACGGCAACACATTAATATTTTCAAAAGATGCTGTACTCTTTTTATACCAGTACTTGGACTCCTGTTTTGATTCGGACACAGTGATGAACCTACGTTTCATCTATAGTAACTATTAGGGTCAAAATACAATTGAGATTGTCCTTTCAGAAGTTCAAAAATTCCCTCGACACTTCAACACGGTGTCGCATTTGAAGCGGTGTGAACATTCTTGGTATCCATCTTGCGCTGACCTTCGACACGACAGGAGTATCTTGTTGAATGATCAAAATGGTTGTAGCTAATACTCCAACTAGGCCTGGGATTTGATTCTCTTTTAAACGAGCATCATCCAGTATTAATTTCTGTACATTTTTAATAATTTCTATCGAAGTTGCCTCGACGGGCCTTCCTGAATGTGCCTCATTTTCAATTGACTCTTTGCTTTGCTTGAAGAGACTGTGTCACTTGGTAATTATTGTTTTTCAAGTGTTGCTGTAAACAGATTTCATCTCTTCCATAAACATTTGAGGCGTTTTCATCGTTTTTCTTTTGAGGAAGTTAATGACAGCGCGAAACGCAGTTCTTCATTTTGGGGACTTTTTTTAATTTGACGTGCGTTTCAAGTGATAATATGTATACTACTACTGAGAATGAGTTTGAACTTTGTACGTATACTGCTGATGAAATATACTTTCAAACGCACAAGAGTAAAATTCCCTCTATTACCACCATTATGACCATTTTGTGAATTTTTTGACCTTTCACCAATATATATATATATATATGTATGTAAGTATGTATGTATGTATGCATATATATATGTATATAAATATTAGTTTGGTAGGAAAATAATTGCGGTTTTTGTAACCTGAATTCTAACTTCATTTTTTTTTAATAAAAGTGTCATTTCATCGTGTTCATGTTAATATAATTTTAAAGTGGATTTTTCGGTCTGTATTTTGATAAAATCGACTTTGGTTTTATGATTAATTTTCCTTCAAATTGAGCTATTGAATCAAAGCTCGAAATGAATCAAATAAGAGTAATTTTTTGTATGAGTTCAAAACGGGTGATGATGAGGGTGAGCAGCAGAAATTGCTGATAGACTAAATGATGCTTTTGGTGTGGGCACTGTTAAGGAACGTAAGGTGCAATGGTGGTTCCAAAAATTTCGTGCTGGGGACGAGAGCCTTGAAGGTGAAGAAGGTCGCGGGGGTCTTTTTTTAATTCATGACGACCAACTGAAGGCGTTAGTTGAATCAAAACCACTCATAACAGTTCGAGAGCTTGTACCAAAGTTAGTCATCCGACAATTTTGGACTACATAAAACATAAAATTATTAAAAATGTATGAGTTTGAAGGTCATAAACCACAATATTTTCGTATCAACCTAATACATACATACATACACACACACTATATATATATATATATTATATACATATATATATATATATATAATATATATATGTATATATAATATGTATATATATATATAATAATATATATATATATATATATATTATATATATATATATATTATATATATATATATATATATATATTATATATATATATTATATATATATTATATATATATATATATATATATATATATATATGTTGTAGGCAAAGTCTGACGACCAGGCAAAGTCCGAAGTAGAATCTCTACTCAGGGGTGTACATTTGCGCTTGGTTGGGTCAAAAACGGGTGAGGGTGAAAGTGTGAGCGAAGGTGATCTAATTTTCGGGACAATCGCAGTTTTTCTAGGCAAAGTCGGACTTTTTCTTTTTTTTTGCACGAATTTTAGATGGAGCGAGTCTGCTTATACGACATAGATCTGCCTATATGTAGCCGTTTCTAGGGGCGTCTAGGGCCCCGACAACAGCCTGAATCATCTTATTAAATTTAATATCGACTTATAGCTTAGTAGACTATCGCGCTTTCGTGCTCAAATCCAGGAAAAATAAGTCGGACTTTGCCTACAACATACATATATATATATACACATATACATATATATATATATATATATATATATATATATATATATATATATATATATACATGTGGAGCAAAATGAACGAAGGAATTTTAAACATAAATATTTGTTTATTTTGCAACATTTTCATACTTTTTTATTTCCTAAAATATTGCATAAGAATGAGAAAATTTTCCAGTTACGCATAAAAAATGATATCATGCAAGTGATACCCATTTTTGGTTTCACAAAGTCGAACTCTTCTAAGGCATGTTCCAGTCACTTCTCTCCGGATTTCTGGACACGACTCTCGAATTTCTTATCGTACGTTGTTATTAAGCTGCAGGATGGTTTTTGGATTACTGATGTATACATTTTCTTTTAAGTAGTCCCGAAAAAAAATGGAAGGGCTCAAATCAGGCAAACGCGTAGACCAATTAAAATCTCTGTTTCTTGAAATTATGCGTTCACCAAAAATGTCCAGTAAAAGTTCCATAACAGGTTTTTCTGTGTGCACTATGGCTCCATCTTGTCAGAACCAAATCTGTGAATGATTATCAATAGCTGGTATCAAAAAAATTCTATCATCCGGTGGTATTGAGCACCATTTATGATTACACCAGTACCGTCTTCATTTTCGAAGAAATAAGAGCCTATAATCTTTTATTCTGCACTAAACAGTACATTTAAGTGGGTGTAATTGATGCTGATGAAGTGCTCTTGGATTCTCTGTAGCTCATATTCCACATTTTTGTCTGTTCACAAATCCATTTAAGTTGAAATGAGTTTCATCACTTATAATCAAATTGTGAATAAATTCATTATTTTTTCCTGCTTGTCGACGAAAACGAACTGCATAATCAAGACGATACTGATAATCTATCGACATTACCTCTTGCACAACGTGCATTTCGTATTGGAATATTTTTAATGCCATCAAGAAACCTTTGCACTGACCTCAGAGATTTTTCTAATTGGGTTCAACGTCTATTGGTTGACGTTTAAGGACTTTGCTCGACACTCTCCGGTACACGTTGAACATTTTCCTCAGTTAGAACCGAACCATGTGTTTACAGATCCTGGACGGTTTTGAATTGCACATCGTTGTCGAAAACGTGCAACCGGACGATTAATCATCGACTCAGATGGTCCTTTTCGAATATTAAAGTGACAACGATTTGGTCGTTGTGCCAAAATAATTGTACGCCGTTGTTTAAGGGGACCCGGTGGTCTAGCGGCCTAAAATTTAGTAGGCCTTAAAATTAGAAAAATGATGCTGAAGTCTCCCTCTCTAAAAAAATGGAATTGCGTGGTGAATGATGATTTATCTCTCCCTCTGATCTGAAATAAAACAATTGACGAATTTTTAATTAGTATAAGTATAGCTATCGCAGGAAGTAGAATAAAAAAAAAATTTGACAAAATGGCGCGTAGTCAAAAGTACAAGTTTGAAAACAACTAGTATTTTTGAATGTTTTTTTAATAAAAAAAATATAAATATTTTACGGAAACTATTAGTTTTACATTCCAGCGAGAGCTAGAACTATTCAGAATAACATATTAAAATTTCAGACAAATCGGTCAAGTAGTTTTTTTTTCTGGCCCCCGCAAGACGAAAAAAAGTAGTTTCGAGATAAACGCGTTTAAAGTTTCAAGCAAGTATATTCTCAAGAAACTGACCTGACCTTCTAATGGGCTGTAGATCCTGAAATACTCTGAATTTCGTCATCAAATTTTAACAGTTAATTTTTAAGATAATATACTTTCGAAAAAAAAAATCGATTTTTCGAAAATTCTAGACCACCGGGTCCCCTTAAAATAAACTTCAGTTATTTTGATATGTTGTTCTGTCGTGTACATTTCCATGATAAAGTCCCTATGTTTTATTCATAATATTCTGAATAGAAGAGAAAAAACATTTAAACAAAAAAAATATTCAAACCTCTTCGTTCTCTTTACTCCTATATATATATATATATATATATATATATATATATATATATATATATATATATATATGTGTGTGTGTGTGTGTGTATGTATGTATGTATGTATGTAATCATATTAGAGAGAATATTTTTACGACGAGATCGGTTTTATAACAAATTTCTAAGAGTCAACGGGCTCCGCAAACTTAAATAGAAATATTAGCATAACCTGTATTTCCCGTGTTACCGAATTGATTACATTGTTTGGAAGTTATACACGAATCGATGTCGTATTTCACGATATCGGAACACAATCGTGCCACAGTTTCCTTTGATACACACTAACAAATATACGTGTAAAAACGGCATACGCTGTTATTTTAAACAGGCGAAGGTTTCCCTTATAAAAACGGATTAAAGTTATGAACGTTTCTATAGTTCGAAGAGGGCCGAAGCCCTTAGGGAAATTCCAAGTTTCAGAAAGAGGTGACATTATATACAGGTAGTGTTTTTAAATTTCGATCGTGAAAATAATATTAAATATTCGTACAACTTTGTAACGGAAAAGTTTCAAACGGGTAATCCGGAAATTTATATTAAAATGAATTTTTCTGTAGTCAAATTGAATAAATATTCGGTAGTAGACTCAAAGCGTATGCAAGATAGATACAAAACGCGCGATTTTTTTTTAAATAGAATGTGCGAGATTTTTATAATCAAACAAATATTTTTTTGTTTGTGTCTTAATGTAATAAATTTAACCCTGCGGAGGTCGAGGTCGAAAAAAATTTCATCTTAGGTCGCGTGTATCCTAGAAATGCATTCAATACTAGTATGTATTGAAATGCGATAAAACTTTAAAAAAACACTACAAATATAATATATGATGGTTTATTTATTTTCACTTACAATCTAGAAATTATTGGACAAAGAAATATAGAGATTAAACATTTTTATTAGAAAATAACGCAAACATGGATAATGAAAGAAAAGAAATTAAACAAATATATTTAACATTAATTAATCAGAATATTCAATAGTTGGATTTACATTTGCTTCTAAACCCAGGGTACATTTCGTCTACTGTTATATTCCGTCTCATAGAGTAGCATAATTTACAATTTTCCACAAACGAGTTCTACGTGAGAAAATGTCTCTCTCAGTCTCTAATTTGTCAACTTTCAGGCGTTCTCAGCGGGTAGTAAGTTTATCATCGAGTCTGATACAACTGTGGATAAATCTAAATCTCTATAAAGATATCTTAAGTCTAAAAACTTCAATTCCATTCAATAAAACTTCACTACCATCTGTAGCCCGTAAATCCTGTAAATTTAACCGATTGTTGCGATGTACGAGGGTGGTCCCAGAAGTACCCGACCCAACAAAGAAAACACAAAAATTTTGGAAAAAAATATATTTATTTTTCAACATAATCTCCTTTCAGCTCTATACACTTTTCCCAGCGATATTCAATAAGTTCGATACCCTTTTTTATAATAAGAGCTGTCTTGCTCCTCAAAATACCCATTAACTGCCGACATCACTTCTTCATCGTTGGGAAATCTTTGATCACTGAGCCATTTTTTCAAGTTTGGGAACAGAAAATAATTCGAGGGGGCTAAATCTGGCGAATAGGGTGAATGAGGTAGCAATTCAAACTTTAATTCATTAATTTTGGCCATTGAAATAACGAATTTGTGAGCTGGTGCATTGTCTTGATGAAACAACACTTTCTTCTTAGCCAAATGCGGCAGTTTTTGCGTGATTTCTTCGCTCAAACGTTGCAATAAGTTCGCATAATACTCGCCGTTGATAGTTTTTCCTTTTTCAAGATAGTCAATGAAAGTCATCCCACGCGCATCCCAAAAAACCGACGCCATGACCTTTCCTGCAGATGAAACGGTCTTCGCCTTCTTTGGAGCCGGTTCTCCCTTTTCAGTCCATTGTTTTGATTGTTCTTTTGTCTCGGGTGTGAAGTGATGGACCCATGTTTCATCATTGGTTATGAAACGATGCAAAAATTCTGCTTTGTTGCTATGAAACTTCGCTAAACACTCAATTGAAACATCTTCACGACACTGTTTTTGGTCGAGTGTGAGCAAACGCGGCACCCATCTTGCATGAACTAACGAAAGTTGACACAAAATATTCTGCGACTGTTCTAAATTGTCTTCTTATTAGATTTTCCACCATTTTCGTTCTTTATCCTTTCCAAGAAAACTCTCTTCATTCGTATCTATTTCATCTTCAGTTTCTTCACTAGAAATATCTTGTTCGGTATCCGAATCTTCTGAAGAAACTTGCACACAATCAAAATCTTTTAAATCACATTTATTTTCGTATTCGACTCTATCGTTCTCATCATCGGACTCGAGTAATGTTCGCTGAATCTCTTCAACGTCTGACAGATTATCCAATCGATATATTTCTCCAGCTTTTAGATGTAAATAAAAAAAACAAACAAATCGATATTAACATCGGAGTTCGCGGTATCTCTCAGATATATAAATATATATAAAATTACAGATATATATATATATAAATTTACTATCAAATATCGCACGCCGTTACATAAAACGTGTTATAATCAGACTGACAGCATAAACAGTGCGGAATATTACTAGTAATATACGCATGCATAACAACTCATGATCTCTAAGCTATACACTGGATATGTGTTAGAAAATTTAAGGGGACCCGGTGGTCTAGCGGCCTAAAATTTAAGCTATTTTAAAAAATTTTTTTCTATATGAGAGTAATGAATAATGCTTTCAAATTTTTTTACACTTATTTTATTACTAATAAACTACACAAAAATGAAAATAAAGACAAAAAAAAATTTTTTTTAAATTAGAAAAATGATGCTAAAATCTCCCTCTCTAAAAAAATGGAATTGCGTGGTGAATGATGATTTATCTCTCCCTCTGATCTGAAATAAAACAATTGACGAATTTTTAATTAGTATAAGTATAGCTATCGCATGAAGTAGAATAAAAAAAGAAAAAAAATTTGACAAAATGGCGCGTAGTCAAAAGTACAAGTTTGAAAACGACCAGTATTTGGAATGTTTTGTTAATAAAAAAAATATAAATATTTTACGGAAACTATTAGTTTTCATTCCAGCGAGAGCTAGAACTATTCAGAATAACATATTAAAATTTCAGACAAATCGATCAAGTAGTTTTTTTTTCTGGCCCCCGCAAGACGAAAAAAAGTAGTTTCGAGATAAATGCGTTTAAAGTTTCAAGCAAGTATATTCTCAAGAAACTGACCTGACCTTCAATGGGCTGTAGATCCTGAAATACTCTGAATTTCGTCATCAAATTTTAACAGTATATTTTTAAGATACTATACTTTCGAAAAAAAATCGATTTTTCGAAAATTCTAGACCACCGGGTCCCCTTAATGAAACAGTTTGTTCGTTTCTGTCAGATCAGTCGCTACCTCCGCAGGGTTAAGTCCGAAATGTATAGTACTGTGCAAAAAATAGCACCAACAGCTTTCGATATAGAAATTTTCAAAAATAAATGGAATAAACTAACGTAATAAATTGTTTTTTTTTTTTTTTTAATTTAAGAAGTTGCAAAATATCAACTATAACGCTGTATAGTTTTTATACAGTATTCGATTAAACAAAAAATGTCAATATTCTGACAGTGCAAGATAATAGCATCAATGAAAAATATCAAATCTTTACTAAATGGTTCCATAAAATCAATTTTTTTTCAAACCAAATTAAAAAGTAATACAAAAATCAAACTCAATATTTTGTTTTGTAGTCTTCACTTTTAAGAACAGAGGCGTAACGTTGCGGCATGAAGTCAATTAATGTTTGGTTGGCATCGCTGAAGTGGAATCGCCGATTCCCATGCAGACTGCACAGCGTACAGTGGAGTATTTGTCTAGCTGCTCAAAATTATTTTTGTTATTTAATTGGTTCAGAACATGTTTATCTTTTGGTTGACGGGATTCTTACGATAATCAACACTAGCTTTACGGGTATCGACTGTATATCTATTTTTACTGAAATCCGTCCTTTTGACGGGTAAATTAAAATGCAATTTTTTGTAAATATTTTTATCGTATATCAATAGATTTTTATTAACAGTTTTATTCAGTACATTTTTTACATATAAACTCCATTTTGAATGTACATTTTCCGCATACATACTTGTTACACTCAATACAAATATTATTAGACCTATTTTTCTTATATAATCCGATTTGAAGACTTTCGTACATTAAGATTTTGTATAATTGGCAATGAATTGGAACTAGTATTTTGTTCGTCGCGAAGATCACTGCCTAGTTCTTCAGCCAGTTGAAAAATAATATCCTTTCTAGATATGTCTACTCCAGTGCTCTCTTTATACAATATCCAGGCATTGATGGCTGCCAAATCTAAAATGTTATAAAACACTTAAAGGGACCATCTACGGAACCCTGCTTTCACGCTATATTTTCTAGCCATTTAGTCTACAACATCCACTCCAAACTTGGTTTTGTTGTAAAATATGATTCTTTCAGGGACACGTTTAGCATTACCTTCTATTTAAAAATTTTCATGTTTAGAACTGAGCAATAATACCTTTTTGTTTGGATTCGATTTGTAAACTGTGAGAACGTACTCATCTGATTTATAAAGTTTCGTGGAAAATCGGATCAAATTATCTTTCTTAGCCTTTACAATTTTTGACATTTCTCTTCTGTTTGCACGTTAAGTCCCCAGAAGAGTTATTTTTTTTGCAAGCAACTTTTTTCAAGGGAAATGCTTGTGAAAAAGTTGTCAGCAGTAATGTTTCTTCCACGGCCTAAATATGGTTCAGCAAGCTTGAGTAGGTCGAATTTGCTCAAAGGTATATTTGCTGGTCGTATTTCTTCTTTCCCTAAATATGGGAAGCCATATATAAGATATTTGCTTGTAACGTCCGATGTCACCCAAAACTAATGCCGAATTTATCGGGCTTATTTGGCATGTACTGTATAAATCGGCATCTTGCTTTAGTTGTGAATAATTGTTCATCGATTGTAATGTTCGTGGCAGGCTTATAACAAGCCTGACTATTTTGGATAAATCTATCCCATATTACAGAAATCAACGTCAATTCGGTAACACTTGCATCAGAATCTGATCCAGATAGGTGTTCATCTATACTGGTTAGTTTTTTCATCAATTCAATATCTTTTCGTGATTTAACCATAATACCTAACCAAGTAGGTAGAACATAAATATATAAAAAAATATTTCTTTGTGGATAGATTTTCAAAGTACTTTGAAAAATTCAAATCTTTGTTTAGTAAATAAACTCCACTTCGTTTTCTGCAAAATTCACTTTTGAAATAATCACTAACTTTGCTCTAATTGTATTATAAATAACAAGTTCAGTCTCACTAAATTTCCAAATATCACAACCTTTCTCTGCAAACTGCACCGTTGAAATGATCATTCGTGATATGATAAAATTCGCTATTTTTGTAAACAAATAGTTCAAAGCTGTTTGTGTACGTACTCGCTGCTAAACAGCCGTTATTTATTTCGTTTTTATTCGTTATTTGTTTCGATCCTCACTCACTTTAATTTCATTTTTGTTATTCCGCAACAATTGAAAGATTGATTGTAAATTAAGCAACCCGTCAATTTGACGGATTTTCGTAAAAATATGTATACAACATATGGAAATAAGAAAATATATGTCGTTCATTATATCATTAAAAACCAATATATAATAACTAGAAAATAAGATTTATATGTTCGGAATTTTTAAGCATGAAATCAGAAACCCGTCAAATTGACGGGTTCCGTAAATCTAGTGTTAAAACATATTTTATTTTTTTTTAAATCAAAATAATTGTTCTTATAAGCCTTATTCAAGGTACCTCAAACGTACCATGAATCCAATCATAGTTTTTTTATATAAAAGTATCTTATTTCTTGTATGCAGCCGTCAATCTATGTTTCATCTCTGAGATTTTACATAAGAGAATCAAAGTTTAATTTTCTTTCTTTAAATCTCTGAGTATTATCAATGGCTCAACAGGTAATTTTCGGCGAATTCCAATTGTCGATTGATATTATTTTAACGTTGCCTTATAATATCAAATATTTCTTTTTTAGTCATTACTTGAACTACTGATGGTTCTAAAGACAAGAAAAACATTTCACTTCAAAAATAAACCCTTCTATGTTTCTTTATATTTTCCCGTCAATTTTCACAGGTTAAATATCGTACGGGTTAAATAGTTTTTATATAATTTTCTTGTAATTACATATTCTTGTCAGACATACCAGGCCAATTCATTTTTTTTTAAATTACACTCGATAGATGAGCACCATTTATGCGGACAGTTTCCTGTAATCTTGAACGGAAAATTTCCATTATTTTTATGGTTTATTTAAAATCAAAAAATAAATGTCATTACACAATTCCTTGTTTCGTTTTTCATTTAAAAATTGATAAACGCTTAACGAGAGCAAGCGAAGCAAGCGGTGGCGGAGCCCCCTGGTGCTTGAAATAACACTTTTTGTACAAATAAGTCTACATGAATTCTCTTCGATGACATAACACGAAATACTGTTTTTTTTTTAAGAAAAAGACTAGAATTATTGTAACAAAAAAACAAACCACTTCACGACATTAGAAGTGCCGTTTTAAGTATTGCGAATAAAGAGAAAATCCACGTCCAACAAACACACTTACGAAACGCATCATTCGCGATACGTTTCGGTTTAATAAACGTTCGGCTACCCGTTTTCGTTCAGAACGAGTAATTGTCAAGACATAAGCCGCTTATAACCGCAAACAAGAAAGATTTAGTTACCACCTGTACGGGTATTAGTGTTCCTCGCCCTTTGTTAAAAGTACATTTATTTCATTTCTACAGCGTATCGTTCGAAACTGTCGATAGTATTATTGTTTCGGATGATTTCTATTAATAGAATTTATTAATCTACTCGAACGTAACTCTCTTCAAGATTGAAATATTCTGTTGTGGGATGTATAGGGTGATGTTTAGGAATTATAAATGAAATAGATACGGTAACTTGTTTGGGCGAGGGCGAAAGTTTTGATGGTTTTTGTAATAGATGTATTAATGTCCTTCTCATCTCAACACTAACAAATATGCTGATATATTGGGTGTGCCCATAAATAAACAATTATTTCAAATTTGAACACATATATGAGTCCAATTTTTGAAGTGAAACTTTTTTTTTAGCCGAGTTGGGAGTAAATTTTCAAGCCCGAGACGAAAAAGTGTACGTTACTGAAATTGTTATGATGTAGAGTGGATGGGGGAGTAGAGAGAATGGTTCATGCGTACATGGCAGAAGCGAGCAACGGCGGGATTTAGTCTATAATTTTAATGTATAAAAGAACGATTCACTATTAGTTTTTGTTTGTTCTTTTAAAATAACATTTTCGTTTTTATATATTTCTAGATTTTACAGAATTTATTATAGAATTTATTTTAAGGGGACCCGGTGGTCTAGCGGCCTAAAATTTAAGCTATTTTAAAAAATTTTTTTCTATATGAGGGTAATGAATAATGCTTTCAAATTTTTTTACACTTATTTTATTACTAATAAACTACACAAAAATGAAAATAAAGACAAAAAAAATTTTTTTAAATTAGAAAAATGATGCTGAAGTCTCCCTCTCTAAAAAAATGGAATTGCGTGGTGAATGATGATTTGTCTCTCCCTCTGATCTGAAATAAAACAATTGACGAATTTTTAATTAGTATAAGTATAGCTATCGCAGGAAGTAGAATAAAAAAAAAAATTTGACAAAATGGCGCGTAGTCAAAAGTACAAGTTTGAAAACGACCAGTATTTTTGAATGTTTTGTTAATAAAAAAAATATAAATATTTTACGGAAACTATTAGTTTTACTTCCAGCGAGAGCTAGAACTATTCAGAATAACATATTAAAATTTCAGACAAATCGGTCAAGTAGTTTTTTTTTCTGGCCCCCGCAAGACGAAAAAAAGTAGTTTCGAGATAAACGCGTTTAAAGTTTCAAGCAAGTATATATTCTTCTACCTACCTGACCTTCTAATGGGCTGTAGATCCTGAAATACTCTGAATTTCGTCATCAAATTTTAACAGTATATTTTTAAGATACTATACTTTCGAAAAAAAAATCGATTTTTCGAAAATTCTAGATCACCGGGTCCCCTTAAAGATTTTAAACATACATATTTACTTTCAATTTTATTATTTCAATTGTATTATTTATGCCGTTAATCAAATACGGGATATGACATTAGCGACATAAATAACACAATGAAAGCAATAACAATTGAAAATGACGATATAAAAATAAATATGCGGAGAGCTGTTTAATGATCTTGTTTTTTTTTTAAAAAAAAGGAAAATTCCAATATCTCTACTTATATTTATCGGTATTGGACTTAAATGTAGATTCTCTCTGTTGCAGGAGTTGCTTTGTTCTTCATTTTTTTACTTATAGCAATTATATATATATATATATATATATATATATATAATTGCTCTCTCTCTTTCTCTCTATCTCTCTATATATATAAAGAGAGAGAGAGAGAGAATTTATACTTTTTACTCAACGAACTTTTATTCTCTGCTTTTCAGATTTTGTATTTTTGATTTTTAAATGCATTTTAAATTTTTATACACAAACAAATACAAAACAATTTATTTGTCATGTATGATACCGTGCTCTTAAAATTCTTTACATTTCATCCGACGGCAAAGAAGTTTCACTTTGGGTGAGCGTATAGTATTCCACCCACTATTTTTTATTATTTTCTAATTACATATTCGCCATCGTTATCTACGACTTTTTGCCATCCATTGTGTAAATTTTCAATTCTTTTTTCATAAAAATGAAATGTGCTGGCTTTGATGAAAAATATGATTAGAGGTGAATTTGAATAGCACTGAGATTTTGAAACTTTTTTGAGGGAATGGTCTATAGATCTAAACAAATGATAATCCGATAGAGCAATATCAGGTGAATATGGTGCATGCGGTAAAACTTCCCAGTCAAGGTGCATGATTTTTTATTGGGTTGTTTTTGCTGCATAGGGTCTGACATTATCATATTTATAATATAATGCGTTTTCTGTTGTCTAAAGCTGGTCGTATTTTCAACAATTCATTATGTAAACGTTATAATTGTTGATAATAAATGACAATTTCTTCCCACCGAGCCAATTTTTCAAGTTTGGGACGAGGAGAAAGTTACGTGGTACCAAGTCCAGAGAATAGGGTGGATGAGGAATCAATTCGAAGCTCAATTCGTGCAATTTTGCCATTGTGACAGTCAATTTGTGGGACGGTGCGTTGTCTGGTAAACGAGCACTTTTTTGTGCGCCAAACTTGGTCGCTTTTATTTCAGATCTTCTTTCAAACGGTCCAATAACGTTGCATAATAGGCTCTTGTTATCGTTTTTTCCTCTTCGATAAGTAGTAGTCGATCAGGATTATTCCTTGGGAATCCCAAAAAACAGTGATAATCACGTTTCCAGTCGACAAAACGGTCTTTGTCTTCTTCGGCGCACTTTCACCAGTCGTTGTCCACTACTTTGACTGGTGCTTCGACTCAAGTGTGTAGTGATGGATCCATGTTTCATCCACGATGATGAATCGACAGAAAAATGTCTGCTGTTTTTTTCCCATTTTTGTAGCAATGCTTAAATACAATGCTTCAAACATCTGCAGAACGTGAACAACGCGTCTCTTCTGACTGAAATTTCCCTTATGTTAGTTTGAAAAGTGACACTTGATAGCCGTGACGTTACTAAATGAATGGTACCGACATCTCATAGAAATTTACTTAACACTAAACCTACCACTGCCGGTCAAATTGATCGTTTTCAAACTTTTGTACAACTTACACATATTTAATCGTTATCATATCGCTATCAAACTTTAAGACTTCTTAAAATATGCATACAATATATTCTTCAGTATTTACTTCTACTTTTTTTGATTTTCTCTAAAAAATATATGTAGTCTGTCCTACCTACTGCGGCCAGTCTATTTGACCGGTCGAGAAAATATTTTATTTACTCTTCTTAATCTATACAATCAGTGTAAACTAAAGGCTAATTCAAGGTTGTTGCCCAAAATTGTTATAAACCAGGTACATACATTACTGTTGATGAGCAGTTGTTTCCATCGAAGACTAGGTGTAGATTTACACAGTATATGCCGAACAAACCACACAAGTTCGGCATGAAATTCTGGTTAGCGTGTGACGTCAATAGCAAGTATGTAATAAATGGATTTCCCTATTCGGAAAAGGATGAGAGAAGAGAATATTCAATTCCACTTGGAGAGTTCGTTGTTCTAAAACTGCTTCACACGATGCGGAAGGAACGTAACAACAGATATTTTTCTTACGAGTGTTTCACTGGCCACAAAGCTACTTGCAAAAACGACTACCATTGTTGGAACAATCCGTAGAAATAAACGAGAATTGCCTAAATTAGCCAAACAACGGAACGACAAAATGACATTGTCTTCAAGCAAACTACAAATCAAATCATATTTCTCTTACAGTGTATAAAAGCAAATCAACAAAAAAGTGCTTGTACTAAGTTCCGTGCATAAAATCAATAGAAATAGAAAAAAGTAACAAACGTATACCGGAAACGATTAGATTTTATAATCATACAAAATTTGGTGTAGACGTGGCGGACCAAATAGCAAGGAAATACAGTGTGTAGTCGAAATCTTGTAGGTGATCCCTCCAGGCGTTTTTCAATATTCTGAACTTAGTTGGAATAAATGCCTGGGTTTTGTATAAAGAAACAACGGGTGAAAAATTTCAAGGCCGACATTTTTATTCCAGTTAGCTACAGTACTTGGCGCTGCGTATCAAGAATCGCGGGAAGGAAAAAATGTACCAAAACCATCAACAAGTTTAGATTCGTACGTAAGAAAAACTTGTCAAGTAAAATATTGCAGAGATTACAAAACTACGAAAATCTGTTCGAGATGCGAAAAATATGTGTGCGGCAAATGTACATTTGAGAACAAAACAATTTGTAAAAAATGCAGTGAAGCTGAATAAGATGTATATTATTATTATACCTATATTAATCGTGTATGGGACTATGAACTATATAAATACCGTTCATTTTTTTCTCTTTTCAAGTTTATAATTGAAGTTATATAAAAATAAATTAAGGTCGTCATTTTACGAAAGTTGTTAATTTTATATAAATTCAGTAATAAATTAACTATTATCATCTACGTTCAATCATAAAAACAATAACTTTTTTAATCACCGGTCATTTTGACCGGGCACGGTAGGGATAGGTATACAAGAAGTGTCAATAGGTTGAGTTTTAATGAATTTATAGAAATTAAAAAAAACCATTAGTTTTAGGTATTATTATCAAATGTTACAACAAACTTTTAAATTAGAGAAATTAAAAAAAATAATATTTTTTACTAGAAACTTGGCATCTTTTGATAGAAACTATTTTATCAATTCGAGTGTATTTTTTTTGTGAATATTTTTACTATATATGTTAAATGTTCATGAATCATGAATTCATGAATCTAGAGCTGTGTGAATTCTTATTAGTCTTTAAAAGGGAAAATAATTGATCACATAGGTATGTACTACCAAACGTTGTCATGATTCTTGCTGCAAACATACCCAATTCAATAAAATGTTCTGGCAAGTACAAATAAAAATCTGAAATACTAACTTCATTATATTTTTCTTTAGTATGTTTAGTGTTAACTTATCAAACGACCAACGTATAATACATTTTCTGCACCATTGTGTTTACTACTGTTTTGTGAGGTTATGTCATCTGCTGGACTCAGATATGTAGTGATTTTTAAATGTTAAGTTGGACACTTGAAAATCCTAAAACGACTAGAAAATATTTTAATTTAAATCATAGTTATGATAGATTCAATATAAAGGTTCTGAATTGATGTTGTTTCTTATAAAAATGATACAAATATCATTTTATATAAAAAAAACGTATATTAGTTAGCATCTTCCACAAATGTAAAATCATTGACAACAAAAAAGCAGTAGGTCAAATTTTTTCCAGTTAAAATGAATGTCGACGCATCAAAGGAACCTTATAATAGAATCAAGAAGCACGTTGTTCGTGGCATAAAAAAGTTCGTGACGAGCATCCAGATCAGCCGTCTCTAGAAACAATTTTCTCTCGCCACCCTCTGTGAAATGCAAATGACTTACAAAGAAAGCAGAAGAGAATGAGGAAAGGGGTTGCGAGTTGTAACTTTTTCTGTTTGAGACGATTCGCGTCGCTGGACCGATATTAGACACGTCTAACAGAATTTGTACCAGGAGAAATATAAGCATTTAAGATGATATTCTTGAATCGAGCAAGAGAAATCAGAACTTGTTCAACACATCTTAATCATTAATTAAGTATGCACATATGATTATTAATTTCAAATCTTGCGATTGTAACAGTCACAATTCATTTTTAATATTGAAATATCATCTCAACAAATGAACATTTAAATAATACATTTTCTTTTTCGCAAACATTTTTCAGATCTATATTATATATATATATATATATATATATATATATACATATATATATATATATATATATATATATAAATATATATATATAAATATACATATATATACATATATATATATATATATATATACATATATATACATATACATATACGTATACATATATATATATATATATATATATATATATATATATATATATATATATACGAGGTCAGACAATTAAGTAATGCGACCGATTTTTTTTCTCGGCCTGTGGTAACACTGCGAACCTGTAACTCCGCCACCGTAATAGCAGATCCCTACTCTCTCGATTGAGACCTTGACCACCCTCGTACGATCATTTCTTCGCCAGCTGTTTAGTGTTTTGTAACAACGCGCGAGTAGTGCATGTCACGAAAATGGAACAGAGAAATTTAGAGCAACGGTGCGCGATAAAATTTTGTGCAAAACTCGGCGAAACCGCGACAGAAACTTATGAAAAAGTGCTTAAAGTGTATGGTAGTGATGCCCTGAGTCGTAGTCAGGTGCTTCGGTGCCATGCCGATTTTAAAAAAGGCCGTGAGAGCGTCAAAGACGAGGCGCGGAGCGGAAGGCCAATTCAAGTGCGAACCGACGCAGAGGTGGTTCACAAAGAGTTCGTACCACCTGGACAAACCGTAAATCAAGTATTCTACCACAATGTGCTCGAAAAATTACGAAAAAGGGTGCTCAGAGTGCGTCCAGAGATCGCGAAGACTTGGGTTCTGCATCACGACAATGCTCCCTGTCACAGTGCGTTCAGTGTCTCTCAGTTTTTGGCGTCTAAAGGCATCGCAACGTTACCACAACCGCCCTATTCATCGGACATGTCACCCTGCGACTTTTTCCTATTCCCCCATATGAAAAAATTCGTCAAAGGTCGACATTTTGACTCCGTTGAAGTTATCCAAGAATCTGTGACGAGGGTACTCGGAGAGGTTCCACAAGAAGTGTTCCAGAATTGTTACGAAAACTGGAAAACTCGCTGGAATAAGTGTATAGATGCGGGAGGGGACTACTTTGAAGGGGATCGCAGCGATGTACCTTAATTTTTAAATATACTCGATTTTTGAATTTTGTCGCATTACTTAATTCTCTGACCTCGTGTATATATATATATATATATATATATATATATATACTTATAAATATACATATATATATATATATATACATATATATATACATATATATATACATATATATATATATACATATATATATATATATATATATATATATATATATATGTATACTACGTTGGTGCAGAAATAATTCCGGTTTTTATTATTTTAAGTTAGGCGCCGATTTTTCTAGTTACCGTAAAAGTTTGTTATAGTCATGTGATACATCATTGTAAACAATGAAATTAGCACTACTGATTTCAGTTTATGCCTACTGTTTTCATTCTTTAGTGTTGTTAGATGTAACCTCTTAAATTTATGAAAAGGAAGCAAATTCGCGCGATTTTGTTGTTTGAATTGAAATTGGGACGTAAAGCAACCTGTTCGAAATATCAAATGTGTTTTTGCCGAAGAGACAACTAGTGAACGTACAGCTTAACACTGGGTTCAAAAATTTCGTGATAGAAACGAAAGACTTAATGATGAGGAGAATCGTGGACATCTTTCAGCTATAGACAATTAATGATTTAAGAAACATTATTGAAGCGGACCCACGTACATAAAGCAACTCGAGAGGTGACAGAAGAACTCAATGTTGATCATTTAACAGTTGTTTGACATTTGAGCCTAATTGGAAAACAAAAAGCTAGATAAATGGGTGCTGTATGAACTAAACGAACATCAAGCAATCCGGTAATGAGAAGTCTGCTCTGCACTTATTTTGCGCAACAAACATGATATTTTTTTGATCGCATTATCACATGTGTTAAAAAATGGATTCTCTACAACAATTGACAACGTTTATCACAGTAGCTAGGCCGATAAAAAGCAGAAAACAATTTATTCAATCAAAGTTTCATGAAAAAAAATTATGCTCACTGTTTGATGGTCGGAAAGTGACATTATTCACCACAACTTCTTAAATCCTAATGAAACAATCACAGCAGAAAATTTTTATCAGGAAAATGAAAAATCATGAAAATTGGCATCGTTTACGGCCAGTTTACGTTTAGTCAATCGGAGAGGACCAATTCTTCTTCATGACAACCTTTGACCACAATGACTTTAAAAAAATTAAATGAACTGGGTTATGAAACCTCATCTCATCCACTTTCTTCTCGGGATCTGTCTCCGAGAGATTATCATTTTTTTAAACATTTGAATAATTTCCTACGAGAGAAGGTTTTCAAAAATCAAGCGTCAGCTCAAAGCGTTTTCGATGAATTCGTTAATTCCAGGATTGCAGAATTCTATCTTGTAGGAACAAACAAACTTGTTTCTCGTTGGGAGTAATGTATGCAGGCCAATGTTCTTTATTTTGATTAGTAAATATAATTTTTAACTGACATATTTGTCTCTATACCCGATACGCAAAAATCGCAATTATTTTTGCATCACCTTAATATATATATATATATATATATATCTGAGTATATATATATATATATATATACATACACACATATACACAGTGCTGGACATATTTTAAGAGATATTTGATGAATTTTTGAAAAATAAATAAGGACTAACTAAAAACTAAATTAAATCATATACTTTTATTATAGTTACTGATTTTATTCAAATTCTATTTAAATATATAACAATTTTTTTTTGAAAAAAATATATTAATATTTTACACTTTTGCAAAAGTTTGTAAAATTCCATGGACGTATTTTTGGGGACAATCATTGTTTCCGTATAAATAAAATATCTATATCTACTTTTGAAAAACTTATTTGGACACGATAAGCTCAAATCAAATCGTTGTGAAACAAAATTGTGTAACGCAAGTTAAATATTCGGGAGGGAGTATATGAGGTTTAATTTCGGGGGGAGGTTTTTCCAGGGGGTAATTGTCCTAGAACAGACGCAGAAAAGGAAATTTTAAAATATCTCCTTTTTAATAATACAGAGTGGCGCAAAAAGAACGAAGAGTTTTTAATCATTTATATATATATATAAATTGTAATATTTTCATATTTTTATCCCCCAAAATATAGTGTAAGGATAGGTAATTTTCCTGATAACTAATTTTCGGAAACTCTTAACATGGTTTGGTTCTAGTTACCTTATAATTAATTTGGCGTTAGAAAGAAAATATTAAAAAATTTTGGTTTTTAACAGTGAGATGTTTTGTATAGGTAACAGCGATAACTAATGTTAGCATTATCAAAAAAATATTTTAAAAGTGAAAGTGAAAATTAGGACGTTTTAAATTTTAAATTCATTTATTTCATTAAAATGCCGTGATAGTTGCTAAATCACTTCGGGTAGAGAAAAACGTTGTACTTTTTACACACACACACACATATATCTATATATATATATATATATATATATATATATATATATATATATATATATATATATATATGGCTGGCTCTTACAGTCTAATTTAATCCGTTTTTTTCTCATTTTCGCAAAAATCAGAAAAACTAGTAATATTTTTTTACTGCTATTGAATTAATATTTACTGTTATATTAAAAAAATTTAAAAAAATATTTTCAGTACAGAAAAATTTTTAAAAATTAATGTTGCGCATACGAAACAGTGGCGCCTAATGTGTTAGTGTTTTTATTCCTATACGGGGGGTCAACGTCCGGGAGGTTAATTTCTTGAGCTTTTTACACGGTGGCTTATTGACAGGGGGTTTTGTCCAGGGCGTAATTGTCCTAGAAACCTTAAAAATGTATTGTCTAACGGATAAGTATATCGACGACTGACAATGAACTCTTTAACAATAAATGCACCACCCCACATTCAAATTTCATTGTTGAAGACCGTATTTATTCTACACAATATATATATATATATATATATCGTATATATATATATAAATATATATATATATATATATATGTATATATATATATTTATATATACATATATATATATATATATATATATATATATATATATATATATATATGTTAATATATATATATATATGTTTATATATATATATGTTTATATATATATATATATTTATATATATATATACATATACGAGTCAGTCAATTAAGTAATGCGACAAAATTCAAAAATCGAGTATATTTAAAAATTAAGGTACATCGCTGCGATCCCCTTCAAAGTAGTCCCCTCCCGCATCTATACACTTATTCCAGCGAGTTTTCCGGTTTTCCTAACAATTCTGGAACACTTCTTGTTGGACCTCTCCGAGTACCCTCGTCACAGATTCTTGGATATCTTCAACGGAGTCAAAATGTCGACCTTTGACGAATTTTTTCATATGGGGGAATAGGAAAAAGTCGCAGGGTGACATGTCCGGTGAATAGGGCGGTTGTGGTAACGTTGCGATGTCTTTAGACGCCAAAAACTGAGAGACACTGAACGCACTGTGACAGGGAGCATTGTCGTGATGCAGAACCCAAGTCTTCGCGATCTCTGGACGCACTCTGAGCACCCTTTTTCGTAATTTTTCGAGCACATTGCGGTAGAATACTTGATTTACGGTTTGTCCAGGTGGTACGAACTCTTTGTGAACCACCCCTTTGCTGTCGAAGAAGCAAATCAACATGGTTTTCACTTTAAAATCGCCTTTTTTAAAATGGCCTTTTTTAAAGCCGGCATGCCACCGAATCACCTGACTACGACTCAGGGCATCACTACCATCCACTTTAAGCACTTTTTCATAAGTTTCTGTCGCGGTTTCGCCGAGTTTTGCACAAAATTTTATCGCGCACCATTGCTCTAAATTTCTCTGTTCCATTTTCGTGACATGCACTACTCGCGCGTTGTTACAAAACACTAAACAGCTGGCGAAGAAATGATCGTACGAGGGTGGTCAAGGTCTTAATCGAGAGAGTAGGGATCTGCTATTACGGTGGCGGAGTTACAGGTTCGCAGTGTTATCACAGGCCGAGAAAAAAATCGGTCGCATTACTTAATTGTCTGACCTCGTATATATATATATATATATATATATATATATATATATATATATATATATATTTATATATATATACATATATTTATATATATATATACATATATATATATATATATATATATATATATATATATATATATATATATATATATATATATATATATAGTCTGGCTCTTACAATCTAATTTAATCCATTTTTTTCTCATTTTCGCAAAAATCAGAAAAATTAGTAATATTTTTTTATTGCTATTGAATTAATATTTACTGTTATATTAAAAAAAATTAAAAAAATATTTTCAGTACAGAAAAATTTTTAAAAATTATTGTTGCGCATACGCAACAGTGGCGCTTAATGTGTTAGTGTTTTATTTCTATACTACGTTTTTATTTATATATATATATATATATATATATATATATATATATATATATATATAAATATATATATATACATATATATAATCATATATATGTACGTATATATATATATATATATATATATATATATATATAAAGTAAATTTTAAAAATGAATCATAAATAATACGATGGAACACTTTTAATCGAATGCCTCTAACACTTTTATTGTTGAGTATATACTGTGGAATAACGATTTAACTTCAGTTATATTGAACGGTCATTTAAATGATTGAGAGTGTAGATAGAATCATCTAACAAAGTTCACAGAAAAACATATGTAATAAAGTATTATTTAATACAGATGCTCAACGTTCAAACAATAAAAGTTGGACAAGAGTTTTCGACAATGAAACAGTGAGATAGATATGAAGTAACTTCTCACTAGACGCGCTATCCGACAGTCCATGACGCGCGCACGACTTTGTCTAGTTAGCGATGAAAAGCTCGATGATGTCTGATCTTTTTTTCTTTCCAATAAATTGTTAACGCGAGCGTAACTTGATGGGCTTAACGCTTCAGTAACATCATGTCAACTTGACATAAGAGCACTGTCTAACAATTATGAATCGATCAGATAGTTATTTACAACCAAGAAATGCGTGTACACTTCTATAAATATGAAAGACATGCTAGAGATCTTATCGGATTATCTAACACTTCTATAAGGTTTTCCTTATGTATGTATACAGGTTGGCACAAAAAAGAGGAAGGAGTTTAAAACATTAATATTTTTTTTGTTTTGTAATTTTTTAATTTTTTTTATTTTCCAAAATATAGGATAAGAATGGGTAACTTTTCCTGATAACACATGAAAAATGATATCACGTACGTGATACTTACTTTCGGGTTCACTTAGTCGACCTCACTTTTTCAATCACTTCTCTCAGGATTTCTAGACACAACGCTAGACTATCTCTTCTCGTACGTGTACGATGTTCTTTATTTATGAAATCGATGCGATAACACAGGAAATATGTCAAAATAGAAGTCCTTTTTTACGTCATAGCCATTTGATTGAAATTATTTTCCGTATGTAGTTCCCAAGACTAAATAAGCACTTAAGAAAATCTGATGGTTTTCGTTTTGCGTAAGTACTATAAAAAAATAAAATGTAAATCTCCTTTAAAAGCAGCCTACGTCGTACACACCCTAATACACAATACCCCATCCCACTCCTATGAGTACTACTACTCGATTTTTGTCACAAAATTTTGTTTCACAACGATTCGACTTATGCCTACTTTGCTTAAAGAAGCTTAACTTCAAAAAATAGACAAAATGACGTCGGAAAAGTAGCATATGTGATATCAGACATTGCAATCTTTTTGCATTCCAGTTGAAAAAAAAAATGCTTCCTCCACGCGACTGGTTTTTTCAGCTACGGAAAAAGGAGCTGTGAAACATACAAAAAATGCTTTCAAAATGTTTAAAAGTGATAATTTTGATATTTTTGATCGAAAATGTTACCGAAAACGAAACAAAATGAAGACGATGAGCTTGAGTTACTGATAAACAAAAAAACAATAGCACCTCACTCAACAACTCGGACTTACTCAGCAAGTAATTTTTTATCTTTTGTATCGGCTAGGAAAAATTTAGAAGCTAGATCGATGGATTTCACATGCTCTAAGCCTTGAAAATAAAGAAAGAAGATGCAATACAGCTATGATTTCACTCATAATGTTTAAAAGAAAATGTTTTTTGTATAAAATCATAACAGAAGATGAAAAATACGTCTTGTACGACACTCCCAAGCACCGAAAATCATAGGTTATGCCCGCCGAACCATTAACATTGACTCAAAAACCAAGAAAGTGTAAATTGTGTATTTGGAGGGATACTACAGGTGTTGTGTACTATGAGTTGCTCGAACCTAGTCAGACTGTAAGTTCAGAGTGTTACGAATAACAGCTCATTCGTTTGTGTGCAGAATTAGAGAGAAAAAGATCATTCACTGGCGAAGAAAAGAGACAAGACACTGCAACAAGACAACGCTGAATTGCACGCTGTGAAACGAACCAAAGACGTTATTTGTTCGATAGACTGTGAAGTTACCTTCGTCCGGTGTATTCACCGGACCTAGCCCCGTCAGATTATCATCTATTCCGTCGCTCCAGCATCACCTTGCCGACACCCGTTTTAAAACAATAAAAGAGGTATGAAATTGAACTTCGTCTACACAAAGCCGCCATCATTTTTTCGACAAGCAATTCATCAGTTACTCGATAGATGGAGGAGCTTTATATAACATAATGAGGAATGTTTAGAGGATTGAAATGTATTGGATTTTTCTGTAAATAAACATTCATTTTCTATAAAAAAAGGCAACGAATTAATTTGTACACCTAACAAATTATTATTATTGAAGTACAGGGTGTTCCAACGAAAAGTTTATATTTCAAGAAATGATAACTGAAAATGTGTTTTATGTTTGACTTATTTATTAATAAAAACAGTAAGTGAAGATATGGGAAATTTATTTTTTAAAAATTAGGACGTCAGGATGTCACCTGTTGCGGTTCTAATACACTTCAAAACTATTCCTAAAATTGATAAAGGTACGATTAAGAATGTTACTGTAAATCTGGTTAATTTCTTCTTCAATGTTCACTTTCAGTTTAATTGTTGTCGATGGCGAATTATCGTATACATTACTTTTTTTAGAAAGTCCTGCAAGAAGAAATCGGGCGGTGAAAGATCAGAGCTCCTGGGAGATCAGTTGACGCCACCTCTTCTTGAGATTACTTTTTGTGGGAACAGTTCACGTATATCCACCATAAAGTAATTTGAGGTGTGGAACGTGGCTTCATCTTATTGAAACCAGGTGTCTTCATTATAGCCTTGTTGATGATTCAGTTGCGGTCGAAAACAATTATTTATCATGGTAATAGAACACTGTAAATTGATAGTCAAAGCATGGTTCCTACGGTTTTTGAAAAAGTACGGCCCTATAATCTAAAAAGATGATATTACAATACAGACAGTTACTTGTGGGCAATGTAAAGGGTGATAGTGCTTCAATGTTGGATTGCTATCTCCCCAAAAACGTTAATTTTGCTTGTTCGCATGGAAATTCAAGTGAAAATGTGCTCATCAGTGAAAAAAATGTAATTGAAATTGTAGAATTTCTCAAACATCTCATTTACAAAATCTAACTTCAAAACAAAGTCATTTTCGTTCAATAATTTTGTTGAAATTGCATCTCCCTGTCTTATACCTTTCTAGATTTTTATCTTTTCTGTTTCTTCCTTTAGCTTCACTGTCAAGGTTGCATTCCTATAGATGTTATTCCTATAGATCCTATAGATCTTATTCCTATAGATCCTATAGATGTTATTTAGCAACTCGTACTGTGTCCTTTATGCTCTGGCTCTTCAATGCAGATATAACCGATGATGTGGTAATAGAGTCGAAAGCCATTTCATAGTCTATAAATCTAAGATATTCTGATATTCCATATTCATTTGACCGGCTAATTACTTCTCTCACTACCTGAATGTGATCCACTGTACTAAATCCTCTACGAAATCCTACTTTTTCCCTTGATTAAGCGAAATCTAGTTGCGCTTGTAGACATTTTGAAATTATTTTTATAAAGATCTTATATATTATAGGTAGTAGACTAATTGGCCGGCAGTTTTTCAAATCCACTTGATCATCTTTCTTATGTTGAAGAACTACGGTGTCTTCTTTCCATTTATCTGGAATAGTCCTTTGTTCTGTACACGACATAAATATATTGATGAGAAATTTTTCAGTTTTTTCTCCTATCAGCTTCAGATGTCTACTATTAATTCATCATTCCATGCTGCTTTTTCATTTTCTTTATTGAATATGAGACTTCTTCCGGCAGTACTGGTGGGACATATTGGTTTTCATGTTTTCTATCCTTGTTTTCTTCATTATATGCACTTTTGTATAGCTTAGTGTACAATTCTTTTATCCTGGAAAATCATGGAAGAAGCCTTTATTCAGCAGTGGATTGACAGTCTGTTGCTGCTGCTGTTGATATATATATATATATATATATGTAAACATATATATATATATTAATATATATATATATATATATATATATATATATATATATATATATATATATATATATACATATATATATATATATATATATATATATATATATATATATATATATATACCAGGATAGAAATGGTTAAAACATTAAAGTGAATACACATATCCACTATATCATCAATAAAGCGAATTTTTTTGTACATAATTCACCTCCGTGCACTTTGAAACTAATGCTTATCCTTCTATGTAAACATTAATCACTAAGAAAATTGTTTGTAATTTTAATTTCATTACATAAAGTTTATCCAAACGTTTATTTGTAAGAAAAATGTTTAATAAGATTTCCAACTATTATTTAAAAAATACTAAGGGGCGTCGTCTCTTGCTTGTTGTGCTCGTTAGCCTCTGAGAGAGTTTCGCCAGCACTCGCTCTCTTTGTTTGAGACATGCACTTCCGACTTAGTATAGAACTAATGAGTGAGAACTCGACTTCTCCTTAATTTAATGAAAATAAATCTATTTTTATTTTAAGTTTTCATTGACAGTGAATAAAAGTGTATTATAAGTTAAACCTAGTGTTGCTATCTGGATATTGACTTTCTGAGAAAATCAAACCATAAACATTTTACTACTAATAAGTTTGAATACATGGCCTTGTGGCGCCGGCTGATACTTAAATATTATTGCGGTGCCTTTACCGTTGTCGGTAGTTAACTTGCTGAGCGCATAGCGTGACCGTTTTATATATCTTTCGGGAGGCATGACAATTACAATTCCAGGTATTACACAGTTTAAATTTATTTTGTTACAATACTAAAGGTTCGAAACTATTAGATTATCACATAATGAATTATAATATTTTCGGATCCTTTGACACTGAATAGAAGAAACCGGTCTATTAGACCTGACCGTTTTGAATAAAGGTAAGGTTGTTTCATCCCTTTGAATTGCTCGTATAGTAAACTGGAATTTCGATGTTAATAATGAGATTTCACAAATAAATAAATAGATAAATAAATATAAATATGGACTTTCGACACGCTCCCTAGTAACAATTAACAGAAATCAACAAATTATATACCCAAAATAATCTACTTAAAATCCAAGCTGTAAAATATTTATTAGAAAAGTTTATAAAAATTAACATAACAAAATATTTGAATAAATGTCATCAGTTTCACATTGAAATCGTATACGCTTCTTTTGTTGTGCATGGTGAGTGAGTTACATACATGTGACTGATGTCCACTAATCATAACAGAGAGCACACGATCTCTATCAACCAATCAGAACACGAATAATCAGTTACACATGACTACGATCACGTTTTGATTTTTATTAATAGACAGAAGTGTAAACAAAAAATCGCTCAGATCTATTACACCCTACAAAAAATAGCCTAAACCTTAAAACGTCACAGTGTTTTGATATATTTTGAAATGAAAATAAGACATCAATTGAAAGTTTCCCACACGTTCATCAAGCTATTTCCAATATTGTAACTGAATAATAGATTTGTAAGAAGATACAGTTTTCACAAATGTATTTCTAAACATATTCTGTCTATTTGCAGATTCGTTACTTTTAACAAACAGTGTACCTTCCATAATTGAGGGAAACAAGTGTTGAGTGTTGTCATCTATGCACAGAGCAGTATATCTTGGATATTTAAGCAGAGAACGAGCAGAGAGATGGGTAAGGGAGACAAACGTGGAATAGCACAGAAATCTGATGGTGAGTGATTTTTTTTTCTTATAAAATATTCAACAATATGAACGGTTTTATATAACATTGAGATTCTAATTTTAAATACATAATAAATAAGTGTATTATATAATCAGTGTCTTCTTTAAATACTCGGATAATTATTGTTTATATATATATATATATATATATATATATATATATATGTATATATATTTCATAACTGATTATTTTTCGTTCATGAAAAGTGAATATTTCAAGTTACTTGCTAAGAAATAACAGCACTTTACAAATTATGTATATATTGGATAAACTTATAATGCATGATTCGCCTTAAATCGAAAATAAACATTGTTTTTTTTTGTGACATGCAAATGTATTTGAAATAAATTCGGATACTCATGTATTCACAGTATGAAAATAATTTTCTAAACACATATCGTATTAGCCCGAATATGATGAGTTTTTTCTACAGATGTTCATTAAAAACAAGCTTGAATTAGATTTATAAGAAAAGTTTTTGGGGTATGTATATATATATATATATACACATGCATATGTATATATGTATGTATATATATATACATGCGACATGCAAATGTATTTGAAATAAATTCGGATATTCATGTATTCTCCGTATGAAAATACTTTTCTAAACACATATCGTATTAGTCCGAATATGATGAGTTTTTTTCCACAGATGTTCATTAAAAACAAGCTTAAATTAGATTTATAAGAAAAGTTTTTGGTGTGTGTGTATATATATATATATATACATGCAAATGTATATATATATATATATTATTGTATATATGTATATATGCAATATATATATATATATATATATATATATATATATACATGCGACATGCAAATGTATTTGAAATAAATTCGAATACTCATGTATTCTCAGTATGAAAATAATTTTCTAAACACATATCGTATTAGCCCGAATATGATGAGTTTTTTTCCATAGATGTTCATTAAAAACAAGCTTAAATTAGATTTATAAGAAAAGTTTTTAGGGTATGTATATATATATATATATACATACATATATGTACATACATACCTATATATATATATATAAATATGTATATATATATGTGTGTGTGTATATATATATATATATATATATATATATATATATATATATATATATATATATATATGTGGTTGCTAGGAAGATAATTGCGGTTTTTCTTTTTTGAGTTCTAACCTTTATTTTTTTCAATTAAATTGTCATTTTATCATGTTTATGTTAATATCATTTTGAAGTGCATTTTTCTATCTGTATTGGATTGGAAATCCTCGAGACGTAGGATTTTTCACGCGAAAATTGTGCGCGTTTGCGCACAATTCAAGAAATTTCACAAATCAAGAAATTAGCATTTCGCCCGGTTTATCATCTCTCAGCGCCCCTGCTTTTTCGAAATCAACTAAAGAAACATCAGTACCCTTAAGAACTATTCGAGATCTACTCGAAACTCACATTGGAACTCCCCGGAACTCCGGATTTTTTGCGTGATCATGGTGGAAATTCGCGAAAAAATTTTTTTTTTGATTTATTTCGTGTTAAACCCTAGAACTATTTTGAGTTCCTAGAAGGTACCTTAGATTTATTCTAAATTTACTCGGAACATAAAAAAATATTTTTTCGAAAAATAAGTTTCCGATATAAGAAAAAAATTTAACCTATTTTTTTTAATTCACTAGAGAACTCGAGAACTCTCATTTTCCTATTGAAAAAACCGCTCAGAACTATTTTTGGTGAAAAGAAGAGTGCCGCATGTAGTTAGCACTCGCGTTAGACCCCAGAACTGTTTTAAATTCCTATCAGGAACCCTAGAACTATACTAAATTAACTCAGAACGCCCAAGAAAACTACTTTTTCGAAAAAAAGGGTGCCAACTTCGCACCGGTCATTTTACAACTGTGGAATACCCTGGGGAGGAGTTACCGTACACAATATGCATCTTTTCAAAAATTTGGACGGCATTCATACCATCCAAAAATAAAAATTCAATAACCGCACGATGTTTCAATTCATCCATTTCATAAAAATAGCCAAACATGTTTTATTTAGATTGTTGTCAAAGCTAAAGTAACAGTCTTTTTTTCCTCAAATTTTTACAAACCGCCAATCAAGGATCCCACTTCATGAGAAAAATACTTTTAAGTCTCCTCAACGCCATCTATATGTCACTTCTATAATCTTTTTGAAACCCCCTCGTATATATATATATATATATATATATATATATATATATATATATATATATATATATATATATATATATATATATATATATAAACGTGTGTTTATGGATGAGCGTGCTTTAAGTAATATCTTATTACTTTGATTCGAAAATGCAACAAAAGGATATTCACTTCATTTTAAACTAACTACACGAAATACATTGAAACGGTCACTCTCTGATGTGCGAAATTTCACGCACTGCCGAGTTTTTCAGTTGACCGATCAGAGTAAATAAAAGCTTTCAACGTGATTTTTTTTATACTTTTTTTTCATTGTCATCGCGGCTCGTGCTTGAGAACTATTGTGTATCATTCAATCGTTTCGAGACTGCTTTGACGCTTCTCCCAACTTACTAATATCGACTATGAACATATAAAGGGAATATTCCGATATCAGTAATTGACACATATTTATCTTTTGAAGCTACTGGAATATGAACAGTAAGCACGTCATCAAAGTGAGTAAAAGCGTTACAGTTCAGTTGTACTGAAACACAATGAGAGGTTTTTTAAACGGATAGAATGAGCTGTATTTAATTTTAATATCAATTTCGAACCTATATTTAATCATTGATATCCTGTAAATCACAAGATTTTACTCTAGTAGATTGCAGAAAATTTGATGTCTCCTTTACAATACAATATTTAAAGTAATATAAAAAAAATGTCTAAAAAACATACGGCGCTTCTTAATCAATAACTGTACTGCAGTCAATAAGCATATCTCACTTTTTTTCAATGAATTTCACGATAAGTGATTGAAAGAAATAGAATTAAATACAATACTTCCATTATTGTATTTATAAAAATATTTCTTTAACTTGTTAAAAGTTAGGGAAACTTTAAAAATTTATTGCTGGGATTTCTACAACTAACAGCTGATCAGTATGTAAGCCCTAAATATACTTTGTGACCTCGGTCAGTTATATTAGTTGAGATTGGACGTCGCAAATAAATTCTGCGCATGCCTCTTTTTTACAAACACACAATTGATTATTCTGTACCAAGTTGTACTAGTTATTGCACACACATTTCAAAGTGAGAAAAATCATTAATGTTACAGAGCAGCCGATCAAATTTTAAAGTGACAACCAACTCCATCTGTTGAGTAAAAACATTAGGCTTGGTATTTTTCAAGAACTTCTGAATGAATTTTACTGTATTTTTTCTAAATATGCGAAATTAAATTCTTTACATTTAAACAGAAACAAATTTTAAATTTTATCAAAATTGTAGAAAGAAATTTTTTTCCATTTTTTTAAAAAAATTGAAAAATGTATATGATCATTGTAGACACATCTTTGCTGAACACGACTTGAAAAAAATATTTAAAAAATATCCAGTTGTTCAAAAGTTATCTTGATCCAATCGAAATGTGGACACTCGAATCTTAAACTGTTCGTCAGCCGCCAAAAATTGAACAAAATTTATAGTCTTTATAGACACATCTTTGTTGAACATAAATTAAAAAAAATATTTAAAAAATACCCATTAGTTCAAAAGTTATCCTGACCCAATCATCGAAATGTGAAGACTCGAGTCTTAAACTGCGCGTCAGCCCACAAAAAACGAATAAAAGTTTATAGTATTTTGTAGACGCATCTTTGATGAACATAAATTTAAAAAAATATCCATTAGTCAAAAGTAATCCTGACCCAATCATCGAAATGTGAAGACTCAAGTCTTAAACTGCGTGTCAGCCCTCAGAAAACGAATAAAAGTTTATACGAGGTCAGACAATTAAGTAATGCGACCGATTTTTTTTCTCGGCCTGTGGTAACACTGCGAACCTGTAACTCCGCCACCGTAATAGCAGATCCCTACTCTCTCGATTGAGACCTTGACCACCCTCGTACGATCATTTCTTCGCCAGCTGTTTAGTGTTTTGTAACAACGCGCGAGTAGTGCATGTCACGAAAATGGAACAGAGAAATTTAAATGAACATCGCTCAAGATTGGGCAGGTTGAAAGTGATCCTACTCTTCTCGATCGAGTTATTACTGGTGATGAAAGTTGGTTCTTTCAATATGACCCCGAAACTAAACGACAAAGCCAACAGTGGCTGTCCCCTGGAGCACCAAGGCCAAAGAAGGCGAGAATGAGCAAGTCCAAAGTGAAAACCATGTTGATTTGCTTCTTCGACAGCAAAAGGGTGGTTCACAAAGAGTTCGTACCACCTGGACAAACCGTAAATCAAGTATTCTACCGCACTGTGCTCGAAAAATTACGAAAAAGGGTGCTCAGAGTGCGTCCAGAGATCGCGAAGACTTGGGTTCTGCATCACGACAATGCTCCGTGTCACAGTGCGTTCAGTGTCTCTCAGTTTTTGGCGTCTAAAGGCATCGCAACGTTACCACAACCGCCCTATTCACCGGACATGTCACCCTCCGACTTTTTCCTATTCCCCCATATGAAAAAATTCGTCAAAGGTCGACATTTTGACTCCGTTGAAGATATCCAAGAATCTGTGACGAGGGTACTCGGAGAGGTCCCACAAGAAGTGTTCCAGAATTGTTACGAAAACTGGAGAACTCGCTGGAATAAGTGTATAGATGCGGGAGGGGACTACTTTGAAGGGGATCGCAGAGATGTACCTTAATTTTTAAATATACTCGATTTTTGAATTTTGTCGCATTACTTAATTGTCTGACCTCGTATATATATATATATATATATATATATATATATATATATATATATATATATATATATATATATATCTTTATATGTATGTATATATATATATATATACATGAGGGTAGAATAATCTCTACTCCCGGTTTTTTGATAAATTTTTCCCGGGCATAACAGACATTTAAATACAATCATAAATTTCAAATACCACATCACACAACTATCAATTAAGAAACCGCGACTAACTAACGGCAACGGTAAAGGCACCGCAATAATTTCAAGTATCAAACCGGCCTCACAAGGCCATATATTTAAATTATAAACAATAATATGTATTTGAATTTGAGTGATAAACACCTGTGTTTGACAATAGATGGCACCACTGATATCAAACTTTTATCTTATCAGACGATTTGGTTGCTGTAAATTACTCGATCAACAGCAAAAGCACTTTAAAATTTATAAATGAATATGTAAAGATTCCAAATACAATCAACAGAATTACACAGATGCATTCGCAAAATGGACTGAGCGTCTCGATAGGGACGCTGCCGCTGTAGCATACCTTTTTCTCCGTTTAGTTTAGATTCAAATCTAAGATTTTATCAATTTTACAGCGTTGAAGTCCCCACAAACATCAATATCTTTTAACAGTATTATCTTTCAAATTAGTGCTGTCAAAGTTTGAGCACAATAAGTTGGCTTAGTTTCGATAGACATTTAAATTAAATAACTATTTCTGTTTTTTAACTATGGAAAAATCAGTATAGGTTAATGATAAGATTTATGATTTTGGATGGGAAAACGTATGAAGAAATTAAAGAAGTCACACGCTGCCTACGAGGACTCTATACCTTCGATGGCCACCGTCAGATATTGGTTCAATGAATTGAAACGTGGTCGTAGAAGCGTTTGTGATGAAGGACGGTCCAAGTCGTCCAATTGAGACAGTTACTGAAGAGATAATTGAAAAAAATCCATGATATTGTTTTAAATGATTGTAGAATCAAAGTGCATGAGATAGTTGAGATAATAGGCATCTCAGATGAACGTGTACGGAACGTCTTACATGAAAATTCACATGTAAATTTACATGTAAAAAAGATGTCCAGGAGATGGGTGCCATGGTTGCTCACAATCGACCAAAAACGCATTCGAATGAACATTTCTAATGAGTGTTTAATGATGTTTAAACGTAATCGTCATGAATATTTACGTCGATACAAAACCGTTGATGAAACACTGACCCATCACCATATACCTGAAAAGAAAGAGTAGTCAAAACAATGAACTTCTCCTGAACGTGCACCAAAGAGGTCAAAAGTCATTGCATCAACTGAAAAGGTTATGGCGACTGTTTTATGGGATGCTCATGGAATATTGCTAATCGACTATCTAGAAAAAGGAAAAACAATAACACGAGCCTACTATGCATCATTAGTGGACCAGCTGAATGATGATATCGGATAAAATCTCCTCATTTGACAAAGAAAAAAGTGCTCTTCCAGCACAATAATGCATTGGAAGACAAATCAACAACGATGGCAAAATTGTAAGGACAGCTGTTAAGAATTTTGAGTTAAGGCATTTTAACAAGTGGGCTGAAAGTTCGTAGGCTTGCATAGAAAAAAATTTTTTTTTGATAGAATTTGATTTTATTATTCAATATAGTTCCCTTCGAGGGCGATACAACGATTATAGCGGTCATACAATTTTTCGATACCATTTTTATAATACGATTTGTCTTTAGCCTCAAAATAGGCTTCAGTTTCGGCGATTACCTCTTCATCGGAGCAAAATTTCCGTCCAGCTAGCCTCCTCTTGAGGTCTGAGAACAGAAAAAAGTCGCTGGGGGCCAGATCTGGAGAGTACGGTGGATGCGGAAGCAATTCGAAGCCCAATTCTTGCAATTTCGCCATCGATTTCATTGATTTGTGACACGGTGCATTGTCTTGATGAAACAGCACTTTCTTCTTCTTCAAATGAGGCCGCTTTTACGCGATTTCGTCTTTTAAACGCTCCAATAATGCTACGTAATAGTCGCTGTTTATGGGTTTTCCCTTTTTAAGAGTGTCAATGAATATTATACCATGAGTATCCCAGAATACTGATGCCAGAACCTTGCCAGCCGACTTTTGCGTCTTTCCACGCTTTGGAGTCGGTTCATCACGTGCAGTCCACTCGGCTGACTGTCGATTGGACTCCGGTGTGAAATGATGGAGCCATGTTTCATCCATCGTCACATATCGACGCAAAAATTCGGATTTATTAGGATTGAACAGCTCCGAACACTCCTTAGAATCATCGATTCGTTGTTGTTTTTGGTCGATTGTGAGCTCGCGCGGCACCCACTTTGAACAGAGCTTTCGCATATCCAAATATTCATGCACGATATGACCAACACGTTCCTTTGATATCTTTAGGGTCTCAGCTATCTCAATCAACTTCACTTTACGGTTATCAAAAATTATTTTGTGGACTTTTTTGATGTTTTCGTCGGTAACAGCCTCTTTGGGGCGTCCACTGCGTGCATCGTCCTCGGAGCTCATTTCGCCTCGTTTAAATTTAGCAAACCACTTCTCTACGGTTGATTTTCCTGGTGCAGAGTCCGAATAATGTTTATTAAGCCAAGCCTTGGTTTCAACAGTATTTTTTTTCGCCAAAAAGCAATGCTTTATTAACACACGAAATTCCTTTTTATCCATATTTTCAAGGTAACAAAAGTTCTTTCACTAAAATTGCTATAACTCAGATACTAATAGTGCAACAGCTGTCAAATTTATACACGCGTCTTTTGAAGGTTAGGGCTAACTAAAAATCATATGGATTTGATACTAGTAGCGCCATCTATGTGTCAGCCTACGAACTTTTCAGCCCACCTGTTATGTTTTTTTTTGTGAATGACCGCCGGTTCGGTATGTATCAAGTGGAAGTATACAACAATTAGTCTAAAAGCAAATTTCATCAGAGTGCAACCGACATGTATCTTGTGCGAGTACACGTCATTTCAGTGTGTGTAAAATAAAAGTATTCAACAATTGAAAAAAATAAGGGTTGTTTTGTATGTACACAACTGTAGGAGTTTACATAGAATTACGTTTATTAGAGAAGTGAAAATATTTTAAGTTGTTTAAAAAAATACAATTTCATCTTTTCAGAAGGGGTGAAAGCAATTTTTTTCGAACTCTCTGGCCTTCGCTCTTTCAGAGCTTTACATTTTATGTGGTTTCTTACACATCCCGCAACAGTTTTTCTCGGCATTTTGAATTTTGGAGACGCTGATAAATTTGATAGTTTAATTTGTGAAAATTAAAAAAAATTAAAAAAATAATGTGGGCTCTTCTTATAGAGTTTTAAAAGCTTTATCCTCAGATATTTTAGTTTTTATCGTACGATAAGGTTTTCGAGTATTCACCTTTTAATGGTGACACAATATGAAAATGATCAAATTGTGAAGGTCATAATTCTTAATCTAATTAAAATCTTAAGCGTTTATGTCGAGCATGCTTGTCATGAAACGAAGGCATTTTTTTGTTTAATGACGAGTATACTCGTCATGGAGAAAAAAAATCGATTTTGATATTTATTGTAAAATTTAAGTAATAATATTTGTAATTTTAGCACATTTTAGAATATTTCTAAGCAGTTTTCTCTTTGTTTCGTTTTATGTCTGCTGTCTAGAGAAGGTATTATAGAGTGCAATAGAATAAACTTATGAAGTGAATTATGTTTTTATTTATCCCTCCAGATGAGTTTTACTGATAGTGTTGAAAATATATATTTACTTCCAAGAAAACGGAAAAGAGTGATAACACTTGTAACGTTTTCTGATGAAAGTAGTGATGAGGTTGAAGAAGATAATGAAAATACGGTTTTACATACAAGGACACAGAAAAAAATATCAGTAATTTCAACGTCTTCTGATAAAAGTAGTGATGAGGATGAAGAAGGTAATGAATCCGATAAAGAAAATAAAAATTCAAATGTACAATTGAATATTGGAGGTGGAGAGCGAGCGCCATTTAAATTGACTGCTCATCCTGGCCTGAATTTCACTACTCCTCAGTCACCAAAAACCAAATGTGTGTTCTGTATGGAAAAATTATTAGATTATGACTTACTAAACATAATAGTGGAGAAAACTTATTTATATGTTGAGGAATATTTGAAAAGTCGCCTGAATTTGAAACAACATTCAAGATTTAAAAAATAGATGCTAACAAACAGTAATGAAATACAATTTGTGAATTACGTACCAATAAAATTAAAAATTTTTCAAAGAAACGACCAAAAAAAGTCGACTAAGAAGCGACCAAACATCTTTCCTAAAGTGAAAACTGTTTTCAAAAGGAAACGACTTCAGGCCGTAGAAAATATTTTAAAAAAATATATAACCGATGCATTGAAAATAGTTTCTTCGCTACATTTTCACTGGTGATGAGCCATGGGTGTTTCAGTACGATTCTGAGACGAAACGCCAGAGAATGCAGTGGAATGGAAAATCATTACTGAGACCTAAAAAGTTTCATTCGCAAAAATCTAGAATCAGTCATCTCTT
>CM068323.1:3254466-3309466 GCA_034766995.1 Acanthacorydalis orientalis | reverse complement strand
TACCCTCATATATATATATATATATAGAAGTGTTTAACGACATAAAAAAGGAAAAACTGACGAGTGAGACCGGATTTCGAGATACAGTCGGTAAACACATGAGTCAGTGAAATGTCACACTAACTACTGAATATATATGGCTTCAATTTTGTCTCCAGTTCATTTAAATGTGAAAATCAATAACAAATAATTTACTACAGCTTAAAAGAAAACAATAAGTGATGATTTTTACTTACCTTAGTCGACTTTATATAAATGTGTTGTATATTAAGTATATTTCTTTTTATAAAGTAAGTTAGTAATGTTTATTTTATTTATAGTTATTGTAAAAAAAGATTTATATTATAATTATCTCTATAACATTACAAAACTGTATTACATATTTAATAACTTAATGTGATAAATGATAAAAATAACTTTTATTTTTGTAACTCATTTTTGTAAAAATAACTTAAGTTTTAATAGTAAACATCTCAATATATATATATATATATATATATATATATATATATATACACTCATACAAAAAGGAGTTCCAGATAATAAACAAACTTATAACAGAATTAAATATTAATATTTTCCTTCGAGTCAACAAACAGATATAACACGAATAATGAAAACACTGAATATAAATGAAAATCGAGTTGAAACTTGATACTATTGAAATATATGCTTCTCTGTGATTACAGAAACTGAATATAATAACGACTTATTATTAAGAAATTGTTTAATATTTCACAATAATTGGTTTTATTTTTTTTTTAATATCGTTGTACGAATCGATGAGATTTGTCCTTAAAAATGTATATAAACATGAGTTACTAATTGGATTCTCGTCATTTCGTTGTAATTATCATGAGTTTGCTTAGTCGTTCATTGAAGAGTGAATTGTTTGCTATTCATATCAAAATGTAAATAATTGCAAACATTGGAAGATGGAGTAATCATAATCACATTAGAGTAATCTGATGTCTCCTGTTCGATTTCATATCAGTCTTCAATGTGTGACTTGGACAACTATACAAATGAATTTACACGTATATTAAGTTTTAAAAACGAAATACTTGTTTCTATTTATCCGTATGGCCATGCTATACCATCCTCAGTGTATTGCAATACGGTGAGATTCTTCAATGCCTTTGAGGATAACAACACCATTGCCATCTAAATGCGTATATAAGAAACAGTTAAAAATGATCAAAAATCATTCATTGAAAATTTTTGATTCGATACATTTAAATAGTCTGTATTGAGAAAAGTTCACTTGTGAAAATGAATTCGGACACACTGTCAAAACTATATTCTGAACTCAATACCGAAATAAAAAAAAACTTTTATATAAATCAATTATATGTACTGTTTTAAAAATCAACGAGATTTCATTGCATCACAAAAATTAAAACTGAATTTTCAGACAACTAAATTCAAACCCCCACGCTTAAACTTTTACAACAAGTTTAATAGAATATCAGTAAATAGTTATTTAAATTTATTCGGAAATTAAATCCCCCCGAAGTTATCAGATTATATACACATCCGTTCCATTAATTATATTTTATATCTGAAGATTATTTCTTTCTTGTCTGATAAAAAAATGAAGAAAATTACTACAATGTCCTTTAATAAAACCTAATATTATTGATTTTCTATTTTAAAATATTTGAAACGGGACTAAAGCGTTTTGGAAACTGCACTATATTTCTGCATATAAAAAATAATTCCATCATAATATATATATATTTTTTTGTATAGACTTCGTTACACCGCTCCCCTGCTATACTCTATAAGTAGTACGTTAACTATTTCAATTCCCAATCATTTTCGATGTTTCATGAATCGTCACGTTCGTCGATTCCAATGAAACAGTATTCGGTCACGGCCAATTGTATATTGGTCTCTCCAGATGTATATCTAAGCAGGATATCAGGTTTCAATGCACAGAAAAACATAAATCAATTACGAATATCGTGTACACAGAAGTTTTAGAATAAGTTTACATTAAGTTTTCTTTTCAGTTTCACTATATTCACGGTTTCATTTAAAATCAAAAAAATAAATTTCATTACATATCTTTATTTCGGTTTTCATTTGAAAATTGTTAACACTTAACGAGAGGGAGCGAAGCGAGCAGGGGCGAAGTCCCCGGGGAGTCGATATGCGTAACGAGTAAGGTGTGTGGAGCCCACTTGTATTTAAAATAAATTAAAATTCGATTCTTTCCAAATACTTATGTGCATTAATTTGTGGTCAGTGGGCTGAAAACTATCTTAAAATTTGTATTTTAAGGAGATTTTAATCTGAAAACATTTATGATATTAACTGATAATTGTTTTCTGTCAGTCATTCCGATTTTATACAACTATATGCCTCGTTTGAAAATTAAGAATGAATTCGAGGTTTAGCAATTTAATTCACGGATTGATACTACAGCACTGGACTCACATAAAACTAAACTAAAAGTAAAGCGGCATATAATAGTTCACAGTTTTGTCAATAGAGGGTGGTCAAGCGAAGATTGAACAGGTGTTAGTTTCTAGCAAGAAGTTTGCGTGTACGTCATGTTTCTGTCAATCGTCGTAGAATAACGACTGGGTATTAAATTTCAGTGTTAATTAGGGAAAACTGTAATAAAAACGTATAAAATGTCGAAGACTGTGTATGGTGAAAACTCTTTAATGTGTGGTTTAAACTAGTAGTGTCAAACTTATATATGAACACGGGCCACCAAATTTAGTTTAAAATAATTTGGAGGCCGCAGACTGTCACTCAAAAAAAATTTAGCGACAAAAAAGCTCTTTTATTTACATTCGAAAATAACTCATTTACATTTTATATTTATTTTCTCTTTAATGAACTTATAAAAATACATTTAGGTATTATTATCATAAAACAGTGACCATAAAATACACTTCTGTAATTTGTAATGTTTTAAGAATGTATTTTATATTTTTTTAAATTCCGTTTTGATTTTAATCAAATCGATTTCAAGTTTAGGGCCACGGGCTGCGTTCTAAAATTTTGCGAGCCACATGTTTAACACCATTGGTTTTAATGTTTCAATATTGGTGTCGAGGATGTTGAAGATGATGCTAAAATCGGGCGTCCGTCGATCACTCGAAGTGTAGATTCGATTCGAGTGGCAAAAGGATATGGAATGACCGCAAAATCGAATGATGACAGATGAGTTGAACATCAATAAGGAACGATTTCGACAAATTTTACATATAGGTTTGAAAAAGAAAAAGAGATCCGTTCGTCCCGCACTGTCTTACGGATGACCGAAAACAGAGAAGAGTTGTGCGCAGACTTGTCGCGAAAATGCAACTTTTCTCCACTACATTTTCACTGGTGATAAATCATGGGTGTTTCAGTATGACTCTGAGATGAAACGGCAGAGAATGCAGTGGAATAGGAAATCATTACTGAGACCTAAAAAGTTTCATTCGCAAAAATCTAGAATCAGTCATCTCTTACGATAAACAGGATGCGATCCTTCAAGGATTTATGCCTGAAGGACAAACAATCAATAGTGAAGTCTAGGCTGAAGTGATGAAGGAATTATTGCAACGCATTTTTCGAGTGCGACCACAATTTCAAGAAAAGGCTGATCGATTCTTGTTGTATAACAATCACCTGCCTATTGTACCACTGACTGTGAAGTCATTTTTCACGAAACAAGGCCTTGTTGAAATCGACCACCCACCCTATTCACCTGACTTGGCACCAGTAGACTGCTTTCTCTTTCCTAAAGTGAAAACTGTTTTCAAAAAGAAACGATTTCAAGCCGTAGAAGATATTAAAAAAATATATAACCGCTGCATTGAAAGCAGTTTCTTCGAACGCCTTTCCCGACTCTTTTCAAAAACTTTAAAAACGTTACAAAAAGTGTATTAAAGTAAACAGAGATTACTTTAAATAAATATCAAACATTATTACTAAAATTGTTTCTTTTCATTGTTTCAATTCCTGAATTAAATTGCCAAACTTTGTACATAATAATAACTAGTTACAGTTTGAATTACTCTTCAATAATGAATTTTCGATATATTCTTACGAACACGTGATTCATGTATTGCCAGTTGAATATTTCAAATTATAACTGTCAATGCGTTGTCCTGGTATTCCTCGCCCTTTTAGATCATTCGAGTTTCTCTCATCTACCATTTCAGTTCTAGATTTTATATGACTTCTGAGCGTCGGTTATCTAAAATCTGTCTGAAGATGGCACATGTGCTGCAACTAGAAATGGTTGACAAAACCTCAAGTGATCGAAAAAGACGACCGAGGAAATATATATTTTTTAAATGTTTTTCCTTCTGAAAAGAGAAACGGAACGAATATTCAATAACCAACAAATTATCGATTTACAATTTCAGATAATTCTGTTTAGTTTGCTTCACCGATAAATCATAACATATCTGTACTTGTATTAAATACTTTTTTTATAGTGATTTCTGGACACTTATATTAAACTCATTTGTATTTCTCTACGTTTTAATTGTCACAATACAATTCTGAAGGAACATAAGGTTGTGTTGCAGCATCTAAATATATATTCATAAATATATCAGTTCGGAAATGAAATAAGACACATCGTTTTATTTCAATAATAAAACACTGTAAGTCACTGTTGTTCTATGTACTTTTTTTTTCGTTCATGAAATATTTTGCGGTCGATAACAAATACAAAATCGAGTTAAATAGGATTATTTGTAAAAAAATCTTTTTTTTAAAAAAAAGTCATTTGTTTATAACATAAATGTAGTGAATATTGTTTCGACAAACAGTAATTAGGTCGACGTTGAAAACTCTTATAAATCACTGATAGACTGCCTACATTGGAACCCTGGCACCGATACTTCAATGTCGTTCGCGTTCCTGTCTACGATTTCTTCCCTAAAAGAGACGATTATACTTCAATCTAATAGCTGAGAATATTTTATCTGATTTGAATAATTTAGTTTTAAATAAATAAATAATTATAAATATGTTAATTTCTATCATAAAATTGCATCGTTTGTGTTAGAGCTGCTAGCGCGAATTCCCTACTGCACGGACTTATGTCCCAAAACGCGCCCCTACACCCGAGATTCTCGAAACACGCATAACTGATCGTGTCCGACGATCCCGAGCAGCACGAAACGATTGCCCAGACACATCGGCTCGGATCGTTTCCCATCGATGGCGGTCTGCTAGTGGTCGTAGTCGTGGGTCTTACCGTAGTCGCGGGTCGTAAGCTGTTGCTCGGCCGCCGGTTACTCTGCTGCATTTGTCTCGGATTATCCAAGAATGCGATGATGTCTTCGTTTCCGATTTCGATCTGAGGCCGTAGACCCATAATAGGTGTGTCACGTGAACCGGAAATGATAGATGCCGGCGGCGACACCGTCGGTGGATTATATTCAGCGACAGCATTTATATTTCCATCTTTTTTCGAATTGTGGAATAATAATGGCATCGGTCTTCTGGTCCGTGTCTGTTGTGTCGGTGGTCGTCTTGTGGTGGTAGTTGCGACTTCTCCCCAGTTCGGACGGCGTTCTGTTGTGGTAGGGATGCCGAAACGTGTATCGGTCGTCAGCGTTGTTTGTAAACCGGTACCTGGACCGCTGGCCGGCGTTGCTGGTTGCACGGGAGGAGATTGGGTAACTGTCGGATTCTGACCTCCTGGGAAATATTGTGGAGGGAACTGGGGATATTGAGTTCCGCCTGGAAACTGTGGATAAAACTGTTGCGGAAAATATGGAAAGTACGGGAATGGATTCTGATTATAAGGCAAAGGCACTAACAACGATGGTCCATTCACACACCAATTCGACGTACCGACCACATAGATAATCGGAGCTGAATTACCATTGTGGTGTCTCAATTGTGACAAGAGATCCGAAGGATTTATTCCTTGTGTCTGTCTAGAGACACGCGACGGTGCTCCTCTAGTGTCGCGTTTATGTCGAACTAACGTTTTCAACACTCTGTTACTCGAATAGTGGACGATCGGTTTTTGTTTGATCGTTTTTTCGACTTTTTCCTTTTCTTCGTTTTTGTACTGAATCTTCTTTTCGTTATCGACGAATCCTTTCTCGCAACCTACTTGTAGTTCAGGCACAGTGTCGGCCTGCGCGCCAGCGTCCAAATTATATTTGAAACTCTCCTGGACGTGGCGCGGCACAGAATCACCTGTTTCTGTTAAGGTAGTCCCGTCGACGTTCCGTTCATGATTCGTCGAAGAATGTTGTGCTCGTTGTGATTTTCGTTCAGTATTTACCGTCTCTTCCGTTTTATAATAAAGCGAAATGAGAGGCGATTCTTCGGATAATTTCGATTGGTGTTCTAATGTGAATGATGACACCACGCACGCAACGATTACGAAGAAACACGGAAGAGTTTTCATTGTCGATTCGAATGTTGTACTCTGTAACAAAAAGTTTCTTGTAGTACATTTTTATACTTAAAGAATTATAAAGAAATAGTTATTAATTATTCTTTTAAACTGTTAGCTGCGTAGCCCTACTTTAAAAGTGTGTACCTACATTGTGTCGCACAGATGAACGCATGACGAGTATATTCGTCAAACACACAGTATATGCAGCTGATGTAAATGAGACTGTGACGAAATGGAGTTTGATTTTTTTTAAAAAAAAATCAAATTTTTTATTGGTCAAACTCATCTTTGTGACGAGTATACTCGTCATATACACAGCTAACAGGTTAAACACGTTATAAAGTTGATAATTTGAAAAATAATTACATACAGATACGAAGGAAGGTAAAATATTCGCGGAATAAAAGGAAAGAGTGGTAAAATAACCGGTCATTATTTGTCTTTCTCAATGTATTTTCCAATGACTACATACGTTTTCATATCTCTGAATAAGTTTCTTTTAAACACACATACAAATAATTTTTGTCGGTACTTGAAAATCCTAAAACGACGAGAACATATTTCCTTTCTATATATAAAAAATAAGTCCATAGTAGAATTTCAATAAAATAAAATGTTATTTTCGCGTAGACCATCTTATCGCAGTGCCGTCCCTCTCCTCTTACACTCTACAAGTAGCACGTTTAATCCTTTCAATTCCCGATCATTGCCGATGTTTCACGAATCATTATCGATTATAACCGTAAAAATTTATTGAAAATATCGTAATCACTGAAACTTTAGAGTTAGAAAATTGTTACACATTTTAACATTGTATTTTCTTGTTAAATTTTATAAACTTTTCCAGTAAGACATTTTCGATTTACATTTGTGCGTATCATTTGATAATTTCTGTTATTTGTTAAGGAAACTGAGCGTTTGTGAGCGGGGATGGGGGTGTCAGTGAAGCTCCCTCGGAGCTCGATGAGCGTAACGAGAAGAGCAGAGCTCCCTAGTAATTTAAAAAAGAGTTGTAACTGACAATTTAAGGGCACCGAATTAATTTTTATAGCTAATACTGGGTCGCCTATCAGTAATACGGGTTTTAAAACAAGTTTCAAAACCGAAAAAATTGACGTTTTAATTTTGATTCAAAATACATTTTTCGTTATTTTTTACAACTGCATTCCATCTTGTTCTTAGATTTTCAATACCCTGAAGATAAAACTTTGTGAGCTTTGCATTAAAGAAAGAGTCGAGCTCACTTCGGATATCACTCTGTGAATTAAACCGCTTTTCATTGATGTGATTTTGGAGACTTCTGAACAGAAGATGATCAGATGGTGCTTGGTCAGGGGAATGTGGTGGATGAGTCATAACTTCCCATTCAAATTATCTCAGTTTTTTTTGGAGGGTTTCGCATGCCGTGTGAGGTCGAGCGTGGTGTAAAAATACGCCTTTCCTGATGGTTAGTGGTGGCCTTTTGAAGTGAAACTTCTTTAGTCGCGTTGCGAGTAAACTTTCAAGGTTGAGACGAGAAAATGAACGTTACTAAAGCTGTTATGATGGGGAATGTGTGTGTTTATGGAGGGAGGGAGAGAAGATGACCCATACATATACGGCAGAAGCGAAAGAAGGCGGGGTTTCGTTTATAATTTTAATGTATAAGAACAAATCTCAATTAGTTTATATTTGTTCTTTTAAAATAACATGTTTATTTTTATATATTTCAAGATTTTAGAATATTTAATCTTATGAATTTTTTTTTACACGAATTAACGGTGTTTCTGATCAGCCTATGGTAAAAAGAAAATTTTTAAGCTGTATGGTGGCCGTCCCTAGGGTCAGAAAGTGCCCCGACAACAGCCAGAGTCGGCGTATTGTGAAAGATCAGCTTATGGCTCAGTAGGCGATCGCGCTATTCGTGCTCAAATCCAGGAAAAGAATCTTAACCTTTATTTTCAATTTTATTATTTCAATTGTGTTATTTATGTCGTTAATCAAATACGAGACATAACATTGGCGACATAAATAACACAATGAGAGCAATAACAATTAAAAACGAAGATCGATAATTATCAAGGATTCTCATATAATACATAAATAACATTTTCCGGGTTAAATTCAGTTTAAAAGTGTATATAACAGTGAAATATCAGTTTTTAATACTGGATTCATATGTTTTATTTTAACATAAAGTAAAATATGCAGATAAAAAAATGATTGCAAAACAAATATAAGAAATTTTACACGGGTGGGAGAAGAATTGGTGCTTTCGCGTTGCACATTTTACTAGAAAAGCCAAGAGATACGGCTTTAAAATTGTCTACGAATTTTCATTCTAATAAAATTTCAGAAATAACGGAACAGTACTCAATAAATATTACTTTTAAATGTTATATAAAAATGTATTTTATCAGTTAAGAAATTATTAACCATTAACGGTCGAAAGGGCCGTTACGGGGAAACCACACTTATGCCACACAATAGAAAATAAAAAGCTCTCGACCGTTAAGGGTTAATAAAATTATATTTATGAATTTTCCCGGTATTGCAATAAAGACAGTGAACATGGACCGTTACAAACTGTTGATAAAAACAAGAATAATTTCGATATCCATTCACAAGAAATACATTTATGGAGGAATGAGATAAACAAATTACACTTTTTTTTCGAGAAATCCTCGAGAAGAGAAAATAGTACACAAACACAACGTTTAATTAACGAAAAATTCAAATAAAAAACTTTTGTAGATCATTCAGTATTGCATATTTGAATAGTGTTTATAGATCGGTGACTTCTGTATATATTTATTAGGTTGGTACAAAAATAATTGCGGTTTTTCCGTATAAAGGAGAATATATCAGTTAAAATTATATTTGTTAATCAAAATAAAGACCATTAGCCTGCACAGATTTCTCCCAACGGAAAACAAGTTTGTTTATTTCTACAAAATAGAATTTTAGAGTCCTGGAATTAACGAATTCATCGAAAACACTTTGAGCTGATAATTTTTTTTAAAAATAATAGTCTGTCGGAGACAGATCCGGAGAATAAGGTGGATGAGGTAAGGTTTCATTATCCAGTTCATTTAATTTTTTTAAAATCATTTGTGAGACGTGTGGTCGGGCTTTGTCATGAAGAAGAATTGATCATCGTCGATTGACTAATTCTGGTCGTAAACGATGCAACTTCTCATGCATATTTTCAATTTCCTGACAATATTTTTCTGTTGTTATTGTTTCATCAGGATTTAAGAAGTTGCAGTGAATAATGCCACGTGCCGACCACCAAACAGTGACCATAATCTTTTTTTTCATGAAGATTCGGTTTAGAAAACTATTTTGCTGTTTCTCCTCGGTCTAGCCACTGTGATGAACGTTTCCGATTCTGTAGAGAATCCACTTTTCAGCATATCCGTTCCAGAAAGGGATCATTTTTGTGGCGCAAAAGAAGCGCAGAGTAGATTTCTTATCATCGAATTGCTTGATGTTCGTTTAGTTCACACGGCACCCATTTATCCAGCTTTTTTGTGTTTTTTTTTTCAATTAGGCTCAAATGTCAAACAACTGTTAAATGATCAACACTGAGTTCTTCTGCCACCTCTCGAGTTGTTTTACGCGGATCCGTTTCAATAATAATTCTTAAATCATTATTGTCTATAGTTGAAAGACATCAACGACCCTCCTCATCATCAAGGCTCTCGTTTCCATTACGAAATTTTTGGAACCAGTGTTGAGCTATACGAGGTCAGACAATTAAGTAATGCGACAAAATTCAAAAATCGAGTATATTTAAAAATTAAGGTACATCGCTGCGACCCCCTTCAAAGTAGTCCCCTCCCGCATCTATACACTTATTCCACTTTTTCCAAAAATCCATATTTTTGTTCTGGTGGTCTTTTGCAAAGTTAATTCTTTTACACTTAATGATTTTACTTATATACGATTTTTTCCTAGGTACGCTAGAATAATAACCGGCAGCATGCAATATATTTTGCACGGATCTGGGGTTACAGTTATTTAAATCTATTTTTTACTATGCTGCTACTTCTGATGAAGTGATTTTTGCATCTATTTTAATTCTTTTTATAACAGACCGTTCTTCTTTATTCGAAAGTTTCCTTGGACGTCCACTTCTTGTTTGGTTCTCTAGGTTTCCCTTACCTTTAAATCGATTCATTACACTTCGAACTATAAATCGTTTTTTTTTATTATTATTATTTCCCCAATAAAACCGTATAATTTCACAAAATAATATTTCGTTCAGATAATGTAGTTTCTTGTCTTTTCCTTCTTTATACAATTTAATTATTAATTTTCAGATCTCAGTTGGTATTTCCTTCTTAACAGAACTCATTTTCTCGATTTATTTAAATAATTACTCTAACTCAACGGTGGCCAAACTATGGCCAGTAGGCTACATGCGGTCCGCAACGACGATTTGTGCGGCCCGTGCACAAATGTAAGACTTTTTAAATTTTACCCTAAAAATGTTAAATTATATAAACAAGCAACAAGTTCCCCTTCCATTAAATCTTGCAGTAACATACTGATTTTTTTTAATTAAGAATTAAGAGACAATCTTGAGCGATGTTCATTCGGTGAGCTTCGTGACATGCACTACTCGCGCGTTGTTACAAAACACTAAAACAGCTGGCGAAGAAATGATCGTACGAGGGTGGTCAAGGTCTCAATCCAGAGAGTAGGGATCTGTTATTACGGTGGCGGAGTTACAGGTTCGCAGTGTTACCACAGGCCGAGAAAAAAAATCGGTCGCATTACTTAATTGTCTGACCTCGTACGTTCACTAATTGACTATCCGCCAAAATCAAATTCGATATTTCAAGCAGTTTCTGTCGTTTTACGCCGCAATTTAAACACAAAAAAGAATTTACTTGTTTTCCATGACTAGTTTAAGAGGTTATACCGAACAACACTAAAGAATGAAAACGATAGACATAAACTGAAATCAGTAGTTCTACTTTTATTGTTCACGATGTTGTATCACATGACTATAACAAAAGATAACGGTAACTAGAAAAATCGGCACCAAACTTAAAAAGGTAAAAAGAAACGCAATTATTTCTGCACCAGCCTAATATGAGAGATGGACATCGTTGTTGTACGAATACAGTACGTATTACGTATCTGATTGCGATGACTGGTCAATGAAAGTTTAAATAAAAATTTTACCTTGACCTATTGTTCCACTCTTCTATAACTTGTTAACTTGTGCAACAGGTCATCGCATTTATTTGTTGTGTGTGACGATATGTTTGCTTAATTGTCTAGGATAATAAAAGAAAGCAGTTTGTTGGCGAGACATGTCATTGCGGACGTGCTTCGACACACACACTATATATATATATACATATACATATACATATACATATATATATATATATATATATATATATATATATATATATATATATATATATATATATATATATATATATGTAAATAAGTATAATAAATATAATGTTCTGTATGCCAATTAAGAATATATATATATATATATATATATATATATATATATATATATATATATATATATATATATATATATATAGAGAGAGAGAGAGAGAGAGAGAGAGAGAGAGAGAGAAAGAAAGAGAGAATGACATTGCATTGCAATTAACTGAATACTAATTTGAGAAATATCCTTGGAGTAACAGGAATATAGAAAATAAATTGTGATTGAAAGAATTTGTCGAACCTGATACAAATCAACTTGCATTAAATCATTTTAACTAGTTAAATATGCGTTCTTTGTTGTTTAGAAAAGACTTCGATGTAAACATACCATAAAGAATGAAGGAAAATTGATTTAACATGAATTGACATAGATGTTTGAAACGATTGTCTGTTTTCATTTCTGAAACGATTGAGAACGTTTTATAAAAAAAATTCTTTTGATAGATCTACGAGGGTCGTTTGATAAGTTTGGTAAATTTCTATGAAGCGACACCACCATTCGTTTGGTAACGTCACGGCTGTCAAGTGTCACTTTTTAAAACAGCATAAGCGAAATTACATCCAGAAGCGACGCGTTGTTCACGTTCTACAGATGTTTGAACCGGGCATTGTGGCAGTTGTCGCGAAAATTGAAAAAAACGAGCAGATCATTTTGTGTTACCCCATCAGATTAATGTTAAATTGTAGGTAATAGATCCTCTTCGTTTAATTCTGTGTTCGGATTTCGCCACACCGACATTCGGCCATCATAATAAAATATATTAAATATGTTTTCGTTTTGAGAATGTGTTATTCTAGAAATTAATATTTTCGTTCAAATGCTGTTTTGTAAAATCATATTCTTCTAGCGCTGATTCACTTTAATTATTGATCTTCGCCAAAAACAAATTTGATATTTCGACCAGTTTCTGTTGCTTTACGTCCCAATTTGGACTCAGAATGAAATCGCGCGAATTTGTTTTTTTTCCATGATTAATTTAAGAGGTTATATCCAACAATACTAAAGAATGAAAACAATAGATATAAGCTGAAATCACAGTACTGGTGCGAAGTTGACACCCTTTTTTTCGAAAAAATAAATTTTTTTGGAGTTCTTAGCAAATTTAGTATACTTTTAGGGTTCCCGATAGGAATTTAAAAGAGTTCTAGGGTTTAACACGAAAAAAATCGAAAAAAAATTTCGAGGTGTAACTTCACGCGGCACCCTTTTTTTCGCCAAAAAGAGTTCTGAGCGGTTTTTTCAATATGAAAATGAGAGTTCTAGAGTTCTCAAATAATATTTCAGAGTTCTGGAAAATGAAAAAAATAAATAAAAAAAATTGTTTCATCATATAGGCAACTTATTTTTCGAAATATTATTTTTTTTTAGTTTTGAGTAGATTTACAATAGTTAAAGGATTCATGACAGGAACTTAAATGAGTTCTTGGGTTTAGCACGGAAAAAAATGAAAAAAATTTTTTTCACAAACTATCGCCTTGATCATGCGAAAAATACGGAGTTCCAAGGTGTTATAACGTGAGTTCTGGCTAGATCTGGAATAGTTCTGAAGGATGATGACTTTTTTTAGTTGATTCCAAAAAGTCCGGGGTGCTAGGAGAACTATTTTAGCGGACGAACAAAAGTGTAGGAGGCAGCTGATAAACATGAAACATTTAGTAAAAATTTATTATAACGAAATAAAACTTAATTCTGACTGATGCGAAGAAGGTACTCTATTTAAAAAAAATATTTTTTTTGTAGTTCTAAGTAGATTTAGATTAGTTTTAGGGTTCCTGATAGGAATTTATCGATTGCATTCGATGCAAAAAGTTTTCGTTAGCAATCGATAAATATCGATAGTTTTCTATCCCTACATTGAAGGATCGATGCGTTGGCGACGATTCTTCGATCGACAAATTAACAAATAAGCTCGGTTTCTTATCCCCTATCACCCCGGACTTTTCGAAATCAATTGAAAAAACGTTAGCACCCTTCAGAACTATTCCATATCTAGCCAGAACTCATGTTATAACTCCTAGGAACTCCGTATTTTTCGCGTGATCAAGACGACAGTTTGTGAAAAAAAATTTTTTAAATTTTTTTCGTGCTAAACCCAAGAACTCATTTAAGTTCCTATCACGAACCCTTTAACTATTGCAAATCTACTCAAAACTCTAAAAAAAAAAATAATATTTAGAAAAATAAGTTGCCTATATGATGAAACATTTTTTTTATTTATTTTTTTCATTTTCCAGAACTCTTTGAAATATTATTTGAGAACTCTACAAATCTCATTTTCATATTGAAAAAACCGCTCAGAAGTCTTTTTGGTGAAAAAAGGGCGCCGCGTGAAGTTACCACCCCGAAATTTTCTTTCGATTTTTTTCGTGTTAAACTCTAGAACTCTTTTAAATTCCTATCAGGGACACTAGAACTATACTAAATTTACTCAGAACTCCAAAAAAAAAATTATTTTTTCGAAAAAAGGGCGTCAACTTCATACCAGTGAAATCAGTAGTGCTAATTTCATTGTTTACAATGAAGTATCACATGACTATAACAAAAGATAATGGTAACTAGAAAAATCGGTGCCAAATTTAAAATGATAAAAACCGCAATTATTTATGCACCTACCTAATACATACATATATATATATATATATATATTAAAAAAATGTTTTTGCAGCCACAATGTATTCAAATAATAATAAATTTTTCGAATTTTCGTTATATATGAATGTATAAAATATTTCCTGGCACTGTAAAGAAGCTACTGCGGTTTTTAATATCACATTCATAGACTTTTCAGTTATTTACTTTACCGCTTTCGTAGAAGGTGGCTTCGTTTCTGAAAACAAAGTCGTATACAACCGCGCCATCGTTGAGAAGTTTGAAAAGTTTCGGCGAGTTTAAAAACTTGAAGAGGATTTTAAGTTCGGCGGTGCGCATTCCATCTCCAATACACGCAACGAACTTTCCAAACTATTTTTTTTTTCTTTGCTAAACTGTTATATATTTTTATGAATGGTTTCGTTCATTACAAGATATCAATCGTGTAAGAATGATATCAATCTATCAATACCTATGTTCTTCGACAGTTGTGTTTGGATAATATTTTCGCATCGTTTAATTTTTTTTCTATAAATACAGACGGATTTAATGTTTAGTGTTAACGTCAATTTAACATTTGGTTGGTAGAAAAATAAATGCGGTCTGTGACCTTCAAATTCATGTACATTTTTCTCAGCTAATAATTAACTCTATTAATCGAAATAAGCACCGTTAGAATCGACACATTTTTGTAAATTAACTCTAAGTTTATTTATTCCGGTGGTGTAAAATTCTGGGGTTGATAAAATCTTGAAATGCACTTCTGGGCAGCAGCTTGATTATTGAAAGATCTTACCTTGTAAAAAGTTGTCGAAATGCTTAAACAGTGATAATCTGTTAGCGAGATATCTGATGTCCATTTTATCGGTTTTTAAAATATTTCATTTTTAAACTAGTGGACGCATTCGGTTATTTTGAGATTTTTTTATGGAAAAATTATTACAATCACTGTTCGAAATTCTGTTCGAAACGTAATTGAGAATAAATTCTTTTTGCATTCCTTTAAAAAAAGGAATGTGGAGCATCTGCTGATACGAATGCTACAAATTTGAATAATCCTCTTTTGTACAAATATATACATTAGATTGGTAGAAAAATAATTGCAGTTTATGACCTTTAACACTAAACCTACCGACACTTCTTGTATACCTGTTCCTACCGTGCCCGGTCAAAATGACCGGTGATTAAAAAAGTTATTGTTTTCATGATTGAACGTAGATAATAGATAATTTATTACTGAATTTATATAAAATGAATAACTTTCATAAAATGGCGACCCAAATTTATTTTCATATAATTTCAATTATCAACTTGAAAAGAGAACAAAAATGAACGGTATTTATATAGTCCATAGTCCCATACACCATTAATATAGGTATAATAATAATGTATATATTATTCAGTTTCACTGCATTTTTGCAAATTGTTTTGTTCTTATAACAATTTTGGGCATTCTCAATAAATCGGTCCCATATTGCAGATAGCGTAGCAAATTTATTGGTTCGTAAACGCTGGCTTCTTTCGCTCTTCTTATCAAATCGTATAAACCTCATAATTTCAGTAAATTCATTTTTGCTAATTGTTCTTTAAAAAAAGCGGGTCTCCAACTTTCATTCCATAGATATGAGATATCTAGATTTTTTGCCTCATATGCTCCGTGAGTATATAGCAGAGCAATAAATGCATCTAGTTTTGTTGCATTTAGTTCAAACTTAGTCCTCAGTACTCTAAATGCTTCTTCTTGTGTACACTTTCTTATATGATCTATTATAAGACGATCAATAATAAGAGAAAATGCAGTCTTTACTTGTACTTTCATTGTATATCGTTTAGCATGTCCTGTCGGACCGGACACATCCCCAAAAATAGTATGAACTGGTGTCCTTCCAAGTTTGGGACTTACATCTATTTCTTCCTAAACTGTTCCATCAGACGCAGTTTCAATATATTGGTCCTCTACATCTGTCTCACTTCCGGATGTCAATAATAATCTTTCTTTTTTGCCCTGGACGTTTATTTATAATATTCTCTTCTTCGTTATCGCTGTCTGATTACTCTAATTCGTCTGTTAAAAATAGCTCTTCATCTCTTTTCATGTTGTTTTCAGTTACGGAAAGTTCTTGTTCATCAAACTCTGAACACTTCTCTTCCATGTCCATTTTTTTCCGTCATTTGCGGTTTATGATCTTCAAATTCATATACATTTACAGCTTTTTTGATTTTCCTCACTATTTTAGGCGATTCAGAACTGTTGGATGATTAAGGTCTAAATTTTGTACAAATTCTCGAATTGTTCTGCTCGATTATGATTCAATTAACGTCTTCAGTTGATCTTTATGAACTGAATGAGGCTCGCGACCTACTTCATCTTCAATGTTCTTGTCCCCAGCATGGAATTTTTGGGACCACCACTGTATCGTTCGTTCCTTAACAGTACCCAGACCAAAAGAATCGTTTAGTTTTTAGAGCAGTTACTGCTGACACATCACCCGTTTTGAATTCATCATTTTTTTTCTCTTATTTGCTTCTTTTCCATCTTTAATTATCCAATTTGAAGCAAAATTAATAATAAAACCAAAGTCGATATTACGAAAATACAGACCGAAAAATGCATTTTAAAATAATATTAACATGAACACGATGAGATATTACTTTCTTGAAAAAAAATAAGGTTAGAATTCTAAACAAAAATAGTAGTTACTTTACTACCTATCTAATAGTAACTGCGTATTCAAGTCATGTCGGTAGAAATGTGAGCGTGACGATAAGTTTTGCTGAACTTACTGAATTGTTCAACTGAAATCAAATCGTCAGAATATTTTTTTTATATTATAATACAACATAATACAGTCAGAGAAAAAAGCCTCCGTACACTCACGAAACTTCTGACAAAGAACTTGTGTTATTTTTGCATTTATATAAATCCATTTATAAAATATGACAAAAATGATCTTTTTTATTTATACTAACATATTATTTAAAAAATAGCACATTTAAATTTTATCTGGAGAAAAAAATAAAAGGAAATTCAAAAGAGAAAAACATGACAAAAATGTTTTTTTTTCTATACTATTATTAAAAAAATAGCACATTTAAATTCATCTAAGCAAAAAATAATAAAAGTAAATTCCAAAGTGAAAAACATGACAAAAAATTCTCCGTACACTTTACTATAATTATTGTTATGGGTACTAATTAATAAATTAGAAGCGTATTTAATAGTAGATTGCTAGGAAAATAAATGTAGTAGTATGCTAACCTTATTTTTTTTCAATGAAAGAGTCATTCATTTCATCGTGTTCATGTTAATATAATTTTAAAGTACATTTTTCGGTCTCTATGTTGGTGACATGGACTTTGGTTTTATGAAATAAATTTTATCATTTATTTCATAAATTTTTATGAAATTAGATTATTTGTTCAGATAAAATTTAAAATACAAATAGTGTTTTTTTTCCTGTATCGAACTACAATATAGAATGTTTATTAATATATAAAGATAAAGTGTGTAAAAGTATTATCTTAACATAAAACTGCTGACTTGTTTCGGCAGTACTTCACAACACATGTAAATGAAACTAAATTCCGACCGTCTGTTCATTTTGTAAAGAATGTGAATTATTTGACAGAAAAAAAGTAATCGAAACAAACACGTTTATGTATTTATTGAACGTTATCATTCACTTATCAGACTTTTAATCGAATATACCAGTGATCGTCAAACTATGTCGACTCACGGAAGCCTGAAGATTATATTTTTTTTGACGAATCGCTACCGTCCCCAGAAAATTCAAGTTGCGTACACCACAAGTTTTGAAAATCGGCCATCTTACATGATCAAACTTTATTATTTACATCTGAGTGAGCGGGATCGTAATGTGTACTCATAAATACAGTTTTACTATAATAATATATAATAATAGATATTTATAGAAATAAAAGAAATTATTATAAATTAACTGTTTTGAATTTTTAGCTTTCCGGGTTTTTTCTTTGAACATTTTTTCGAATTTTGATTTTGACTCGTGGAATTCTTGAAGAGGATGCGCGGATATCCAGGGTTCCGCGGAACACGGTTTGAAGAACACTAGAATATACTAATATCAGTTGAGTGCAAAAGTTTTGCAGAGTTTCGTGATAGAGAAGCAGACTAAATAACTTTATTAACCCTTTACTATCGACATGTCCTCGCGTACAAGGACATAGTATGTTTGTGCATAACTCGACTTGTCTCTGTACGGGAACATCTGAATATTCTATTGCCCTGTGTTATACTCTCCTGTAATATACTGAAATGAGTAGCTTTAGTACGACATTACATCCAAACTGAAGAAAAAAACATTTTTCCAGACAAAAAAAAACATCTAAATTTATTAAATTAGAAAAAAAATATTTTCTTTTTGATATGACTTCTGTAAGACCAATATTCTGTTATGTATTGCAACAAGAAAAATTTTATATATAAATTTCGCATCATACATCCTGGGAATAGTAAAGATTGTGTTGTGTGCTCAAATAAAAAAATTCAATGACGCCGAAAAAAACCTTCAATATTATTGAAACACTTGTGCAGATAATCCGAGTGTGCTTATAGGCGACTGCTTTCAAAAATTGCACGAAATCAAAAAAATTTAAAGATTAAAATCATATATCGCAATGTTTATATAACACTATGAAAAAGTTTATTATCAAAATTATATTTATTTTAATTTGTTAATGTATCTTGATTATTCCTCCGAGTTGCTGGTATTTCAAGGCAAAAAATATTTCGAGTGAAAAAGGGTTAAAATAAATTTATTCGTCCTGTCAATTAATTACCATTGTTTTCTATAATCTTCCGACAACTTCTGGCAGCATTCGTATGCTATTTATTCTATCATAAAAGGTAACCAATTTCACGTCGAAGAACGAAGAAAAGTAGCTTTTTAGGTAGTGAAAAGAAGATAATTTTGTACCGTTCAAACTGTTTTGTAACGACCAGAACAAGCGATAATTCGATGAAGTAATCTCAGGAGAATACAGTGGGTGTAATAAGAGATCCCAGTTTAGCTCGCTGGGCTGTCTCGAAGTGTGAGATCTAGCCTTACCGTGATGGAAGACAGTTCCTTTCCGACTGGCCAAAACTGGACTATTTTCTTTGATCGCTACTTTCTAATTGTCCAATTATTGAGAAAAATTACTTGAATTGTTCGTTTCTACAACGGGTAGAGGTTCATAAAAGATCACACCTTTGAAATCTCACCATACAGACAGCATAACCTTCTGAAGATACAAACCAGTCATTGGCATAGACTGACTGCTTTGTTCCTTCTACTTCCAAGTCTGTTTCCGTTCCACATTGCCATACTGGATCAATTTGTCGTCTCCAGTCACTAATCGATTTAGATATGGAACTATTCATCGTCGCTTAAGCAAGTAATTGTCCGTAGAGAGTCAGTCAATTTTCTTCTTTTCGGACAGATCATGCGACACCAATCATCGAGCTTTAAATCGAATCCACGTTCTGTTAAATAACGAAATGCGTCCCTTCTACCGAAGTTTAACCTCTCAGCAGCCTCTTGTGCTGAAATTCGTGAATTCGTATTCGTTAATTTGCGTACAGTGTCGTCATCAGCGCCAGAAGGCCGACCGGAGCGCGGCTGGTCTTCGAGGTTAAAATCATCTGTTTAAATTTTACAAACTATCTCTTACAGTTCGGAAACGACACAGCGCTCACTCCGAACACGTTGTCAATGTTTTTCACGGTATTCTAAATGTCCGTTTCCCTCCGAAACCCATACATTATAATTACACCCAAATGAATTTGATTAATAAACATTTCCAAAATCACTTCAACACAACTGCATTAACCTAAATCAACCCAATACCTGCTTAGCACTAGATTTACGGAACCCGTCAATTTGACGGATTTCAGATTTCATGCTTAAAAATAAAGAAAACATAAATGTTATTTTTTGAAACATTATATTGACTTTTATTGGTATAATGATATGAATATATATATCTCAATTCAATTTATTCACCAGCTTTCTACTTTCGTGTAACTGTATAGAGTACACTTATTTTCCCGAACACCCGTCAACTTAACAGGTTAACAAATTTTGTGTTAAGAGTCTTAAGAGTCTCTATATATCAAATTATAACTAAAACCACGAAGTAATATGATACTGTAGAGGACAAAGAAAATGAAAATGTGAAAGTGAATGCCGTATTTCTTCCCTCGAGAAATGAAATAGTGTATATGCCATACAATTTTCGGTTGAATGGCAAGAATTGAGCTCACAGACTATTCTTTGTCCTTCTAGTTATTTAGAATTGGAATTCTATTTTTACACAATATTGGAATTTACTTGCGAAAAAGTTACATGAAAAAAATACTCTAATTGGGACTATAAGTGCAAATAAAAAAGTAATACCAAAAACTGCAAAATCTAAGAAAGATAATAAGGTCCGGTTTTCCACACGACTGTATAAATTAGAAAATGATATTCTAATTATTTACAAAAGCATGGCAAAGAAAAAGGTACAATTACTTAGTTCATGATTAAATTTGTAAAAATAGGGAACGATAATTAACGTGTCCCGGAAACAATTACATTCTACAAGACCAATTTTGGAGTGGATATGGTAGATCAAATGGGACGAAAATATCGTGTCAAAGCAAGGTCCCGTACATGGCCGTAGTATTTTATAACATCTTAGATGTAGCAGCCTAGCAATGAGTGGATATTGTAAAAGGAGACTATTGGACTAGATATATCGAGAAAAAAAATTATTTTTCAATTCTCTGAAGAATTAGCGAGAGACTACAGAGATGAATTAGAAAGGGATTACAGAGATGATCGTAGACTAATTCCGAACAGTCGTCGGATATAGGAAATTCCTAAATAACAATCTGAAGTCCTGGAAAATCGGATTTTGTAAAAAAAAAATAGATACAATAATATTTTCCGTGAGTACAAAAAGTTTGTGTACGGAAAATGTACCCTCAAAATAGAATTTATATGTAAAAAACGTACTGTCAATCTCTGTTAATAAAAATATAGTGATATAAAATAAAATTAATTGTTATTACCAAAAAACTATTTTAATGTATCCGTCAAAATGAAGATTTCAGTAAAAATAGGTATATAAATAAATGCCCGTAAATCTAGTGTTCAAAATGACAACTGAGGGTGTGATTTTTCAGAAGGTATTTATATTACATCAGCATAATTGTTACTGTTGGCATACAAAACTGCATTACTCGTAATGCGACACCTATTAGAAACCCATTAAAACTTTTGCACTCATCCAATACTTATAATTATTTATTAAAAAAAACGACTGTTTTACAGATAAGTAGCATCCGAAATTACTTTAAGAGCAAACTGATATGTTTTTTACGTTTTTGGAACTTGGATACAAGTAACCCTCTCTCGCCTGTAGTGATAAATCCTCCAAATAACAAAAAAAACAACATGAAATTGTAAGTTTCACAGCAAGAATTCGACGAATCCTCCGCAAATATGATTTACAGCAAACTACTGTGTAATAGTATGCAGAGTTTTTCAATAAGAACGCATTATTCAATTTGAAACAAAATAGAATTTTCACTGAAATTTGAAATTTTTTGCTTGTAAATAATAGTTGGCGGTATGCCACTTATAAATGAAAAAAAACTATCGCATGAGTGACTGACGCGCGCTTCCTTAGAAGTAACCATTCTTTTGTAAAACTTTTCCATAACATTCATACACAAGTGGGGATCTATCTCACCAATAACTCTTCGGATTTTATCTTCTAGGCCGGAAATTATTTGAGGATTAGGGGCGTATACTTGTCCTTTAACGTGACGCCAAAGAAAGTAGTCCAAGTGTGCAAATCGTAGGATCTCGGTGACCAATTAATGCCTCCGTTTCTGGATATATTGAGCGAACAGGAAATTCCGTTCTGAATAAATTAATTATTTCATCAGATGCATCAGTGACGCGTTATCATATGGGCAAAAAGGGCATATGCCTGGTGCTCCCACTACCGGGAGGACCCCAAACCAATATTTTATAAACTTATTACTGTAGTACGACACTGTATATAGGGCTCCCTAATTCAAATTTTCCTTGGTCCCATGAAGATATAACGCGCCATTGATCTGTATGGCTTATTGCACCGTCCTGCTGGAACCACATATCCTCCAGACATATATAATATGAAATATCGGGAGTACTCCTTTTTATAACAGCAACTGGACGGTTGAGGAAAGGTTATTATTACGGGCTTTTCTATCAGCACTCATCTCTAAATGTTTTTTCCAACATTTTTCATATGGTAGGACAAAAAATTTGTTCCGGACACAAAATTAAATATAAAATCATTGTGCGATAAATTTAAACAATGAAATTCGCCAATCACCCCAAACATTACTTGACAAAAACATCAACTGTTCACGAATGGTTCGAGAGATTGCAACACTTTTTGGTACGGATAACAGTAGAAGGATTACCAACATTAACACTGAAAAAAATACCGTTGGGTATGAGCGGGTTTTTAAAATAGAAATTCCTGAAACTTTTTGATCCGGGTAGTATATGAAATATATAAACTTTTTTTAATATGGCATGGAAAACGCTTTAAAACAAAAAAAAATGTCAGTAATTTTAAATGTTTGATAACAAAAAAGAAAAACATTAGTTTCTTTCTTATTTTGACAATGAAGTACTATTTGGTTTTTTTATACTTCTTTTTTTTATAATATTATTGTTGTAAAAACTCACGTCAATATTTATCAACAAAAAAAAATAAACAACTAACAAAAACAAGTTTATCTAACGCTTAATTTTAATTTTTCTAAAGACATTTCCTTATGTCAATAATTCCGTGACCCGTCGTATATGTCTACAGAATATTTTCTTGATTTATGCGAGTGTTGTTCTTCACTACACGCTCGTAGTTTAAACATTGCATAATTTAAAATAATTTATTCAATATACATTACATTCATACACACACATATATTCATATATATATATATATATATATATACATACATATATATATATACATATACATATATATATATATATATATATATATATACACACATATATATATATATATATATATATATATATATATATATATATATATAAATTAGATTATTAGATATGAAATGTTCGATTTCCTTAAGTACTAAGATTGACAACTTCCATCTTTGTTATTTCACTTTGATTGAAGTTTCCTGTTTTTTTTTAATTATGAAGATTTTCATTCTTTCAAATGCAAGTTTTAGCGTATGTTTAATATTCAATTAATTTTTGGGGCAATTTTTGTGAAATCAGGGATACAACTTGTGTTATTTTCGAATATGAATCCTGTCGAGGAAAGAATCCAGCTCGTACAGCTCAAAATATAAACAAAGTGTCTGGAAAGGATGTGGCTTAAGAACGTACAGTATGTCGATGGTTTGATAAGTTTCCTTCTGGTTATTTTAACCTTGAAATTGGGTCACGTGGGCGACCTGAGATCGATGATGTATATATATATATATTTATATATATGTATATATATATATATATATATATGTATATATATATATGTATATATATGTATATATATGTATATATATGTATATATATGTATATGTATATATGTATATGTATATGTATATATATATATATATATATATATATATATATATGTATATGTATATATATATATATATATATATATATATATATATATATATGTATATATATACATATATATATATATATATATATATATATATATATGTATATACATGTATATATATATATATAAATATGTATATACATGTATGTATGTATGTATATATAATAATATGTATATACATGTATATATATATATGTATATACATGTATATATATATATATATGTATATACATGTATATTTATATATATATATATATATATACACATATAGATATATATATATACACATAGATAGATATATATATATATATATATATACATATATATATATATATACATATATATATATATATATATATACATATATATATATATATATATATATATATATACATATATATATACATATATATATATATATATATATATATATATATATATATATATATATACATAAACATATACAACGACTCACAGAATTGAACGCATTACATTGAAAAAAATACATTTGTTCAAATATCTAAGACTGAAATCACATTTTGTATTACTTTATTTGAAAATTATCATTTATATTGATTTGAAATAATAATTGAACCAAGGAAATAAATTAAAAAACTACATACACCCTTGCTCTATGTAGAGATTTTGAAAAAGGAATATACTTGATATAAAAACAATCGAGCGTACATCGCAATAAAATCAGTTATTTTCGAATATGTTCGACATTTACCTTACAATAGCAAATACGGGGAACTCCAAATATATTTTCCTGTTCAGCTATTTTCAGTATTTTTTAATTGGAACAGTTTTTTTCAACTTTATGAGAGGCGAGAATGGAAAATAAAAGAAAGGAAATAGATATTAGTATAATACAATTAATAATAAAATTGTGCTGTGAGAGTAAATCATTAGGAGAAATAGGGAACATCGTAGGTAGAGCACATTTCACACTTTCAAAAATTATTAATAATTATAAATAAATATAAATACGATGGAGCATTGAAAAATAAACCTGGTCGCGGAACAAACACTTTTTTACTACACATGATGAACGCTTTATTTAAAGAAAAATAAAGGTTAAATACTCAAAAAAGTGTTCCATAATTACGGGAAAATATATCATCAGTCATTAATAAACGGAAGTCGATAGAAAAGATTCGCCGTGTTTTAAGGAACAACGGGTACAATGGCTGTGTTGTAAGAAAAAAGTGCAATATATCCAAAGTAAATAGAATAAAACGGTTAGAATTAGCTAAACATTTTTTTAAATCACGATGAAAACTTTTGGAAAACAGTTATCTTTCTTCATGAATCGAATTTTAACTTATTTGGGTCTAACGAACGGCAAACAATTTGGAGACTAGCGAATACTGAATATGAAAATAGAACTATATCTGTAACACTTATATCCGTTTCACACAAGGAACCAATCGGTTAAATGGCCGTATCTTACGAAAAAGCTGTATATGTCCAAAGTAAATAGAATGAAACAGTTAAAATTTGCTAAAAAAATATTTAAATCACGATGAAAACTTTTGGAAAACAGTTATCTTTTCTGATGAATCAAAATTTAACTTATTTCAGTTTGACGGATCGCAAATACGGTTTGGAGACTACCGAATACTGAATATGAAAACAGAAATATTTGTGCAACACTTAAGCATGGGGGTGGCTTGGTATTTCTATGGGCTGTATGGCGAGCACTGGAACTGGAAAACTGGAAATTATTGATACCATTATAAATAAAATGAAATATCTATCCATTTCGAAAAATAATTTTTTACTTTTCTGTCTAAAAGTTAATAATGCTATTAGTAGATTATTTTCAACAAGACAACGACCCAAAACACATCTCGTTTGTAGTTCGAGAATGGTTGTTATAGTGTTCCAGAAGTTAAAAACTCACTCTCAACCTTCAGATCTCAGCCCCAATGAGAATTAAAATATCCATTACAAAAATGTAACTACCAATTAAACTGAAAACAAACTTTTATCACAACAAACATGGAAAAATATAACATCCATCTAGTGTAACCGAGAAGTTAGTCTGATCAATATCATGACGTCATCAAGTCCTTATTATAAATGCAAATGTATACGCAACAAATTATTAAATAAAATCAGGTAATTATTTTTCAATTTCGATAATCACTGTCTTGAGTGTGTACGTTCAATTTTGTGTGCCTCCATTTGACAGTTTTTAAGTCTGTTTGAATTAACAGGGAATAAATGTTAAAAGTTTGTATTTATTTTTTATGAAAATATTGACAAAAGAAATGACTTATTCGAAGAAAAAAATGTAGAATAAAATTATTATTCTTATATAAATTTGGATAAATGTTTTTTCTTAGTGGTGTAAAAGCTCAAGTGTATGAGTGACTATATGTTTATATATATATATATATATATATATATATATATATATATGTATATATGTATATATATATATATATATATATATATATATATACATACAGTGGAATCCACTTATTATGATCACTTTGGGACTTACAATTTTTGAAAACTATAATTTTTGATATCAATGATAATAACCGGCTGATAACATTAAACAGGGGACAAAAATTTTCATTATTGATCTCAATTTATTGCAAATAATTATGACATTTATAAAATTTATATTTATCACAAACTGTAGGTACGCTTAATACAACGTTACATATTTATATATGTTACATTTCTTTCAAAACGACTGTTTTTGAAAACATGAAATTTATTTGAAAAACTTATCAAGTATTGTCGGTCATTTGTCTGCACGACTGATTATGATAACAATAACCGATTCATGACATTATCCGTGATTATAATAACCGGAATCCACTCTATGTGAGTGTGTGTATGTATGTATGTGAGTGTATGTATGTATGTGAATATATATATATATATATATATATATATATATATATATATATTAATATTTACTCACAAGAAATTCAATGACGTTGAGATATTTATTTATGACATCAAGGTTTCAATTATACTCAAATATGTTTATCTCATATAGAAAATAAAACGTTTCAATCTGTCAACTATAATTAAATATAGCCATCTACATAAATATATAAATAAATAAATAAATAAATATATATATATATATATATATATATATACATATACAACATCAACGTTACAATATACCTGCGAGAATGATTATAAAGACATATATGAGTTTTAAAAAATATGTTTATTATTTGATTCGGTTATAAGTACTGGCTTATAATTGACAAGTGGACAAGCGCAGTGACCCCGCAGTGACCGGGGTTGCGAGCGTAGGGGGCAAAGCCCCCTAACATATATATGTATTGATATATATATATATATATATATATGTGGTAAGGGGTTTTTGCTCGTTGCTCTCGTTCCTCTCTTTCTCTCTCTCTCTCTCTATATATATATATATATATATATATATATGCATATTTTTTTTCTTGCACTTAGCGAAAATTATGGAATTAACGAAAGAAAGAGGCGATATAAAATTTATGCGATGTAAAAATGATGCTTTATTTTATTTTTTTAGATATGTATATTATTAACTCACATTGTCAGAAGAAAAACGAAAAATATTTAATATAAACTCAGATATATTGTGTACATGTGTGTATGTACAACAAAGAAAAAAATAAATTCACTATTGTACAAATACGACAAAAATATGTATGTGTTGGAAAATTAACAAAATTATAGTACTTTTTTTGCTGAATGTTTTTATCGGCATACTCTCCCATTGCATCCTCATAAGATAACGATCTTGTCACGCCTGTTTCAATAGAAAAAATAAAAAGAAAATTGAATCTATCCTGGCGAATGTGAGATCGAAATTTATTTTTGATTAAAGATAATTTGAAAGAATTCCTCTCGTTTTTGCAACTTGGGACAAATGAACTCGTGTAATTTTTTTAAAATAGATTTCAGATTTGGGAAAATGATCATCATTTTTTCTCATATTTAAACTGTAAAATCTGAGAATATCTATAATTTTTCCTCGGAAAACCACTTCAAATATTCTTTAAGTTGTTTGCATTGGTTGATAAGATTCTCATCAATATCATCATTCTAGCAGTCAGTTGACAATCTAATGTTTTCTTCTTTGATACCGGTGCATTTTGCATTAAATCCGATAAAAATAAAAATATTTTTCTAATTTTTTCGTAAACTGAGTTTATTTTTTCTAACTCGACCACTAAACAATAAAACAAATTATTGATTACTTCAGCATGAAATTTTCTTCCACCCTTTAATAGTTCTGCTTCTTTTTCTCACTCATTAAATAATTTGGTTCTACTTCGTTGGTTTAAATCGGAATAATTTTTATTTATTTCATCACTTAGTGCTTTTCCTGCTTTCTCATAATCTAAAAAATTGATCAGAATTTTCTCAAAGTTTTCTTATAAACACAAATTAATGATTCACTAAAAAGATATCCTTCATGTACATGTAATTTAGTCTATAATTTTTCATTTGTTTTAATTATTTTCTCTAGAACATAGTCCAAAATTTTTGTTATAATTCAGGGCTCACTAATTCCTTTTTGTTAGACTTTTTCCCTTGTGCTTACAGTTAGATTTCGCTTCAGGATTTTCAGAACAAAAAAAAATTAGTTTCCAAAATATTAATTATCGTGTCCGCGTTTTAAAGCATAAATAGCATTGTAATGTGTGTACCAACTTGCCCTATTTAAGTCTTTCAAAGAATATTGTAATTTACAACGCTGACTTAAAGTTTATTTGAAACTGACACTGTCAGATGATATATTCTGTTGACAGGAAAACATCTAATTTTAAGTAATTTCATGGAAATTTACCGGTTACTGTGCAAGTATTTATTTACTTTTTTTTAATTTTTTTAAGAAAATACATAAAACTATTTAACCCATTAAATAGCGCTACACAAATCGTCGCAGTTTTTAAAAAAAGGATAACATGGCTTGGTCCCTTCTAATTAATTTGTCGTTAGTAAATGAAAAATTAAAAATTTTAGTTTTCCACAGTGAAATGGTTTGTATACGTATAACGTCGACTAATGATTGTATTATAAAAAAAATATTTCAAAAGTGAATAAAAACTAGTCAGTGTTAAACTTTAAATTCATTTATTTTATTAAAATCCGAATAAATACCGTGATAGTTGCTAAAACACTTCGGGTGGAGAAAAACGTTGCACTTGTTACACACACACGCGCCACACAGCAGATACACACATGCATACATGCATACATACATACATACATATATATATATATATATATAAATGTGTATATATATATATATATATAAATTTGTATGTATGCATATGTATCTGTGTATATATATATATATATATATATATAAATTTGTATGTATGTATATGTATGTGTATATATATATAATATTAATTGCTCTTACTGGGTTCAGTGACTGTTAAAGTCGCTATAAATATTATACAACCGGATTCCAAATGACAAAATTATACAACAATGTACAATTGTACAATTTAGCAATCATAGTTTTCAATATTTTCTTTTGACATGTTTTATTCATTTATATAAAGCACTTTTTTAATTCTTGTTCATTGTGGGGTTCCTTACAAATCGGGGCGCTGACGCCTAAGCTTCATTAATTCCCATATAAATTCGTCCTGTATATATACATATATATATATATATATATATATATATATATATATATATATATATATATAATCAGCATATCTCAATTATTACAGATATATTTGTTAAAGAAAGATATTAGAATAACAATTAATGTCTCTTCTTTTAACAATTATGGAAAGGTTTAAATATCGCGAAAAAGTGTATAACTGATAAGAAATATAAAATTGTACAAGATAAAAACAATATTTCAGTTGGTGCACATCTTTCTGATTGAAAATCTTGCAGTGAATATACCTTTTATGTATGTATATACATAAAAATAATTAATTATATGTATATATATATACATACATATATAAATAAATATATATATATATATATATATATATATATATATATATATATATATATATATATATATAAGGGGCGTTCATTCCTGCACGCTGTGCTTACCAACTTGTCAATTATAATCATCTACGTGTAACCGAATGAAACAATAAATATAATTTTTAAATTTCATTTATGTCTTTATAATCACTATTACAGATAAATTACAAAGCTGCTGTTTTATATATGAGATAAACACATTTTGAAACATGAAACCTTGACGTCATAAAAAAATAATTCAACTTCATTGGCATTTTTTGTGGATAATTTTGATTTTGTATATATATATATATATATATATATATATATATAATATTAAATTAGCACAGATTTTTTTCCACAGAGTTTCATTAAAAAAAGGCTCGTCTTATTGTTGGATCTTCAGAAGTTTAGGCTGACACGCCACTGTTTGCGTTTTAAACAACAGACTATCGAGGATTTGTATGATTTTTCTAAATATTACTTCCTGTTAAAACGTAAATCAATATTTTTATTGTTTTCTGTTAGGAAAACTGTGTGTCACGTCTTATGATTGGGGTCGTCTTATACGGGATATAATATACATACATACATACACACACACACACATATATATATATATATATATATATATATATATATATATATATATATATATATATATATGTAGGCATATATATATATATATAATTTCAAATTATATTCCTCTTCGAATATAACGTATATAGCTACCAATTCCATTCAATAAACTTAATTCAACAAAAAATAAATATGACATAAAAATATAAATTATATGTAAAAAAAATACCGTTAATATTGAAACATCCAAAAATAAAACAAAAATCAACACAATTCACTAATCCAACAGTTGTTTTCGTTCGACGCCAACTGAATTTTTTTCACACAACACAACACACTGATAAATTCTTGAACACCGCGGCGAGATCTACCTTGACAGCAACTACTAGTACCGTCACTCGCTCTACTCAGAGCGATACTGTATGCAAAACTTGATTTAAACATGGTTATATATAAAACGTGTATGTGGGGTAAAGATATGCGTGTGTGTGCGTCATTGATCTTGAGAGATTCACGGGCTCGCCAGTGATGTCAGCGTTTCTGCTAATAACCGACCGAGCAGAGAGAGGTGTGCGTTCGAATTAATTTATTAGGAAACAATAAATAACTAGCGACATTACGAGTGTGCGTTTTATTTTATAAATTGGATACACTTAAGGATGATCAGTGAACTATGTCATCGGTGGATTGAATGTTTTCAGGAGTTTATAATGTGTTAATAACTACCGAAGAAAAAAAAGATGACTGTACATTTTATTCCAATCAAATATACTACACATTGACCGAGACAAGTATTGGCACGGTTAAGATTTTCAGAAATACACTTCCCGAAAAAAGTATTGGCACAGTTAACTTTTTTGTAATTGAAAGGGTAGAATTAAAATATTTAGAAATATTGTGCAACAAATGTATATTTTTTATGTTTATAAATGTATTCTTCATTTATTAATATAAAAATAATAACAATAATTCATTAGAATTGTGAAAAAAATACATTAATTAAAATAGTCTCTTTCTTTCGTGAAAAAAGTATCGGAAAACCTTGTAGTAATTTGAATTTCAAAAATAAGTATTTTCATAAAAATTGGAATTAATAATATGTCGATAAACTGTTTCTCTGTATCATCTCTTTAAATCTATGTGGGATCGAATAAATTGATTTGTACGTCATTTCGGGCTTCATATTTCCCCATTTACCTACAATCAGTTCTTTTAATTGAGATTTTTTATTAGTCATGTTAAATTTTCTGTGTATCTCATATATAAGTGATCTTCCTCTCTAGTATATCCCACAAATGATTAATCGGATTTAAATCAAGAGATTGTGGCAGGATGTTAAGGGTATGGGAGAGGATGTGTTATATAAAATCCATTCCTTTACTATGTGGGATGTGTGCTTGGGGTCATTGTCATGTTGAAAGTAGAAGTCACTTTCAATACCTAGATTTTTAGCGCTTTTTTTAGGTTATTTTTCAAAATATTAATATCAACCATTTTATCCATTATCCTATCGATGAAAACAAGCTCTCCCACACCAGATGCTGTCATGCAACCCTACACCATTGCTCGGCCACCCCTATGTTTCACAATGAGTAACAAATTTTCCACATTAAATTCTCTATTAAGGTTTTTGTCAGACAGACACTCGATCATAGCGGCGAAAAATATTAAAATTACTTTAATCGAAAAAAACTACTCTTTTTCAAACATCCATTTTTTGTTTTGGTACCCTTTTGAAAAGTTAATTCTTTTACCCTTATTGATTTTATTTATGTAGAATTTTTTCTAGGTGCTTTGGCATTATATCCAACAGCATGCAATATATTTAGCACGGTTCTGGGAGTAATAGTTTTATTAAAATCTATTTTTAACTGTTCTACTAATTCTGATGAAGTGATTTTTGTATCTTTTTTGATTCCTTTTATAACAGACCAATCTTATTTAATCGTAAGTGCTCTTGGACGCCCATTTATTGTTTGGTTTTCCTTGCTTTTAAATCGATTAATTGCACGGACTGTAAATCGGCGTTTGTTTATTATTTATATATATATATATATATATATATATATATGTATATCCCTATGTATCCCTAATAAAACCCCCGTTTATATATCCCTAAGAAAACCGTTTGATTTCGGTTTTATTGCATGCAAATTTAATAATAATTTTTCGTTTAGACAGTTCAGTTTTTTTAGTTTTCCGATCCATGGTTTAATGTTATTGGAACTTGACTATACAATTTGAAAAAAAAAATGCCTTATCACAACTTTAATTTCGCACAGATAACGATTTACCAGCGCTTTCCCTACTTATAAGAGTAATTGCAGGGTTGACAAATTGTATTTTGTGGCGAAGTTATCAAACCAAAACACAGGGCTGGTGCCAGTATTTTTTTCGTGGGAAAAAGAGGAAAATTTCGATACTTTTTTTTGAAATTGTTATAAAATATTGTTAATATTTTTATGTTATTAACTAAATAGTACATAAATGAACTCAAAATATATAAATTTGTACTGAAATATTTCCAATTTTTTTAATTAGACCTTTTCAATTACAAAAAGTTAACTGTGCCAATCCTCTTTGGGCAGTGCAAATGCTTCTTAATTCAGTAAATAAACATATTTGACTAAAATATTTGAATTTTATATTTGTGTATTTACTGTAATTTGATAGAAAATAAAACATTAACAGTCTGCGAGAACGGGCGAAATTCTAGAGAATATATAGAGTTTGTAATTATTGTTTGAAGAAAGTAGTGATTTTCGGTTGAAAATAAGTAGTTGAAAGTGTTCCTTCTCGTATAGCAACACACTAGGAGTCCTGTTGCGGTACGAGATGGAACGATATGTAGAATAGAAACGCCTTTTTAAAGCGCTCCGATAGGAGAGTAGCAAATCGTTATCGGTCCTCTTTAATTACAGTCAACTATGTAGAGTGAAAGCGTAGGAGGGGGAGGACTTCTTTGCAGTACCGCAGGTTTCGGTATGACAGGGAACACTTTTATTAAAATATTCACAAATGACACAAGATCAATTCTCACTAGTCAGTTATATCAGGAAACCAAAGCAAGATTGAACCAAAACATTTTATTTAGTGTGATAGAATTATAAGAAGTTATACTTTCTCTCTTTACATTACCCTAAAAAAAATAACGAATGAAAATATTAAAAAGCATTGTACTCTCATTTTTTTTGATACATCAAAAAGTTTATAAAGTATTCAATAATTTCATTTCCATTTAAATCAAATGTGAAATGGATTAATGAGGCAGTCAAATTATTCGAGTAAAAAAATCAAGCACTAATGTTAGAAATGGCTGATTTTCTACATCAGTAGTGTTAAACTCAAATATGAACAAGGGCCACCAAATTCAATTTAAGAGAATCTAAAGGGTCCTCAGACAAAAAAATGTCACGCAAAAAAATTAGCGAGCGAAAAAGGATCTTTTGTTTATGTTCGAAAATAACTCATTAAAATTTTACATTTATTTTTTCTGTTATGAATTTATAAAAATCAAAAAAAATATACATTAATTTTAGATATTATTATGAAATGTTACAACGAAATTTTAAATTAGAGAAATTACAAAAAAATATATTTTTTACTAGAAACTTGGCATCTTTTGGCAGAAACTATTTTATCAATGTCAGGTGTATTTTTTTGTGATAATGATATTTTTAATAAAGATGTTAAAGGTTCATTCGTCAAGCTACACCTTTATGAATTCTTATTAGTCTTTAAAAGGGAAAATAATTGTTCACAAAGGTATGTACTACCAAAAATTGCCAAGACTCTTGCCAAGATATAAACATATGCATTTCAATAAAACGTTCTGGCAAGCACAAATAAAAATCTGGAATTTCAACTACATTATACTTTTCTGTTAGCACCGTGTTGCATCGAATCTCAGTCATTTCCAATTGGATGTCACTTTTTGTTCAGTGTTAAAGGAAAATGGAGCACTAAATAATAAAGATCACTATCACTTGCTTTAAATTCTTCAAATTGGTTTTCAAATTTAAATAATAATTCGTGAATATTTGAAACATATTTCCTGAAATCACAACCGTAATATATTTCTTGATAATTTACGCAAGTAGGAAAATGAATTAGATCAGAATTGACCATAAAACGGTGTTCATTACAATATACTTATATAATATGTAATGTTTTGCAAATGTATTTTATATTTCATTTTATTATTTTGATAAAATCAAATCAAGATTTGAACCGCGGGCCGTATTCTAAAGTCTTGCGGGCCACATGCGGCCCGAAAGCTGCGTGTTTGACATCACTATTGTACATGATTTTGCTTTATGTTTACGATGATCTATATTTATACAAGTTACATTTATGTTAATTATGTATAATACACGTTTTTGGCAAATACACTGATTGAAGAAAGTATCGAGGGAATTAAGATTTTCAGAAATAAATCTTTCTCTAAACTTCAGTAACTAGAAATATTTTACAAAATATTTTGAGCTTTGTGTTAGTGTATTTACTATAATTTGATAACATACAAAATATTAAAAATTTTACTTAGATGAATCAAAAAAAATCTTCACTGATCAAAAAAAAATTTTTCTGTAAAAAGTATTGGTACGACATTGATTTCTTAACAGCTATCTTCGCTATGATACCCTGTACTCAACCGTACGATTGGTGTCATAGACAGGAGGAATTTCGATATTTCATATTGTGTTTCATTTTGATGGAGTGATAGATGTATTTAATAAAATTTCTTAAAAAGTTATTAAGTAATCTAAAATATGACAAGAAAAACTATATAAAGTACAGTGTCTGAACAAAAATCGGTTTAGATTTGCATTTGAAAGATGAAACGCTTTCAAGTATTGGAAAAAATGTCAATAAATGTATAATTACAGTTTGAAGCACAAGAAACCGATTTAGAGGGGAGAAAGTTTTATTAAATTATCCAAGAAATGGACGTCGGAAGATCCATTCTTATAATTGACAAAGAGTAGTGGTCAAAACCATTAAAGAATCCAAAAATGAAAGTGCTGTTTTATCATGACAATGTATCAGCCCACACATTAGTTTTTGCGACGGCTAAAATCAATGAACTGAAGTTCGAATTACTTGTCCACCCACCATATTCGCCAGATTAAGTCTCGAGCGACTTCTATCTCTTTCCTAACCTCGAAAAATGGTATGGTGGAAAAAGATTTCCGAACGACAATGAAGTCATCGACGCTGTAAATGGTTATTTTGAGAACCTTGAAAAATCTGTCTGTCATTCTGGTATAACTGCTTTAGAATATAGTTGGGAAGAATGTATTTAGCTAAATGGGAATTATGATGAGAAAATAATGAAAATCAATCAAAAAAAAATCGTTTTCTTATTCAGGCCTGGATCTTTTAGCTCTACCCTCGTATATATCAATGGATACAATCTCTTTAGCCTGAATAGTTATTCAATCATATTCTTTACATGTGAAATAAATTTAGACATTTATCAGTTTTACTTATCGTATCTACACTATATAAACAGTTTCATCATTTGAATATTTCTTATCTAAGTAAAAATGTAATAATCAACAACGACACATGTATCCTACATCAGTGGTGTCAAACATGCGGCCCGCAAGACTCTAGAATGCCACCCGCGGCCTACAGCTTGCAGTTGATTATATTAGAATAATAAAATGGAATTGAAAAAAATACAAAACACATTTTTAAAACATTTCTAATTACATCTCATGAGGAATCGCATAGGGCACAGTAGACTGACTCACTCCTTTATCTCGAGAAAGGAAGGCCAACCGATGTGTGACACGTGCGGCACTGCTGTGACGATGTCGCACCTTTTGACACAATGCGGTCGTTATGCGAGGATTAAAAATCGTCTGGGTTAGTCGGAGGGCATCTCCATAATTATAGAGAACGACAATGATGTCGCAAATCGCACTTTGACTTTCGCAAAGGAGACTGGACTTTTTAGCATGATTTAGTGTTCCCAATCAATGTTATTTTAATATGTTGTATCGTCATACATGTGAAGCCCTCAGACTTATTTCATTTTACGAAAAACCGTGCGAATACTAATATCAGATCACAGTATTTTAAATGTTTTATTGCCCTCAAGAGTGTCATCACTATTTATTATATTTATAAGTGTAACAGGTGGGCTGAAAAGTTCGTAGGCTTGCATAGAAAAAAATTTTTTTTTGATAGAATTTGATTTTATTATTCAATATAGTTCCCTTCGAGGGCGATACAACGATTATAGCGGTCATACAATTTTTCGATACCATTTTTATAATACGATTTGTCTTTAGCCTCAAAATAGGCTTCAGTTTCGACGATTACCTCTTCATCGGATCAAAATTTCCGTCCAGCGAGCATCCTCTTGAGTTCTGAGAACAGAAAAAAGTCGCTGGGGGCCAGATCTGGAGAGTACGGTGGATGCGGAAGCAATTCGAAGCCCAATTCTTGCAATTTCGCCATCGATTTCATTGATTTGTGACACGGTGCATTGTCTTGATGAAACAGCACTTTCTTCTTCTTCAAATGAGGCCGCTTTTTCGCGATTTCGTCTTTTAAACGCTCCAATAACGCTACGTAATAGTCGCTGTTTATGGTTTTTCCCTTTTTAAGATAGTCAATGAATATTATACTGAATACTGATGCCAGAACCTTGCCAGCCGACTTTTGCGTCTTTCCACGCTTTGGAGTCGGTTCATCACGTGCAGTCCACTCGGCTGACTGTCGATTGGACTCCGGTGTGAAATGATGGAGCCATGTTTCATCCATCGTCACATATCGACGCAAAAATTCGGATTTATTACGATTGAACAGCTCCAAACACTCCTTAGAATCATCGATTCGTTGTTGTTTTTGGTCGATTGTGAGCTCGCGCGGCACCCACTTTGAACAGAGCTTTCGCATATCCAAATATTCATGCACGATATGACCGACACGTTCGTTTGATATCTTTAGGGTCTCAGCTATCTCGATCGACTTCACTTTACGGTTATCAAACATTATTTTGTGGACTTTTTTGATGTTTTCGTCGGTAACAGCCTCTTTGGGGCGTCCACTGCGTGCATCGTCCTCGGTGTTCATTTCGCCTCGTTTAAATTTAGCAAACCACTTCTCTACGGTTCATTTTCCTGGTGCAGAGTCCGAATAATGTTTATTAAGCCGAGCCTTGGTTTCAACAGTATTTTTTTTCGCCAAAAAGCAATGCTTTATTAACACACGAAATTCCTTTTTATCCATTTTTTATATTATTTTTTTAATTTCTCTAATTTAAAATTTTGTTGTAACATTTGATGTAAAACCTAAAATTAATGTAGTTTTTCAATTTTTATAAATTTATTAAAGAAAAAATAAATTTATTTGGTGTTGGACTTAATTCGTAGCGTTTTCTTCATGAAAAAAGATCGTTTATTTTAAATGAAATTGAAAAAATATATCATTCAAAGTATTGTCCATCGTTAGCCATTACTTTTTCTCATCTTTCGGGCAGGAGACGAATTCCAGGTCGGAAGAACGCAATGTCTTTAGATGCAATCCACGAATCGACACATTTTTTGCAATTTTCATAAGAAGTGAGCTTCTGCCCGGAAAGGTCATGACTCATCGATCGAAATAAGTGGTAATCAGAAGGAGCAATATTTAGAGAATACGGCGGGTGTGGTAGGACTCCCCATTTGCGTGTTTCCAAGTATGTTTACCAGTTTTACGACGTGCGGACGAGCTTTTCGTGCTGCAAAATCACTTTGTCGTGTCTTTCAAAGTATTCCGGCCGTTTTTCCTTCAATGCACGGCTCGAGCGCATCAATTGTAGTCGGTAGCGATCCACAGTGATGGTTTCATTCGGTTTGAGCAGCTGATATTAGATCACATCCTTATGATCCCACCAAATACAAAGCATGAGCCTTGGATCCATGGATATTTGGCTTCGCCGCTGGTGTTGATGGTTGGCCAGGCTTAACCCATGATTTTTTGCGCTTGGGATTGTCGGAATTCATCCACTTTTCATCGCCCGTGACAATTCGATGCAAAAATCTCTTCCTTTTCTCCCGTTGAAGCAGCAGTTCACAGATAGAAAAACGCCTTTCAACGTCCCTCGGTTTCAATTGGCATGGGACCCAATTTCCTTGCTTTTGGATCATTCCTATGGCTTTAAGGCGTTTTCCTACCATTGACAAGTCAACTCCCATTGATTCAGTCAATTCTTGAAGTGTTTGATATGAGTCTTCATTAAGAAATGCCTCCGATTCTTCATCGTTGAACTTTTTCGGCTGTCCAGGTAGTTCCTTGTCTTTCGAGTTGAAATTACCACTTTTAAAATGTGCAAACCACTTCCGACACGTTTGCTCAGCTAGTGCATGGTAACCATAAACTTCCACTAAAATACGATGACTTTCGGCAGCACTTTTCTTCGCGTTAAAGTAATAAAGTAAAACACCCCGCAAAAACAATTTATCCGGCACGAAATTCGACATATTCGACAAAGTACAAAGTGTTGTTATTTACGCTTCAACCAAATGACATATACTGAAACTGACGTCTAAAGACAGCTGTTTTACGGGGAATATTTGGTCAAAGGGAAAAATGGAAGAATGTACCACCTACGCCATCTCTTGTAAAACGCTACGAATTAATTCCAACACCTAATAAAATTTAAATTAGTTGTTTTCGAATATAAATAAAATACTTTTTTTGGTCGATAATTTTTTTTTAGTGTTTTTTTTTTATATATATCTGTAGCCTGCAGACTCTCTTAAACTGAATTTGGTGGCCCGTATTCATATATGCGTTTAACACCACTGTCCTATATCAAGTATTTATTCAAGTAAACGTTTGTTGCGAAACGACTGACTTTGTAGATCATAACTATAAATCTTGGATAATGTCGTTATTGTCCAGGTGATAAATATAAAATCAAATACTTATAATTATTTTTATAATAGTGACTGAAAAATATATCGTTTTTTGTCCTAACTAGCGTGCATCGAAAGTATTAAACTGTCTTCGGCACTCGTCATACAAGAATTATAAGAAATTGAAGTTATGAAAATATATGAAAATCTCTATATATTATTTTATAAACAATTAATCAATTAAATTCGAAACTGTTAGTTTGTTTACCTGTATTGGTGATACGGTAGTATTTTTCACACTTGTCGTTAGTTCAATGTCGCAGGAGACAAAAACAACCGTGACCTAAACGAAAACAGAAAAACTATATTAATTATTGTAACTTATTTCTAAACAATACGAACCGCAATAGAAAAAAAATATAAAATACCCGAACAAAACCACAGGTTTCATTTAAAATGGTTTCAATTCATTTAAGATACGCAACTGTTGTGAGATTTTTTCTGGTTTGTAAGAAAGCTGATAACGATACAGAGGTATAAATGAATTTTTTTTTTTTTTTATAACGATGTTAGTATCTAAACGTATGTTAGTATCCACGTGTTGTATAGAAGTGTTTTACTTGTCATTATATTAGATTGGTTGGAAAGTAATTGCGGTTTTTGTTTTCAGAATTCTAACCTTACTTTTTTCAATGAAAGTATCATCTGATTGTGTTCATGTTAATATCATTTTAAAGTGCATTTTCCGGTCTGTATTTTGGTAACATCGATTTTGGTTTTATTATTAACTTTGCTTCGAATTGGGCTATTGAATTAAACATGAAAAATAATCAAATGAAAGTGTAAATGAGTTTATGTAAAAAAATTATACAGACTTTCCGTAAAATCAAACTGCACACATTTATTAACTTAATAATAAGTGCAGTTTGTTACTGGTGTAAAGTTGGTACCCTTTTTTTCGAAAAAAAATATTTTTTGTCGAGTTCTGAGTAAATTTAGTATAGTTCTAGGGATCCTGACAAGAATTTAAGAGTCCTGGGGTTTAACACAAAAAAAATTTAGGATGCTAACTTCACACGGTACCCTTTTTTTCACCAGAAAAAGTTCTGAGCGATTTTTTTATAGGAAAATGAAAGTTCTAGAGTTCTCAAATAATATTTCAGAGTTCTGGCAAATTAAAAAAATAAGTAAAAATTTTTTTTTCATCATATCGGCAACTTATTGTGTGAAATATTAATATTTTTTTTTGAGTTTTGAGTAGATTTACAATAGTTCTAGGGTTTTTGATAGGAACTTGAATGAGTTTTTGCGTTTAGCACGAAAAAAATTAAAAATTTTTTTTCGAAAACTATCGCCTTGATCAAGTGAAAAATACGGAGTTCCGAGGAGTTCTAACATGAGTTATGGCTGGATATGGAATAGTTATGAAGGGTGCTGATGTTTTTCAGTTGATTTAGAAAAGTCCGGGGTGCTAGGAGATAAGAAACCGGACGAAATTGTTAATTTATCGAAATTGCAAACTCGAGCCCTGATCACGCGAAAAATATGGAGTTCCGAGGAGTTCTAACAAGAGTTCTCCTACTACTGTATGTTCGCCTACTTGTTCCCGAACGTTCTTCCCCCCACGCTTGTAAGCGCAGTGGTGGGGAGCGAAGTTGTCTGAAGAATATGACGAGTTGTTGATCCCGAGCTTGACGGATTTGAGGAGCTGTAGTGTATTTTCTAAATTTAAGTTTTAGTTTTTCATCCTCTTCTCTGTTGGTTAGTTATTGTGACATAAATGAAAGATGACGTAACATATTATTTTTGAACCAGTTGATACCTTTTATTTGTAACGGGTAAAATCTTATAAAATGAACATTAATTTGCTGAACAATTTTATCTAAGTATATTTACAATTTCACCCGGTTTCTTATACCCTAGCACCACGGACTTTTCGAAATCGACTGAAAAAACATCAGCATCTTTCAGAATTATTTTAGATCTAGTCAGAATTCACGTCAAAACTCCTCGGAACTCTGTATTTTTCGCGTGATCAAGGCGCAAGTTTGCAATTTCGACAAATTAACAATTTCACGCGGTTTCTTATCTCCTATCCCCCCGCGCTTTTCGAAATCAACTGAAAAAACATCAGTACTCTTCAAAACTATTCCATATTAGCCAGAACTCCTCAGAACTCCATATTTTTTGTGTGATCAAAGCGATAGTTTGCGAAAAAATGTTTTTCCATTTTTTTCGTGCTAAACTCAAGAACTCATTTAAGTTCCTATCATGAATCATAGAACTATTGTAAATCTAATCAAAACTCAAAAAAAAATAATATTTCGAAAAATTAGTTGCCGATATGTTGGAAAAAAATTTTGGACTTATTTTTTTTAATTTGCCAGAAATGTTTGAAATATTATTTGAGAACTCTAGAACTTTCATTTTTCTATTGAAAAAAACGCTCAGAACTCTTTTTGGTGAGCACCCTGAATTTTTTTCAATTTTTTTTGTGTTAAACCCCAGAATTCTTTTAAATTCTTATCAAGAACACTAGAATTATTGTAAATCTACTCAAAACTCCAAAAAAAATAATATTTCGAAAAATATATTGCCGATATTATGAAAAAAATTTGACTTTTTTTTAATTTGCCAGAACTCTTTGAAATATTATTTGAGAACTCTAGAACTCTCATTTTCCTATTGGAAAAACTGCTTAGAACTATTTTTGGTGACAAAAGGGTGTCGCGTGAAGTTAGCACCCCGAATTTTTTTTTCATGTTAAACCCCAGAACTCTCTTCAATTCCTATCTGGAACCCTAGAACTATACTAAATTTAAAAAAGAATTATTTTTTCGAAAAAAAGGGTCCGAACTTCGCACCAGTCATTTTATTTGAAATGAATATTAGACTCTGATACCGTGAATAGAAATATGCTTTATTTTGAATTATATGATCGGTACAAACTCTAAACTGTGGTGTGTATGAATTACACTGTTTTTGGTACAAGTTCTGTGTATGAATTACACTATTCCAAGGTGTTAGGCGTACTCCATGTTCTACCCTGTTTGTACTGCGTGTACTCTTTGTGTAATCTGTCTACTAATGTTTGTGTACTTCCGTCAGCGGTCTCACAACTTTATATTTGAATGCATGAATGTGTTTATTTGTATCAGAGGTACATAATCACCTATTACAAAGGGGTGGTTGGTGTTATTTTACATGTGCTTGTTTTTATAATGCAGTTTTACAATTTAAATAGTAATAAAAGTTAATTTGAATACTAAAATGGTACAGTAATGTTAATAGTATTAGAGTACAATATGAAGTATAGTTTATTCATTTAGACAGAATGATCGAAGTTTCAAGGCTGAAGTTACATAATAAAATATATTTTTTGCTTCACTTTTTGTCTTTATGAGCATTATATTTGGAAATTGGTTGATTCGTATGAAACTGTTCCTATATTACTCATATTGTGCGGACACTCACTGAGTAGGTGTTGGATTGTTTCATTCACGTTTAAATCACACACTAGGCACTTGTCCGTTTCACATATTTTATGAGTAATTCCTTTATTGCTATTATAGTAAGTTTCTTTTCCCGGAAGTCTTAGTTGAGCTGCAGTTCTGATATATTTTAGTGGTATATTAAATTTTAAGTATGGCTCACAGTCTAGAAAAGTAGGGTTCTTTATCGTTTTGTATAGAGTGTGCTATATGTCGAATTTTCTACAGGTTCGATGTCGTTTCTTATGCTCTCTTCAGATATATTGTTCATTATTTTTTCTATATAACTCGTTATTTCCGTAGAGTTTTGGTTGGTCCATAGTCTCGAGTATCCATATTTATCTAGCGTATTCCGAATTTGGGTACACCAATTGTATTTAGGTAGATTGTTTGCAGAGTTGTTTAGTTTTAATAATCTGTCATAGCATTTACGACGAAAACGGTGTTCGTCCATTTTTACTAATTTGACACAATATTTCTTTGCTCTTTTGAATACGTCTCGTTCAAGTCTTGGTGTGCCTGTCTTGAGTCTAATCATATATCCAGGTGTACAACTTTATAGTTAACAGGTGGGCTGAAAAGTTCGTAGGCTGACACATAGATGGCGCTACTAGTATCAAATCCATATGATTTTCAGTTAGCCCTAACCTTCAAAAGACGCGTGTATAAATTTGACAGCTGTTGCACTATTAGTATCTGAGTTATAGCATTTTTAGTGAAAGAACTTTTGTTACCTTGAAAAAATGGATAAAAAGGAATTTCGTGTGTTAATAAAGCATTGCTTTTTGGCGAAAAAAAATACTGTTGAAACCAAGGCTTGGCTTAATAAACATTATTCGGACTCTGCACCAGGAAAATCAACCGTAGAGAAGTGGTTTGCTAAATTTAAACGAGGCGAAATGAGCACCGAGGACGATGCACGCAGTGGACGCCCCAAAGAGGCTGTTACCGACGAAAACATCAAAAAAGTCCACAAAATAATGTTTGATAACCGTAAAGTGAAGTTGATTGAGATAGCTGAGACCCTAAAGATATCAAAGGAACGTGTTGGTCGTATCGTGCATGAATATTTGGATATGCGAAAGCTCTGTTCAAAACCAATAACAGCGACTATTACGTAGCGTTATTGGAGCGTTTAAAAGACGAAATCGCGAAAAAGCGGTCTCATTTGAAGAAGAAGAAAGTGCTGTTTCATCAAGACAATGCACCGTGTCACAAATCAATGAAATCGATGGCGAAATTGCAAGAATTGGGCTTCGAATTGCTTCCGCATCCACCGTACTCTCCAGATCTGGCCCCCAGCGACTTTTTTCTGTTCTCAGACCTCAAGAGGATGCTCGCTGGACGGAAATTTTGCTCCGATGAAGAGGTAATCGCCGAAACTGAAGCCTATTTTGAGGCTAAAGACAAATCGTATTATAAAAATGGTATCGAAAAATTGTATGACCGCTATAATCGTTGTTTCGCCCTAGAAGGGAACTATATTGAATAATAAAATCAAATTCTATCAAAAAAAATTTTTTTTCTATGCAAGCCTACGAACTTTTCAGCCCACCTGTTATATTGTTTTATCTACCGTTAACTAGAATTTGAAAATGACATATTGGGCTAAGATAAGCAACATGTTATAACTGATTTTAATTCGTGACATTGGTTACAAATTGTTACATATTATTTGATTAATTAGAGATCGTAGCTTCAACACTATAGTTTCTTGAGGAAGAATACATATGAAGCTTAAAGGATATTGTTTTGTTGAATGTGTACGCTTAGTTCGAGATTAAGATAAATATTGGTACTAAAGCTTGACATGTATTTTACAAAACGTTGAATAGCATAAGAGTGTAAGTAATAGTTAACGTACTTTATAATTGTGTTATAAAGTTGTGAAATCTCTGAACGTTCTTGCGAAAAACGACGGGTTTTATGACCCTTTTATTTCTATACGACATTTGTTTCTTTTTTGAATAGTTACCGAAACTTAAATTTATTTTAAAGTAATTTTCACAATCAGGTCGAATCGAATTGTTTTACTATGTTACACTGTTATACTGTAATCCTTTGATCGTTGTAAAAATGTTTTATGTAAAAACCTATTCTCTCACATCTGGTGAGATAGTAAAACTTTCTAACCTAACGATATACATTTTTAACATTTGTGTTTTTTATGTACAATACTGTTATTCGGGTCTTAACGAAGAGCAAAAAAATATCATGAAAAAGAAATTGACACAGATAAAGCCGAAATTAAGAGGAAAAAAATTCATTTTAATACGATTACAATTTCCAGTTCAGTTATCGTTTGCGATGACCATGAATAAATCATAGGGTCAGAGCTTTAACAACATCTGTTTATTTGTAAACGCAAACGATACAATCTTTTCACATGGACAGTTATACGTCGCATTATCAAGATGTACTTCAAAAGGAGGTATTAAATTCGAATGCAAAAGAGAAAACACATCAATCACAAGCATTGCTTATAATGAAGCGTTGGAATCATTCATGTATTGTAGATGTATTGCATAAAACTTGAAAAAAATCAATTACACAATTTGTTTTATTATTTTCAAGATACATTTATCAAAAGGGGGGAGTGAGTGTTAGCGAGCGGGTGTTCTCCCCATGGAGATCGGCGAGCGAAACGAGTAGTTGGTATAAAGCATAAAGATCTTACAAGGAGAGGATACGATCTTGGAAATTGACTTTGGGATCAAACTTCGTGTAGTGGTATGGTTACCAAAGGATATTAATATAGTAACGTACTAGCTGGCACTATCGAGCCATTTTCGAGAAAAAAGGCTTCAAAGTTTCCGCATCAGGCTTATGAGAGAAAAATTTGAGGCGTTGCAAACTAGTTTGATAGCTAGGCGGTAGCGAGCCGGTTTCAAGTGTCTGACGTGCCAGGTTTTCGAATCTCGCTCGATTCATGCTATCTTTTTCTTCATTGAATTATTATTGAATGCATTTTATTAAAAAAAAATATTTATAGGAAGATAAAATAACATTTTCTTCCAATTTTCTTTCGAAAAACGCTCTTTTTTAAATGTTTATAATTTTATTTCAAAAAATGATTTTATCACGTTTTTTTTTTAATTTTAAGCATTATTTTGCAAACATATTCGTATATTAAAGTGTTCATGTTTTCAAAATAATGTGAAAAATTGAAAAAAACCGTGAAAAAATCATTTTCTGAAATAAAATTGTAAAAATTTAGAAAAGAGCATTTTTCGAAAGAAAATTGCAAGAAAATGTTATTTCATCTTTATTTAAATATTTCTTTTAATAAAATACATTAAAAGCCTTAAATAGGTATTCAGGCGAAGAAAAAAAACTTGAATCAAGTGAGACTCGAACCTGACACATTAGACACTCAAAGTCTGTGCGTTGCGTTCAACTACCAAACAAGTTGATTGTTAAAGAAATAATTTCTCTTATAAGATGCAGAAACATTGGAGCCTTTTTCTTGAAAATGGCTGGATGGTACGAGCTAGTACATTACTATATTAATACCTTGGGGATACCCTACCGCTACATGAAGTTTGTCCCAAAGTCAATTTCCGAGGTCGTATCCCTCCACTTGTTAGGTCCGTGAAATTAACTCTTTATACAGGTTAGCTCGAAAATAACGAAGGGATTTAAAACATTAATATGTTTTTTGTTCAGTAATATTTTCATCATTTTTATTTCTTAAAATATAGTATAAGGATCGAGAATTTTTCCTAATTACATATGAAAAATGAGATCAAGTAAGTGATGCCCGTTTTCTACTTCATAATTTCGAGCTCCCTTTCTAAGGCATTTTCAGTCATCAGTTCTTTCCGAATTTTTGGACATAACGCTCAAATTTCTTCTCGTATCTGGTTTTTTAGCCGGATGACGATTTTTGGATCAATAACCTTTACACGTTAACCTTTAAGTAGTCTCAAAAAATATAGAGAGAGCTCAAATCAAGCGAATGCGTAGGCCAGTTAAAATCGCTGTTTCTTGAAATTATGCGTTCATCAAAAATGTTCCATAAAAGTTCCATAACGGATTTTGTTGTGTGAGCTCTGGCTCCATGTTGTTGGAACCACATCTGTGGACGATTATCAACAGCTGGCTTTAAAAATTTTTCAATCATCGTACGGCATTGAACACTATTTATGGTTACAACAGTACCGTCTTCATTTTCGAAGAAATTAAAGCCTATAATCTTTTCGAGCGTTACTCCGGACCAAAAAGTCCACTTAAATGGGTGTGATATTCTCTGTTGAATTGCTTTTAGATTCATTATAGCCCATATTCTATAGGTTTGTCTGTTCACGAAACCATTTAAGTGGAAATGCTTTTCATCACTTATAATCAAGTTGTTTATAAATTCATTAATTCTTTCTGCTTGTTAACGGAAACTAATTGCATAATCAATACAATGCTGATAATCTGTTCGTATTAGCTCTTGTACAACCTGCACTTTGTATGGGAACCTTTTTAATGCGGTCAAAATTTTTTTCTCAGGTTGGGTTGAACGTCTCCTGGTTTACGTTTTAAGACTTTGCTCAATACTCTTCTGTACAAGTTGAATATTTACCTCAGTCAGAACGGAAGGGTTTAAAACGTTAATATATTTTTTTTTATATTTTCATCTTCTTTTCTCCAAAATATAATATAAGAATGGGAATTATTTCTTGATTACAGATGAAAAATGACATCGCGTAAGTGATCCACAATTTCGAGTTCACAAAGTCGAGCTCTCTTTCTAAGGATTTTTCCATTACTTCTCTCATGATTTCTGGATATAACGCTAGAATATTTTCTTGTATGTTGTTCTTCAGCTGCAGCATGGTTTTTGGTTTATTGACGTATACACATTCTTTTAAGCGGCCTCAAAGAAAAAATATCGTGAGGGCTCAAATCAGGCCCAATTAAAATCGATGTTTCTTGAAATTATCTTTTCACCAAAAATGCCCTGTTTAAGTTCCATAACGGGTCTTGGTGTGGAAGCTATGGCTCCATCTTGTTAGAACCACATCTGTGGATGATTATCAACAGTGGTCCTCAAACATTTTGCTATCTTCATACGGTATTGAGCACCATTTGTGGTTAAAGTAGTATAGTGCTCTTTATCGTACAGCAAATTGTGGTAGTGAAACAATAACTTTTCTCCCTTCTGCGCTTTTATTTCTTCTATTTTACAAATCTTTCCCTATCGTACCGCAACAAGGCTTTCGAGGTGTTTCGGTACGACAGAGAGCACTGTATTATCTTCATTTTCAAAGAAATAGAAGCTTATCACCTTTTAGGACGTTACTCTGCACCAAACAGTACATTTCAGTGTGTGTAATTGTCGCTGATGAAGAGCCTTTGGATTCTATAGTCAGTATTCTACAGTTCGTTCTATTCATGAAGACATTTAAGTGGAAATGAGCTTCATCACTGATCATGAAATTGTGAAAAAATTCATATTTTCTTCTTGTTGATGGAAAACGAATTGTATAAACAAGGCGATACTGATAATCTGTTGGCTACAACTAATGCACAAGTATACATAGTTGTTCCCATACAAAATGCTGCATTTTGTATGGGAACATTTTTAATGAGGCCTGCAGTGAATTCCATGATATTCCAAGTTGGGTTGAACGTTTTCCGGATGACGTTTCAGGATTTTGCTCAATACTTTCCTGTATACGTTGAATATTTTCTTCAGTTACTACCGAACGATGTGTTCCAGATCCTGGACAGTTACTAACTAACCTTGTTGTCGAAAACGTGCAAAAAAAAACGAACAATCATTGACTTAAATGGTCTTGTTTGAACGTTCGAATAACGACGATATGCTCTTTGCATCAAACTAGTTGAACGCTGATTTTTAAAATAAAATTCTATTATTTGGGTATGTTGTTCCGTCATATATATTCACATGTAAAATTCACCAAGTTTTCTTTATAAATTTCAGGGAAAAACAGACAAAAAAATGCAAACGACAAAAAAGGCTAACTTTTGAAACACCTTCGTTCTTTTTGCTCCATCTTGTAAAAGTTAATTGTTTGATAGAAATATCCGTAAATCAAATCCATGTTAACGATTGATCAGTTTAATCCTGAATTCGTTATATTAATGTTCTTCTCTGTAACGGTAATATATATATATATATATATATATATATATATATATATATATATATATATATATTAGATTGGTAGAAAAATAATTGCGGTTTATGACCTTCAAGTTCATATACATTTTTCCATTTGTGGTCCAGAACTCTTGGATGAATAACATCTAACTTTTGTGCAAGCTCTCGAGTTTTGTGCGTGGTTCTGATTCAACTAAAGCCTTCAACTGGTCGTTATGAACTGCAGAAGGATGCCCGTCACCTTCTTCATCTTCAAGGCTCTCTTCCCCAGCACGAAATTTTTGAAAGCACCATTGCACCGTACGTTCCTTAACAGTACCCACACCGTAAGCATCGTTTAGTTTACGAGAAGTTTCTGCTGCTTCACTACCCGTTTTGAACTCGTACAAAAAAAATGTTCTTATTTGCTACTTTTGAATCTTTAATTCAATAGCCCAATTCGAAGCAAAACTAATAATAAAACCAAAGTCGAAGTTATCAAAATACAGACCGGAAAATGCACTTTAAAATGATATTAACATGAACAATAAGAAATGACACTCTTTGAAAAAAATAGAGGTTAGAATTCAGAAAACAAAAACCGCAATTATTTTCCTATCAAACTAATATATATATATATATATACAATGTATATATGTATATATTTATATATATACACATTACAGGATATCATTTGCAACAAATTAAATAGAAATTGACAAAGTATAAATTTATTGTTTTTGATTTGTATATAAATTTATTACAAATTATATTGCTCTTATTGTTGGAATACATCAAGAAATATTTCATCATAAAAAATAACTTATTAAAGTAGGTCAAACCATTGAAAGATTACTTAAATTCTGTAATATTAGAATTTACGAAAAATTTATTTTAACCTCTTAACATTGACAAATAAACAAAGCGACGAAAGAAAGTAAAACGAAAGATTAATATAAATATCATATCTTGATAAAAGAGTACATTACCAAATATCACACACACACACACACATATATATATATATATATATATATATATATATATATATATTATATATGTAGAGTTGTGCCGGAAATTATTTGCACGTTATAAAATTATAATATTAAACTTAATATCAGTGATATTATACGTGATTAGCTGAATCATCTATGCAGATGTCTATTAACACATTATTTTGAAATTGAATTTTCATTATTATAGTGATTTTGGTTTCTTGTTTAGTTTATATTAATAGAAAAGCATAACATTGCAATTCAGAAAGAATTTGCATCTGAGCAGATATTAGTACCTGACGTTTTAATTAAAGGTATGATAATTTAATCTATTTATTAAATTAGGCATTACCGATTTAATTTCCTTTACAATTTTTTTTTATATTGGGTGTTGAAATTAATTCGTAGCGATTTCTTCATGAAAAAGATCGTTTATTTTAAATGAAACTGAAAAAACATATCACTCAAAGGATTGTCCATCGTTAGCCACTACTTTTTTCCATCTTTCGGGAAGGAGACGAATACCACGTCGGAAGAACGCCTCGTCTTTAGATGCATTCCACGAATCGACCCATTTTTGCTATCTTCATAACAAGTGAGCTTCTACCCAGACAGGCCATGACTCATCGATCGAAACAAGTGGTAATCAGAAGGAACAATATCTGGAGACACAGCGTGTGGGGTAGAACTTCCCACTTGAGCGTTTCCAAGTATGTTTTGACCAGTTTTGCGACGTGCGGACGAGCATTGTCGTGCTGCAAAATCATTTTGTCGTGTCTTTCAAAGTATTCCGGCCATTTTTCCTTCAATACACGGCTCGAGCGCGTCAATTGTAGTCGGTAGCGATCCCCAGTGATGGTTTCATTCGGTTTGAGCAACTCATATTAGATCACACCCTTATGATCCCACCATATACAGAGAATGAGCTTGAATCCATGGATTTTTGGCTTCGCCGATGGTGTTGATGGTTGGCCGGGCTTAACCCATGTTTTTCTGAACTTGGGATTGTCGTAATTGATCCATTTTCATCTTCTGTGACAATTTGACGCAAAAATCTCTTCCTTCCCTCCCGTTGAAGCAGCAGTTGACAGGTAGAAAAACGCCTTTGAACGACCCTCGGTTTCAATTCTCATGGAACCCAATTTCCTTGCTTTTGGATCATTCCCATGGCTTTAAGGCGTTCTCCTATCATTGAAAAGTCAACTTCCAAAGATTCAGACCATTCTTGAAGTGTTTGATATGGGTCTTCATTAAGCAATGCCTCCAATTCTTGATCGTCGAACTTTTTCGGCTGTCCAGATCGTTCCTTGTCTTCCAAGTCGAAATTACCACTTTTAAAACATGCAGACTACATCCGATACGTTTTCTCAGCTAGATCGTGGCCACCATAAACTTCCACTGGAATAGGATGACTTTCGGGAGTACTTTTTTCATGTTAAAGTAATGAAGTAAAACTCCCAGCAAAAACCATTTATCCGGAAAAAATTAAACAATTTTAAACAATTTACGCTTCAACCAAATGACATATATTGAAACTGACGCCTAAGGACAGCTGTTTTACGAGGAATATTTGGTTAAAGAGAACATTGGAAGAATGTACTACCTACGCCATCTCTTGTAAAACGCTACGAATTAATTCCAACACCCAATAGAAAAATGACGAAAAGTAGAGAACTGACGGTCGATGAACCCCCACACGTTTATAATATCTATCAGAACGGAAAAACTAGCAAAAAAATTACTAATAGTTTTGAAAGACCTCTTAGAACGAACCAGTATACTATTAAGAATAGTAAAGATGGAAGAGGTTCAATTTCAGCTACAAGGAAAGGTCGAAAACGAAAGACTATCGAACGCACGGACAAACTAATTGTTCCTAAAGTCAAAAAAATCTGTTTATTAACGCCCAGCAACTAAAAGATGATCTCAATCTTACTGTTAGAGTTACTCAAATAAGATAGAAGATAAAAAACGCTGGTATTTTTGGTTTTATGACTAGTCGCAGGATATACATAATTAAGATAAACAAACGTAAGCGACTTCACTTTGTAAATCGTATGCTTATAAGTCTATAGAATTCTGGAAATCAATTGTTTGGACTGAAGAATTGAAGTTTGAGATAACTGGGACTAAGTGAAGGCAATAATTTTACCGCAAAGCTGGAAGAGCGATAGAAAATCAAAAATTAGTAGGCAGTGTAAAGCATGGAGGCGGTAGCACTTTGATCTGGGGCTGTTTCTCATGATGCGGAGTTGGTAATTTGCAAGTAATCGAAGGTAGAATGAATGCTGATCCCTATATTGGAACAACTGAAACAAATTAAATGAAAGCGTGTGCCAATTGAGCTTTGAAGCTAGATTTATCTTTCAACAGGACAATGATATACAGCACACGAATAAAAAAATAAGGAATTTTTCAACAAAACTCAATTCAAGTACTCGATTGGCCTCTTAAAACCCAGATTTGAGTCCAATCGAGCATCTTTGGGATCACTTTGATCGTATGATACGGAAAACTAATCGATTAGTCGATCTGATCTCGATTCTTGCCTTAAGGCAAGAATCGTTTAAACATGAATGGGAGAAAATACCATTAGATGTTGTTCATAAACTTGTTGAAAGCATTCCGAATCGCTTGAAGACCGTTATAAATTCTAAAAATGGTTTGACTAATTATTTAATTTTTTTAAATATGTTATTTTTTCTATTTTTTTCAAATTACATTGCAAGTGCAAATATTTTCCTATTCGATTTTTTTCTGTTATTTCACTTTTTATAACGGGTTTTTTTATGTTAGTGAACTAAGATTTGACATTTTTATCAAGTCGATCTTAAGTGTCCAATATATAAAAATATCTAGCATTATTTGGCAAGAACCACAAAATCATTAGTGAAAAAATTTGTCGAATTTTAAGCGCAAATATTTTCCGGTGCGACTGTACGTGCCTTGGTGTCCTGACGTTTCGAAATGTATGTATTATTATAAAGTGAAATATCTTACACTGCACTAGCGCCACGGGAACACAAATCTGCTGAGAGTTTGGTCATTGTGTCATAGGGCTGGTCAAGGTTCTCAATATAGATATTTACAGCGTCACTGACTTCATTGCAGTTCGCAAATCTCTTACATTAAGACACTTTTTGAAGTTAGGAAGGAGATAGAAGTCGCGCGGAACTAAATCTGATCAGTATGGTGGGTGGGAAAGCAATTCGAACTTTAATTCATTGGTTTTAGTCATCGAAACAACTGATGTGTTCGCTGTTTCATTCACGATGAGACATCACCTTCTTTTTCGCTAAATATGGCCGTTTTTTCTCGTTTTCTTAGTTGCAATGCTGCAATAAGTTAATTAATGGTTTCCAAGTGTCCTAAGTGTCCAATATATAAAAAGATCTTGCATTATTTGTCAAAAACGACAAAACCATTAATCAAAAAACTTGTCGAATTTTCAGCACAAGTAATTTCCGGCACTATTGTATATATCACACACACAAATACACACACACACACACATATATATATATATATATATATATATATATATACATATATCACACACAAACACACGCATATGTATAAATGTGTGTGTGTGTGATATATATATATATATATAAATGTGTGTGTGTGTGTTTATGTGTGATATATATATATATATATATATATATATATATATATATATATATATATATATACATAAAATAGTAATCGTAAATAAAAGTTTGTATATGAAATATCAATTAAAACGAAAACGTTAAGTAAATATTAATTTCGCCAATGAAATTTCCCTCCTCCGCAATTCACCATTTTTTTACGTTGAATAGATTTCAATCGTCATTTATGTACATTTCTATGACGATATCATCATTGTCAGAGCAACGTCCATGGTATGTCGAAAATTTTACTGCGTTGTGTTGCCATACTTGTCTTACGAACAACCGCGATATCAAACCGATCTGTGAAATAGTTTGTTGTAAATGTCTGTTCGATTAAAATTTCAACAGTATCTTTTTTAAAATATTCAGTTTTTAAAAATTCATTATGGGTGTTGTGTTTAAATTGAATCAAATACAACTCTGTACCAAATTAAAATATTTTCTCCTCATTTTAGTGTTTCGAAATGCCAAACTTAACATTTAAAACATTATACAGTGACCCATAAGTATTCATACCCCAATCACTAATATATTTTTTGATTAAAAATTTAAGAAATGGTTAAAGATTGTACATTTTCATTGATTTTATCAATAACTTATATATTCACACATAATGTGATGAGAATCTGAACAGGAATAAATAACAAGTACTTGAGAAAAAAATTATATTCTAGACGAGTTCACAAAATTACACCTTAAGAATATTCATACCATCGGAATGAATACTTTTATGTATACATTTTAAGTTGATTCCGGGAAATACCCTTAATATACAAATGATGAAATGAATTGAAATTCCCACTTTACTTTGAGTCAGTTGTCTATGTTTAGATATATGTCAATTGTTTTCTTTTTATGGGTCATATCATTAAACCTATTTTGGACCAATGGAACATAAAAACAAGGGACGGTATTTCGTGAAGGTAAAATGGTGTTAAAATGGCACAATGATGGAAAGATCTATGCAAAAATCGGCCCTTTATTGGGTAGAAGCAAGGTCACTCTAAAAGCTATTATGAAAGAGTTAAAAGCAGATCGCACTTGTGTCAATAAACTGCGAACTGGACCTCCCAAGACGATTAAATCGATTAGTTTTCCGTATCATACGATCAAAATGATCCCAAAGATGCTCGATTGGATTCAAATCTGGGGTTTTAAGAGACCAATCAAGTACTTGAATTGAGTTTTGTTGAAAAATTCCTTATTTTTTTATTCGTGTGCTGTGGATTATTGTCTTGTTGAAAGATAAATCCAGCTTCAAA
>CM068323.1:3196966-3246966 GCA_034766995.1 Acanthacorydalis orientalis | reverse complement strand
GTACGAATTGAAAAAAGTGTTTCTATAAAATGAGAATTAATGTTTTTTAATCACGATTTCTAGACTATAGTTAGTCAGAAATATATATATATATATATATATATATATATATGTGGGTCGTTCTGTAAGTATGGTAAAAAAGCAAGTTAAACGCCATTTTTTTTTTAAAAAAAGTGATTTTTTCTCAACATAGTCTCCATTGAGGGCTATACACTTGGTCCAGTGAGTCTACAAAATCCCTATTGACTGTGGCGATAACATTCTCATTCAGTGAGAATTTCTTCCCACCGAGCCAAATTGTCTAGTTTGGGAAGAGGAAGAAGTCGCACGGGGCCAAATTTGGAGAATAGGGTGGATGAGAAATCAGTTTGAAGCCTATTTCGTGCAATTTTGTCATTGCGACGGTCGATTTGTGGAACGGTGGGTTGTATTGGTGAAAGAGCACTTTTTTGTGCACCAACCTTGGCCGTTTTTGTTTCAGCTCTTCTTGAAAACGATCAAATTATGTTGCATAATGATCTCCTGTTATCGTTTTTTCTTTCGTTAAGTAGTCGATCAGGATGATTTTTTGGGAATCCAAACAAACAGTGGCCATACCTTCCCAGCCGACAAGACGGTCTTGGTCTTCTTCGGCGCATTTTCACCAATCATTACTCACTGTTTTGTCTGCTTTTTGTAGTGGTGGATCCATGTTTTTGTATTAATTTGTTTATAAATTGTAATTTATATATATATATATATATATATTTAAAATAATAATTGAACCGAACAAATAAATTTAAAAAAACACATACATCTTTGTTTTACATAGAAACTAAAAAAGGAGTCTACTTAATGTACAAATAATTGAGTGCACATCAAAATAAATTCAGGCACGCTCGACACTTATCTTACAATATCAAAAAAGGGGAACTACAAGTATTTACTGCTGTTCATTCGTTTTAAATACTTTTAATTGAAACAGTTTCTTTAATTTTGTGTGTCTGAACATTGTGAACATGGAAAATGAAAGAAGGGAAACAGATATCAGTATACGACTATTAATAATAAAATTGGGCTATGACGGTAAATCATTATGAAAAATAGGGAAAGGTGTAGGTAGGAGTGTAAGAAACAGTTCAAAAAGCGATCAATAATTATAAATAAGAAGTCACATCGAAAAAATAAACCTGGTTGTGGAAGAAAGAAAATTTTGACTCCACATGATGAACGCTTTATTATAAGAAAAATAAAGATTAGTCCTCGACAAAGTGTTCCTAAATTAAGGGAAAATGTATCATCAGACATTAATAAACGTCTGTCAACGATTCGCCTTGTTTTAAGGAACCAATCGGTAAAATGGCAGTATTTTCCAAAAAAACCCTATATGTACAAAGTAAATAGAATGAAACAGTTAAAATTTGCTAAAAAAAATATTTAAATCACGATGAATACTTTTGGAAAACAGTTATCTTTTCTGATGAATCAAAATTTAACTTATTTGGGTCTGACGGACGGTAAATAGTTTGGAGACTATCGAATACTAAATATGAAAACAGAAATATTTGTGTAACACTTAAGCATGGGGGTGGCTTGGTATTTCTAGGGGCTGTATGGCGAGCGCTGGAACTGGAAAACTGGAAATTATTGATACCATTATAGATAAAATGAAATACGAGGCCAGACAATTAAGTAATGCGACAAAATTCAAAAATCGAGTATATTTAAAAATTAAGGTACATCGCTGCGATCCCCTTCAAAGTAGTCCCCTCCCACATCTATACACTTATTCCAGCGAGTTTTCCAGTTTTCGTAACAATTCTGGAACACTTCTTGTGGGATCTCTCCGAGTACCCTCGTCACAGATTCTTGGATATCTTCAACGGAGTCAAAATGTCGACCTTTGACGAATTTTTTCATATGGGGGAATAGGAAAAAGTCGCAGGGTGACATGTCCGGTGAATAGGGCGGTTGTGGTAACGTTGCGATGCCTTTAGACGCCAAAAACTGAGAGACACTGAACGCACTGTGACAGGGAGCATTGTCGTGATGCAGAACCCAAGTCTTCGCGATCTCTGGACGCACTCTGAGCACCCTTTTTCGTAATCTTTCGAGCACATTGCGGTAGAATACTTGATTTACGGTTTGTCCAGGTGGTACGAACTCTTTGTGAACCACCCCTTTGCTGTCGAAGAAGCAAATCAACATGGTTTTCACTTTGGACTTGCTCATTCTCGCCTTCTTTGGACTTGGTGCTCCAGGGGACAGCCATTGTTGGCTTTGTCGTTTAGTTTCGGGGTCATATTGAAAGAACCAATTTTCATCACCAGTAATAACTCGATCGAGAAGAGTAGGATCACTTTCAACCTGCTCGAGACCTGTTGCTCTAAATTTCTCTGTTCCATTTTCGTGACATGCACTACTCGCGCGTTGTTACAAAACACTAAACAGCTGGCGAAGAAATAATCGTACGAGGGTGATCAAGGTCTCAATCGAGAGAGTAGGGATCTGCTATTACGGTGGCGGAGTTGCAGGTTCGCAGTGTTACCACAGGGCGAGAAAAAAAATCGGTCGCATTACTTAATTGTCTGACCTCGTATCTTTCCATTTTGAAAAATAATTTTTAAGTTTTCTGCCTAAAAGTTAATAATGCTATCAGTATATTACTTTCAACAAGACAACGACCCAAAACACATCTCGTTTGTAGTTCGAGAATGATTCTTGTACAATGTTCCAAAAAATGTTAAAAATTCACCCTCAAATTCTAGATCTCAATCCTTTTGAAAATTTGTGAGTGTAACTAAAATATTGATCACAAAAAACTATCTGATCCAATAAAACTGATAACAAAGTGAACAACAACACATATGAACTACAATAAATATGAAAAATTATACGAGTACTAGCCATCTAAAGCAGGGGTGTCAAACAGGAGGCCCTCAGCTTGTATGTGACTTGAAAGGTTCTAGAATGCAGCCCATGGCCTAAAACTTGAAGATGATTTTATTAAAATAATGAAATGTAATTCCAAAAAATATAAAATACATTTTTAAAATATTACAAATTATAGAAGTATATTGTAAGGAACACCGTTTTGTGGTCAATTCTGATTTAATTCATTTTTCTATTTGCAAAAAGTATCAAGAGTGGTATTACGGTTGTCATTTTAGCAAATATGTTTCTAATATTCAAGAATTATTATTTGAATTTGAAAACCGATTTGAAGTATTCAAGGCATGTGAAAATGATTTTTTACTATTTAGTGTTCCGTTTTTTCTTAACACCGAAGAAGCAAAAAGTAACATACAAATGGAATTGATTGAAATACAGTGTAACACGGTGTTAAAAGAAAAGTATAATGAAGATTGTATTTCAGATTTTTATTTGTACTTGCCAGGATATTTTATTGAATTGAGTATGTTTGCAGTAAGAATCTTGACAATGTTTGGTGGTACATACTTATGTGATAAATTATTTTCCCTTTTAAAGACTAATAAGAATTCACACATGTCTCGATTCACGAATGAAAATTTAACATATATAGTAAAAATATCATTTTCACAAAAAATTATATTCGAATTGATAAAATAATTTCTGACAAAAGATGCCAAGTTTGTAGTAAAAAATATTGTTTTTTTATAATTTCTCTAATTTAAAAGTTTGTTCTAACATTTGATAATAATATCTAAAACTAATGTATTTTTTTAATTTCTATAAATTCATTACAATTAAACATTCCGACACTTCTTGTATACCTATTCCTACCGTGCCCGGTCAAAATGACCGGTGATTAAAAAAAGTTATTGTTTTTATGATTGAACGTAGATAATAGTTAATTTATTACTGAATTTATATAATATGAATAACTTTCATAAAATGGCGACCCAAATTTATTTTTATATAATTTCAATTATAAACTTGAAAAGAGAAAAAAAAATGAACGGTATTTATATAGTTCATAGTCCCATACAAGATGTATATATGTATACCATACGTACACGTCATCTCTAAATATATAAATAATATAGATCTTATTCAGCTCCACTGCATTTCTTACAAATTGTTTTGTTCTCTAATTTACATTTGCCGCACACATATTTTTCGCATCTCGAACAGATTTTCGTAGTTTTGTAATCTCTACAATATTTTACTTGACAAGTTTTTCGTACGTACGAATCTGAACTTGTTGATGGTTTTGGTACATTTTTTCCTTCCCGCGATTCTTGATACGCAGCGCCTAGTTCTGTAGCTAACTGGAATAAAAATTCCTGCCTTGAAATTTTTTCACCCGTTGTTTCTTTATACAGAACCCAGGCATTTATTCCAGCTAGGTCCAGAATATTGAAAAACACCTGGAGGGGCCACCTACAAGATTTCGACTTCACGCTGTATTTCCTTGCCATTTGGTCCGCCACGTCTATACCAAATTTTGTATCATTATAAAATCTAATCGTTTCCGGTATACGGTTGTTACTTTTTTCTATTTCTATTGATTCATGCACGGAACATAGTACAAGACCTTTTTTTGTTGATTTGCTTTTATACACTGTAAGAGAAATATGATTTGATTTATACAGTTTGCTTGAGAAAAGTGTCATTTTGTCTTTTCGTTCTTTGGCTGATTTACACAATTCTCGTTTATTTCCACGGATTGTTCCAACAATGGTAGTCTTTTTTGCAAGTGGCTTTGTGACCAGTGAAACACTCGTAAGAAAATTATCTGTTGTTACATTCCTTTCATATCCTGTGAATTGTTCCATCAGCTTTAAAACAACGAACTCTCCAAGTAGAATTGAATATTCTCTTCTCTCATCCTTTCCCAAATAGGGAAATCCATTTATTACATACTTGCTATTGACGTCACACGCTAACCAGAATTTTATGCCAAACTTGTCTGATTTGTTCGGCATGTACTGTGTAAATCTACACCTAGTCTTCGATGGAAACAACTACGCATCAATAGTAATGTATGCACCTGGTTTATAAGAATTTTGGGTAACAACCTTGAATTAGCCTTTAGTTTGTACTGATCATATAGATTTAGAAGAGTAAATAAAATATTTTCTCGACCGGTCAAATAGACCGGCCGCGGTAGGTAGGACAGGCTACATATATTTCTTAGAAAAAAGAAAAAAAAAGTAGAAGTAAATACTGAAGAATATATTCTGTGCATATTTTGAGAAAATTCTTAAAGTTTGACAGCGATATGATAACGTTTAAATATGTGTAAGTTGTGCAAAAGTTTGAAAACGGTCAATTTGACCGGTAGTGGTAGTTTAGTGTTAATATATGTCATGATAAGATCTAGAAATGTATTTTTCTTTGCCGATCTATTTCAATCACCTAAGCACAGACTCTTAAATTAGATTTTCATAATCACTTGCGCTGAAGTTTGATGGCTTAGCCGTCATTGTAAATGGATTCCGAACCTAGGCATTATCCTCACTGAATTTTGGAAAATATTGCAAAATGGTTGATTGTAAGTCATTCAAGTTTTTTAAAATGACATTAGAAACTTCATTTAATTTAGAATTTATTTTACTCAAAAATTCATGAAAAGCGGGAAAACAATAAAAATTATTCTGTTCAACTATAGTAATCCAGAATTGTAAGTTTCTATCAAAAGATTCAATTTTATCTCCTGTAGTAAAAATTGTAATATTCCTTCCTTACAATGATAAGTTAATCTCATTGCATTTTATAAACATATCTATCAGATATGCAAGATTTATCAACGATAAAGAATTTGTTAAAAATTCGATAAAATTTTGTCTTAATTTTCAGACATGTGTGAAACTGTCACAACATTTAAAACTATTCCAGGCTCATATTCGGAACACATTCCGCGGAACACCAGTGTTCCGCAGAATAAAGTTTGAGAAACGTTGATGTAATCAATGTTTCCCAAGGGAGCAAACCGAATGTTAAGCTTAGAACGAATTTTTTCACTGTCAAACTTACTGAATGATTGTTTTGAGAAATAAAAATTTTACTTAGTGTCATTTTATAACATACTACTAGAGAAACATATCTAATGAAACTTTATTTTTTTCTTAAAAAACTCTTAACATGACTGAAGAATATATTGTATGCATATATTAAGCAAAGTCTTAATATTTGATAGCGATATGATAACGTTTAAACATGTGTAAGTTGTACAAGAGTTTGAAAACGGTCAATTTGACCGGTAGTGGTAGGTTTAGTGTTAAAGAAAAAAATAAATGTAAAATTTATTTGAATTATTTTCGAATAGAAATAAAAGACTTTTTTCGCTCGCTAAGCTTTTTTTGGGCGACTTTTTTTGTCTGCGGCCTTCAGATTCTCTGAAACTGAATATAATGGCGCGTTTTCATACATGAGTCTGATACGACTGGTCTATTGTAACTGAGAAGTTAGTTCAATCGATGCCACGATGTCTACAAGCTGTTATATATACAGATAGATACACAACAAAGTATTAAATAAAATCACTTAATTATTATTCAATTTCGATATTCACTCTATTGACTGTGTATCCTGAATTTTTTGTACAATCATTTGATATTTTTTTTATTTATTTTCTTAACAAACACGAAATAAATATTAAGTTTGTATTTATTTTTTATGAAAATATCAACGAGAGTAATTATTTATTTGAAATAAAAAAAAATGTACAATAAAGTTATTGTTCTCAAATATATATTTTGATAAATGTATTTTTCTTAGTGGTGTACGCTTATTTGTATGAGTGACTGTAAATAACTGACGAAAAATGTGTTGTAGGTGGGCTAAAAAAGAAGTCATTTGCGAACTAAATAAATATCAAATAATTTGCAATATTTGTATTACAAATATTCCAAATATTAAAGTCTATATTGAAGTACGATTGATTTTAATCTCAAAAATAAATATTATGTAATGTTCATGGTCACATAAATGTCTACACTGTCCCAATAACATAAATAATATCTATTTAATAGAATCAGTGTTACAAGAAAAAGAAATGTTTGGCTCTATTTTTAGATCAAACATAATTAATCGAATATTATTTTATCACTAGTGTATATCCCGTCAAAATTGACCGGAAAATAGAATGAAAAAACTGTTCATTGGTTTTTACAACATAATATATTCAAACATAGAAAATATCTAGATCTTAATGAATTAAACTTGAGCTGACAAAACAAACATTTCTCGTCACCATACACTTTGTGTTGCGGACAAAGTGACAAGAAATGCGGGTTGTTATTATTAAGAAGAGGATACCGATAACAAATTGTACATTAAAATACAAAAGATATGAAATAAATGTGTACTTACATATTAAGAAAAATAAACACAATGATCACTATTTGAGTACAAAACAACACAACTGAACTAAATGGAACAATTAAATGTATTTATCTTTTATACGAATCCACGATCCAGTCTGACATTTTAAGACAATGTTGAAACCTTCAGTGGCGTAAGACAATAACATTTTATGTGCAGTAAATTAAAATCTAAAGATACTTTTCTAGTTTTGGTTAATTGATTTCTGTGATCAATATTTCATTTATCTTGCTACGAATGACCTTGTATATTCATTAACATTTCGTTTTGTATTAATTGAGAAAAAAACGTTGTTTTAAATGTATGACAATGTATTATTTCACAAAGATTTTTGTATCAATTTCTTTTACTTTAAAACAAAATTAAATTGAAGTAAATATTGACTTGATTTGATTAATTTTTTAACATTTAATATTAAAAAAAACCAATGAAATAAATGATTACAAACAAGTTGAATATAAAAAGGAATATATAAGTTATAAAAATTAATTCGGTGCTTTTAAATTCAATCAATTAGTACTCTGTTTTAAATTAAAATATTTTGTCGTCATGTCAAGATTTTCAAGTGCCAACCTTAACATTTCAATAACACTGTATATCTTGGATAAGCAGTCGGCATAACCTCACAAAACTGTAATGAATGTGATGACGTTCTAAAAGCAGCACATAAGGCACTGCGTGTTGAAAAAAAATGATGGAATTATTTGTTCAGATTTGGTGGAAGTTGAATGCAGAAAATGTTAAAACAGTGGAAGAGGTCCGGAATCGTTCAGATTTGTGATGTTCAATCAAAAATGTCATTTAAATTTCACGTTTTCGAGTATTTGTTCTAAATATTAAGTGTAAAATTTAATCCGGTGCCTTTAAATTGATTTAACACATGATTGAACATAAACACTTAAAGAATTACTTTCTTTTTCTTAAGTAAAATGCATTTTTTTTCTAAATCGTTCAAATATACTGACAAGATGTATTAATTTCTTTGTCAATGCCGAATTTATTTCTAAACGAATATATTTTAGGTTTAGCTTCATTTCTTAACCGTTTTTTATGGTATTTTGTGTATCACCAAACTATATTCGTTCTTATTAAGTGCCAACCTTAACATTTAACAACACTATACGAGGTCAGACAATTAAGTAATGCGACAAAATTCAAAAATCGAGTATATTTAAAAATTAAGGTACATCGCTGCGATCCCCTTCAAAGTAGTCCCCTCCCGCATCTATACACTTATTCCAGCGAGTTTTCCAGTTTTCGTAACAATTCTGGAACACTTCTTGTGGGACCTCTCCGAGTACCCTCGTCACAGATTCTTGGATATTTTCAACGGAGTCAAAATGTCGACCTTTGACGAATTTTTTCATATGGAGGAATAGGAAAAAGTCGCAGGGTGACATGTCCGGTGAATAGGGCGGTTGTGGTAACGTTGCGATGCCTTTAGACGCCAAAAACTGAGAGACACTGAACGCACTGTGACAGGGAGCATTGTCGTGATGCAGAACCCAAGTCTTCGCGATCTCTGGACGCACTCTGAGCACCCTTTTTCGTAATTTTTCGAGCACATTGCGGTAGAATACTTGATTTACGGTTTGTTCAGGTGGTACGAACTCTTTGTGAACCACCTCTTTGCTGTCGAAGAAGCAAATCAACATGGTTTTCACTTTGGACTTGCTCATTCTCGCCTTCTTTGGCCTTGATGCTCCAGGGGACAGCCACTGTTGGCTTTGTCGTTTAGTTTCGGGGTCATATTGCAAGAACCAACTTTCATCACCAGTAATAACTCGATCGAGAAGAGTAGGATCACTTTCAACCTGCTCGAGACAATCTTGAGCGATCTCTTGAGCGAAATCTGTTCCATTTTCGTGACATGCACTACTCGCGCGTTGTTACAAAACACTAAACAGCTGGCGAAGAAATGATCGTACGAGGGTGGTCAAGGTCTCAATCGAGAGAGTAGGGATCTGCTATTACGGTGGCGGAGTTACAGGTTCGCAGTGTTACCACAGGCCGAGAAAAAAAATCGGTCGCATTACTTAATTGTCTGACCTTGTATATCTTGGTCAATCAGTTGGTATAACTTCACAAAACAGTAGTTGATGTAGTTCGAAAAACAGTATATTAGGGATTGATTACTTTTCGCATTCTAGTCGATGAAAATGTTCCTTAGGCCGCAGGAATGACTTGTTTAGCTTTATAAGAACGTTTTGTGACGCATAAAATACACAAAGAGTCTTAAAATAATGGAGGAGGTTCGAAAAAGTATTACGACTTTGTCGATTCAAAGTTACAATCTTTTTTTCGACAAAGGATTTGTCAGTTATCCAACAGATGGAGCAAAGGTATACATAATAATGGAGGATACTTTTATGATTGGAACGTATTAAATTTTTTCGCTATTAAACATTCATTTTATGTAAAAAAGTCATCGAATTAATTTATGTACCTAAGAAATAAATTAATTATTTTTTTCTTCGACGTCTATCTAAAGATGGACGACTCTTTCAAAAACTGGTAGTGAAGAACAGATACTTGTTTGATTCAAAAAGACAAAGAATACCACAAAAACAGCAAATAATGAATTTAAAAAATTATATCTAGTTTATAAATGAAAGAAGAAGCAATCTAATTTTTAGAAACTAATAAAGAAATGTCAATTTTGTATACAGGAAAGGTTTGGATTCCATTTCCTAGGGATATTGCTGATTCGCTATCTTTTAAAAGGTAAAACGATAACGTGGGAGTACTATGCTGGTCTTTTGGACCAAATCAAACGAACAAAAAATGCTAAAACAGTGGAAAAGGTTCGTAAATGCATTGTGACTTTATCGACTCAAAGTTTCTATCTTTTTTTTGGAGAAGAAATTCGTCTGTTAATCGAAAGGCGAAACAAAGTCGCACAAAATAACGAGAGATACGTGGGTGTTGTTTGATAAGTTTGGTAAATATCTATGATGTGGCACCACCATTCGTTTGGTAACGTTACGGCTATCAAGTGTCACTTTTCAGAATAGCATAGGCAAAAATTTAGCCAGAAGCGACGCGTTGCTCACGTTCTATAGATGTTTAAAGCAAGAAATGTATCAGTTACCGTAAAAATGGAAAAAATGAGCAGCCCTTTTTGTGTCGATTCGTCATATTGTATGAAAAAATGGATCAATCACTACACGTCTGAGTCGAAGTACCAATCAAAGCAGAAGACAATTGGTGAAAGTGCGTCGAAGAAGGAGAATACTGTTCTATCGGCTAAGAAAGTGATGGCTACTGTGTTTTGGGATTCGCAAGGAATCATCATGATCAAGTACTTAACGAATAGAAAAACGATAACAGAAGATTATTATACAACATGATTGGACCGTTTAAAAGAAGAGCTGAAACAAAAACGGCCAAAATTGGTGCACAAAAAGTGCTCTTTCACTAGAACAATGTACCGTCCCACAAATCGACCATTGCAATGGCAAAATTGTACCATTTAGACTTCGAATTGATTCCTCACCCACCCTATTCTCTAGACTTGACCACGTGCGATTTCCTCGTCTTCCCAAACTTGAAAATTTGGCTCGGTGGAAAGAAATTCTCGTCGAATGAGGATGCCATCGCTGCCGTCAATGAGTATTTTGCTAACTCACTGGATCAAGTCTATAGTTCTCAATGGGGGCTATGTTTGAAAACAAATCAATTATTTTTTTTTAAAAAAAATGTTTTTTTTAACTTGCTTTTTCGCAAAAATATTCATTTTTCATAAAAAAAGCACCGAATTAATTTATACGCCTAATACTAGATCGATAGGAAAACAATTGCGATAATTTATACGAATTTCAAGGTCATAAACCGCGATTATTTTTCTACCGACCTAATAGTTATAATTCGGACATGTGTACAGAGATTGTATAAGACGTTTATTTAATTTTAATCGTCGTTTCAGGTCGTTACTTTTAATGGTTGTGTTGAAAATAGTTGGAAATACCTTGAAACGTTTTATAAACATATGACATATTTTGGACTTTCCATCTAAATGAGTACTTTTTGTAAAAAAAGATATATTGTTTCTTTTTTATACTGAAATTATTTTTATATTCCTTGAACATATATTTAATGCTGATTTGTTTTCCCGTTGATCTCTACATTGTATTTGAATTTAGATTTCGATACTTATGTTGTATTTTTAAATATTGATTCATACCTTTAGGTTATAAGTTGGCGTGGTTGTAATTTAATTCAAGCAATGTTTGAAATTAAAATAACGTTTTTTTATATGTTTGAAATGAATATTTAGTAATCAATCATACTATATAGGTTGGTGCAAAAATAATTGCGATTTTTACGTATCGAGTATAAAGACGTATACATCAGTTAAAAACTATATTTATTAATTTAAATAAAGACCATTGGCCTGCAGACATTTCTCCCAATGGGAAATAAGTTTGATTGTGTCTAATTTTCTATAATAATTTTCCCGGTATTGCAATAAAAACAGTAATCATGGACCGTTACAAACTGTTGATAAAAACAAGAATAATTTCGATATCCATTCACAAGAAATACATTTCTGGAGGAATGAGATAAACAAATTACACTTTTTTTTCGAGAAATTCTCGAGAAGAAGAAATAGTACACAAACACAGAACATTTAATTTAACAAATATTCAAATAAAAAAGTTTTGTAGATCCTTCAGTATTGCATGTTTGAATAGTGTTTATAGATCGGTGACTTCTGTATATATTTATTATGTTGGTACGAAAATAATTGCGGTTTTTACTTATCGAGTATAAAGGAGAATATATCAGTTAAAATTATATTTATTAATTCAAATAAAGGCCATTGCCATGGAGACATTTCTCCCAATGGGAAATAAGTTTGATTATGTATACAAAACAGAATTATGGAGTCCTGGAATTAACGAATTCATCGAAACCGCCTTCAACTGATACTTGAGAATACTAATGAATGAAAACAGTAGACATAAGCTGAAATCAGTAGTACTAATTTCATTATTTATAATGATGTATCATATGACTAAAACAAAAAATAACGGTAAGTAAAAAAATCGGTGCCAAATTTAAATTATGAAAACCGCAATTATTTTTGCACCAACCTTATATATATATACACACATATATATATATATATATATATATATATATGTATGTACATATATATATATATATATACATATATATATATATATATAATAAATGTATCTAAGAGAGTATAATAACAAGTAACCGTGTTTCATAAAAAAACATTTTTATTCAACATGAGTTTTATTATTTTTTTCATTTTACAAGTTAATGTCCTTTTAGCTCGATGTACTTATAATGCATGATGCATGTAACAGTAAGTAAATATGAATAAGTAAAAGTTGTTTATTTACATGTCCAGTTTTTAAAAAAAATACGACATTAATCAAGATGGTATCAAATCGATACCTCAAGAATAACGAGTATTAAAAAGCACTAATATGAAGGATGATCTTGCTTTGTTTATCTTTGAATTACTTCTTCAATATTTGGTGTCAAGTTCGAAACACCTATTTTGAAAAAAATCGAAATTAGCATTTCGCTCGGTTTGTCATCTCCCAGTGCTCCTGATCTTTCAAAATCAACTAAAGGAACGTCAGCACCCTTCAGAACTATTCGAGATTTACTCGGAACTCACATTAGAACTCCCCGGAACTCCGGATTATTCACGTGATCATGGTGCGAATTGTCGAAAAAAATTTTTTTCGGTTTATTTTGTGTCAAACCTAGAACTCTTTTCAGTTTCTATAAAGTACCCTAGAATTATTCTAAATCTGCTCAGAACTTAAAGAAAAATATTTTTTCGAAAAATGAGTTTCTGATATAAGAGGAAAAAAATTTCGAGCTTTTTTTAATTCACCAGAACTCTTTGAAATATTATTTGAAAACTCTAGAACTCATTATCTTATTGAAAAAACCGTTCAGAACTCTTTTCGGTGAAAAAATACCCCGAATTTTTTTTAATTTTTCTAGCGTTAAACCCCAGAACTCTTTTAAATTCCTATCAGGAACCCTAGAACTATATTAATTTACTCAGAACCCCCAAAAAAAATATTTTTTCGAAAAAAAGGGTGCTAACTTTGTACTGGTTGTTCTTAGGATGTAATACCATGAATACAGTTGGACGAATTTGCAGTGTCTACAGTATATTCTTGAAATTTTGGAATATTGATTTCAAAACCACAAGAAATTGCCTGTAATATAATGATAAATCAATTTAGAACCAGTACGGCCGGTGCACCGGCCCTACCTGATTTTATTGTTCAACTAATACTTTACTATTTTCAGTTACTTTTTCTTCAATAATTTTAAATAATACTTACATTGTAACATTTCAGTCATTTTTGTCGATATTTGCATATTTTTACTTATATATCATAAAAACAATTTAAACAATTTTCTAATGTATACTTTTTACAATTGTAAAATAAATAAAATACTGTTAATTTGTATCATTTATAAAAGAAATGATATATCATTAATATATTTTAAATAATCAACTGAGTCATTCCATACCATTTTTGGCGGATTTGTGCTTCATTGTACAAAAAGTTGCACAGAATCCACATCCATAGCTATCCGCTGGTATTTTTTTAAAGTTTTATACATGAATGTATACACAATGATATAAAAAAGGTTTCATCACAGAACACTATAGAAGTATTAATTTTTCCTCTAGTTGAATGAGATTTTCTCTCTCACGATCTCGAAAATTTTCAAAAAAAATATTATTTGCCAACTGTGTTGTTAATTGAGATTTTGGATAAAATATTAAAAATTGTATATAATTTCATTAAAACAATCCGCTTTTTCAAATTAAAATAATGAACGCATCGATGATTGGTGCATTTTTAAACGAACCGTTATTTTTCTAGTGAGTGCTCGGTGAGAGGGCTACTCATGAAATGAATTCTAAAGCCAGATATGAACAACTGCCTTTTCATAACCTTCGAAGAAGACTCAAAAAACGCTAATCTAACCGACCACACAGCCAATACTCTCTATACAGGAATTTAATTTTTCGAAAATTTTATCCAAATTTTTACGATTTTTAACCACTGTGCGGCGCATCGAGAATTGTATCTTAAGGGGACCCGGTGGTCTAGAATTTTCGAAAAATCGATTTTTTTTTTCGAATGTATAGTATCTTAAAAATATACTCTTAAAATTTGATGACGAAATTCAGAGTATTTCAGGATCTACAGCCCATTAGAAGGTCAGGTCAGTTTCTTGAGAATATACTTGCTTGAAACTTTAAACGCGTTTATCTCGAAACTACTTTTTTTCGTCTTGCGGGGGCCAGAAAAAAAAACTATTTGACCGATTTGTCTGAAATTTTAATATGTTATTTTGAATAGTTCTAGCTCTCGCTGGAAGTAAAACTAATAGTTTCCGTAAAATATTTATATTTTTTTTATTAACAAAACATTCAAAAATACTGGTCGTTTTCAAACTTGTACTTTTGACTAAGCGCCATTTCGTCAAATTTTTTTTTTATTCTACTTCCTGCGATAGCTATACTTATACTAATTAAAAATTCGTCAATTGTTTTATTTTAGATCAGAGGGAGAGATAAATCATCATTCACCACGCAATTCCATTTTTTTAGAGAGGGAGACTTCAGCATCATTTTTCTAATTAAAAAAAAATTTTTTTTTGTCTTTATTTTCATTTTTGTGTAGTTTATTAGTAATAAAATAAGTGTAAAAAAATTTGAAAGCATTATTCATTACCCTCATATAGAAAAAATTTTTTAAAATAGCTCAAATTTTAGGCCGCTAGACCACCGGGTCCCCTTAAATTATCTGCGACGTATTAGCGATAAAAGAGTATCTCGAACAAGCTTACCTCGAGGGATATCTGTATATAATATCTAATGTGTCCGTCCGCCACATAGAAACCTTTCACGAGCCGTAGTTTGACGACCGCTTGCTTTAAACAAGATCATATTTCTTAAAAAGTAACAATTCATTATTTTTCATACGATCAATTTAACAGCTATTAATTATCTCTGTCGTCTGTTTTAATTGAAAGATATTTATGACCGGCAATTCAAATTAATATAGGATTGAAATTTTATATATATATATACATATATATATATATATATATATATATATATATATATATATATATATATATATATGTATGTAAATGTATTCAAACATAAATTGTTGTCTTTAAAAAACATCAATAGCAAACGAACACTGTGTAGTTTTACAGCTGTGAATCGTTGTTTCGCGTTAATTAAAATCGTTTGATAAGAGTGACTCGTTTATCGATTTGTACACAGATTTTCTTTCGAGACTACTAATTTATTTTCCCTGCTGCGACAGCGAACGAATTAACGAGAGAATGACAAAGAAATTTATATCCATATCTATATATACATCTATATATATATATATATATATATATATATATATATATATATATATGTGTGTGTTATATTTATATATATTTATATATATATATATACATATGTAAATATAATAGAAGATCGTTTTGATACAAGTGAGTTTTTTGATGACACTGATGGAAAAAACATACAAAAATGCTCGAAAAATATGACTGTTAATCTATTGTGGACAAACCGTACTAACGACCACAAATCGTAATGGTTTCCGAATAAATGACGCTAAGGTTAGGATGTATATTCACACACACACATACACACACATTTATATATATATATATATACAGACTGGCGCAAAAAGAACGAAGTGTTTTGAATACTGAATCTTTTTTTTGTTTGAGTGTTTTTTCTTTCCTTTTACGAATTTTATGAATAAAACTTGGCGAATTTATCATCGAAAGGTATACGATGTCAGACAATTAAGTAATGCGACAAAATTCAAAAATCGAGTATATTTAAAAATTAAGGTACATCGCTGCGATCCCCTTCAAAGTAGTCCCCTCCCGCATCTATACACTTATTCCAGCGAGTTTTCCAGTTTTCGTAACAATTCTGGAACACTTCTTGTGGGACCTCTCGAGTACCCTCGTCACAGATTCTTGGATATCTTCAACGGAGTCAAAATTTTTTCATATGGGGGAATAGGAAAAAGTCGCAGGGTGACATGTCCGGTGAATAGGGCGGTTGTGGTAACGTTGCGATGCCTTTAGACGCCAAAAACTGAGAGACACTGAACGCACTGTGACAGGGAGCATTGTCGTGATGCAGAACCCAAGTCTTCGCGATGTCTGGACGCACTCTGAGCACCCTTTTTCGTAATTTTTCGAGCACTTTGCGGTAGAATACTTGATTTACGGTTTGTCCAGGTGGTACGAACTCTTTGTGAACCACCCCTTTGCTGTCGAAGAAGCAAATCAACATGGTTTTCACTTTGGACTTGCTCATTCTCGCCTTCTTATTTTTCTTATTTTTAGGTATATATAGCACGTGACTACGACTCAGGGCATCACTACCATACACTTTAAGCACTTTTTCATAAGTTTCTGTCGCGGTTTCGCCGAGTTTTGCACAAAATTTTATCGCGCACCGTTGCTCTAAAGTTCTCTGTTCCATTTTCGTGACATGCACTACTCGCGCGTTGTTACAAAACACTAAACAGCTGGCAAAGAAATGATCGTACGAGGGTGGTCAAGGTCTCAATCGAGAGAGTAGGGATCTGCTATTACGGTGGCGGAGTTACAGGTTCGCAGTGTTACCACAGCCCGAGAAAAAAAATTGATCGCATTACTTAATTGTCTGACCTCGTAAGATGCAACAGAATAAGAAAATAATTGAATTTCAATTTGAAAATCGGCATTCAATTGATTTGACGCAGCTAGCATATCGTCGTTATTTGAATATCGTCGAGTCGATGATTAATCGTTTGGTTGCACGTTTTCGACAACGAAGCGCAGTTAATGACCGTCCAGGATTTGGAAGACATCGTTCGGTACTAATTGAGGAAAATATTCAACGTATACGGGAAAGTATTGAGCAAAGTCCTGAAACGTCAACCGGAAGACGTTCAACCCAACTTGGAATATCATGGAAATCACTGCAGGCCTTATTAAAAATGTTCCCATACAAAATGCTGCATTCTGTATGGGAACAACTGTGTATGCTTGTCCATTAGTTGTAGTCAACAGACTATCAGTATCACTTTGTTTATGCAATTCGTTTTCACCAACAAGAAGAAAAAATATGATTTTTTTCACAATTTCATGATCAGTGATGGAGTTCATTTCCACTTAAATGTCTTCATGAATAGAACGAACTGTAGAATACTTACTATAGAATCCAAGGGCACTTCATCAGCGACAATTACACACACTTAAATGTACTGTTTGGTACAGAGTAACGTCCTAAAAGGTGATAAGCTTCTATTTCTTTGCAAATGAAGATAATACAGTGCTCTCTGACGTACCGAAACACCTCGAGAGCCTTGTTTCGGTACGGTAGGGAAATATTTGTAAAATAGAAGAAATAAAAGCGCAGGAGGGAGAAAAGTCATTGTTACACTACCACAATTTGCTGTACGACAAAGAGCACTATACTACTGTAACCACAAATGGTGCTCAATACCGTATGAAGATAGCAAAATGTTTGAGGACCACTGTTGATAATCATCCACAGATGTGGTTCTAACAAGATAGAGCTACAGCTCCCACAGTAAGACCCATTATGAAACTTAAACGGAACATTTTTGGCGAAGAGATAATTTCAAGAAACAGCGGTTTTAGTTGGGCCTGATTTGAGCCCTCAAGATATTTTTTCTTTGAGGCCGCTTAAAAGAATGTGTATACGTCAATAAACCAAAAACCATGCTGCAGCTGAAGAACAACATACAAGAAGATATTCTAGCGTTATTTCCAGAAATCATGAGAAAAGCAATGAAAAAATCCTTAGAAAGAGAGCTCGACTTTATGAACTCGAAATTGTAGATCACTTACGTGATGTCATTTTTTATCTGTACTCAAGAAATAATTCCCATTCTTGTATTATATTTTGGGGAAAAAACAAAGATGAAAATATAAAAAAAAATATATTAACGTTTTAAACTTTTTCGTTCTTTTTACGCCACCCTGTATATAACTTAAAAGTTTATTTGGAAACCATTAAAATTGTATATAGAAATAGATTTATGTGCAGAAAATTCTTCAACTTTTTTTTACAAAAAAAAGATTTTTCTTTACCTCAATACTCTGTGTCACAGTGTACTTGTAAGATACAGAATTAAAACAGTACTTTTCTCAAAATGTCATCCTTTTAACGTCTTAATTTGAAATTTATTTACATAAAATCTTCACAAGTATGGAATATAAATCGAAAATAATAAAATTCTAGGATTAAAACTGGTACGTTATTCACAATTTAGTTCTGATGGTAGCTAAAATCACTTTCACAATTGTTTTCTTTTCGACTCCACAAACAAGAAATATTTTTTCTGATCAACACATGTCAATTTTATTATTTGCAGAGAGCTTAGGCATATAAATATTCAAAAACATACGAGGGTAGAGTGATAAGTACCCGTGTTTGCGGTTATAATTATTAAGAGAACTATAAAAAAATTATTTCTTTTTACTAAAAATTGAATAACTGAAAGTCTAGGGAGGAATCCCAAGAAAGGCGGTAACCCTCCTATTGAGAGGAGGTTTATAAAAATAAAAAATTTATTTATTGGTTCTGAATTTAATTGGGTATTAATTTGAATGAAATGATAAATTTTGAAATTTCTAAAAATTATAATAATTGAGATTGAACTGAATGAATAAAATAAAAAATAAGTAATTCATAATGATTCATTAATAATTAAAGCTCTTAAAATTCAACCAATATGATTGATTGATGAAAAAGCTATTAATGACCGTAAATTAGTTTGATTTAATCCTCCAATAGACCCAATTAATAAACTTATAATAACGGTACAATAAATAAATTTTGAAGAATAATTATAAGAAATTAATACAATTGGTGTAATTTTTTGTCATGTTATTAAGAGAAGACTATTAAATCAATCTAGGGATTCGATTACTGATGGGAACCAAAAATGAAAGGGAGCTGCCCCTAATTTTAATAAAAGACTAGAGTCAAGTATAATTTGATTAAGATTTATCGAATCAAAAAAATGAAGGTATTTTCTTCAGATGAAATTACGATAATAGAAAATAGTAAAATTGAAGAAGCTTAAGCTTGAGCTAGGAAATATATTGAATAATAAATTAAACGAAAAGTATAACATACCGTCAACCCCGTACAAATAAAATATATAAAAAAAAATGAATTTAAATAAGACAAACCAACTGATTCCAAAATTAAATCCTTTGAACAAAAAACCAACCGAAAATGGAGTTCCAAATGAAGCTAAACTTGCAATATTTATACATCTTAATGTAAAAGGTAACTGGAATCACATACAATTTATTTCAACATCCTTCACAAATATTTAGATACACTTCGTGTGACATTAATAAAGTTCATCGATAAAAATGGCTGTAATTTAAAAAAAAAATGTAAATATAATTTGTTTCAAAATCAATTATTTTTTCACTCTAAAAAACCCAAATAAATTTTGAGTTTTATTAGTTGTGAAGAATATTATTTAATTATTTATCAGTAGTGAAGAATAAATATTTACTTGATACAAAAGGACACCAACCACCAGGATAACATGTAAGAGTTTAATTCATTTATCAGTTGCAAAGGATTGATGTTAGAATAAATTAATATGTAACGTTCATTAAAACTAGATTAGAGCGGTAGTTGTTTATTATGCGAATAAAATGTTAGCATTTGATTGTTTTCGTGTCTTAATTATATATATATATATATATATATATATATATATATATATATACATACATAGATAATAAATTAATTAAGGATTTAGTATGATACGCTCTGGATTGATCATTAATTTATATTGCCTCGTAAAAACAATACAGAGAAAATGTATTCAATATTGACTCACGACTCCACGAATGTATACTATAATTAATTTGTTATTATAATATCAGTACTTACATCCATTGTTTACACAAATATACATAATCGCAGTGAAACGTGACGTTAAATATATTATAACGCTTATCGTGATATGTATATTATATATATATATATATATATATATATATTTTTTATTGGTGCCACACGGTGTATCGGATTAAAAAAGAATTGTTTAAATTGGATAGGTGTATATCGATTCATTCGGTATTTATTTTTTTCTCTTCTCTATTTCAACACAGCGATGATTTGTTGTATCGCTGTTTATATAACAGTAATTGGTTTAAAATGTAGCAATTCTCGTACTATTTTTTTGTTTCTAAATTGTGACATTTATCTATCATTTCATCGAGTTCCAGTTCAGTGAACACTTTTATTTATTTTACTGTAGTATTATCTAGAAATGTATATATATATATATATATATATATATATATGTATATATATATATATATATATATATATATATATATAAATGTGTCAATATATATCTATATATATATATATATATATATATATATATATATATATATATGTATATATATATATATGTATATATATAACGCCAAAATAGTTCAGACTCCAAACAACACAACGAAGTATGGGAAGATGCATGTTGGGAATAACAAGAAGAGATAGAAAGAGAATAGAATGGATACGAAAACAAACAAGAATCACAGATATAATAAGAAGAGTAAAGAGTCTGAAATGGAAATGGGCGGGACATGTCGCAAGAAGAGAAGACAACCGATGGACAAGAGAAATTATTGACTGGGAACCAAGGAATATGAAAAGACCGAGAAAGAGACCAATGAACAGATGGGATAAGGATATTAAAAACTTTATTGAAAAACTGTGGAAAAGAGAGGCACTGAATCGAACAAAATGCAAAATCATGGAAGAGGTCTTTATCCAGCAGTGGATTAACAGAGGCTGAAGATGATGATGATGATGATATATATATATATTGGGTGTTGGAATTAATTCGTAGCGTTTTCTTCATGAAAAAAGATCGTTCATTATAAATGAAATTGAAAAAAACATATCATTAATAGCATTGTCCGTCGTTAGCTACTACTTTTTCTCATCTTTCGGGAAGGAGACGAATACCACGTCGGAAGAACGTTTCGTCTTTAAATGCAATCCACAAATCGACCCATTTTTTGCAATCTTCATAAGAAGTGAGCTTCTGCCCAGACAGGCCATGACTCATGGATCGAAACAAGTGCTAATCAGAAGGAGCAATATCTGGAGAATACGGTGGGTGGAGTATGACTTCCCATTTGAGCGTTTCCAAGTATGTTTTGACCGGTTTTTCGACGTACGGACGAGCATTGCCGTGCTGCAAAATCACTTTGTCGTGTCTTTCAAAGTATTCCGGCCGTTTTTCCTTCAATGCACGGCTCAAGCGCATCAATTGTAGTCGGTAGCGATCCTCAGTGATGGTTTCATTCGGTTTTGAGCAGCTCATAGAGTAGATCACACCCTTATGATCCCAAATACAGAGCATGAGCTTGGATCAATGGATATTTGGCTTCGCCGCTGGTGTTGATGGTTGGCCGGGCTTAACCCATGACTTTCTGTGCTTGAGATTGTCGTAATTCATCCCCTTCCTATCGTCCGTGACAATTCGATGCAAAAATCTCTTCCTTTTCTCCTGCTGAAGCAACAGTTCACAGGTAGAAAACGCCTTTCAACGTCCCTCGGTTTCAATTTGTATGGGACCCAATTTCCTTGCTTTTGGATAATTCTCACGGCTATAAGGCATTTTCATACCGTTGACAAGTCAACTCCCAACGATTCAGACAATTCTTGAAGTGTTTGACATGGGTGTTCATTAAGCAATTCCTCCAATTCTTCATCATCAAACTTTTTGGGCTGTCCAGGTCGTTCCTGGTCTTCCGAGTCGAAATCAGCACTTTTAAAACATGCAAATCACTTCCGACACGTTTGCCCAGCTAGAGCATGGTCACCATAAACTTCCACTAAAATACGATGGCTTTCGGCAGCACTTTTTTCATGTTAAAATAATGAAGTAAAACTCTCCGTAAAAACCATTTATCCGGCACGAAATTCGACATATTCGATAAAGTACAGAGTGTTGTTATTTACGCTTCAACCAAATGACATATACTGAAACTGACGCCTAAGAACAGCTGTTTTACGGAGAATATTTGGTTAAAGGGAACAATGGAAGAATGTTCTACCTACGCCATCTCTTGTAAAACGCTACGAATTAATTACAACGCCCAATATATATATATATATATATATATATATATATATATATATATATGTGTGGTGTGTATGTGTGTATAATCAGCAGCCTTTGTCAATCCACTGGTGAATAAAGGCCTCTTCCACGATTTTTCATTTTGTACGATTGAATACCTCTCATTTCCACTGATTTTCAATAAAATTTTTAAACTCCCCAAACCATCGTCGCCTTAAATTGACCCATGCCGGACATTCCGCGAGGAGGTGAATGGGGGTCTCGTTGCCCCCCCCCCCTCTACACTTCCTGTTCGTCCTCCGGCCTTGTATTTGTTCGTGGTAACTTAGTCTCCCGTGTCCTGTGACAATTCGCACCAGGAGCCGGGAGAAGGATCTGCCACTTGTATAGGTTCTCTTGGTTCAGTCCTTATTTGGAGCCTGACATAAGTGTACCCTGGATTGACAGCAACCGTCATATATATATATATATATAAATTATTATACTTGTTCTAAGAATTAATTATTTAAAAAATATTAGACGTCATATTTTTCACTTGTATTTTTCCAACACTTATTATTTACCATCTATCATAAATATGTTAATTCGTGTCGAATACCTGTAAAATTCTAAAACTATCTTTCGCATTTTTCACATTTAAATCTAATATGAAATACATGAATAAAAAAAAACATGACGATAAATTAATGTTCACTTGAAGACAAATGAAAATATATATATTTTATGTATTTTAAATATGAAGAAATCGAGTTTATATTTTTCGTATGATGTTACTCCACCAGTCAATAACTGTTACTAATTAGTTCTAGTTGATTATATAAAAAAAGTAAAAAAATGCGTTAACATTCAGATTCATCCGAATTTGATGTACCGTTAGAGTGTCAAGGACATCATCCAACACTTGATGATTGACTAGTCGGTTCAATGTTCTGTTACACAGTACAAGTCAAAGTAATTGAAGGTGACACAGCAGAATTTTTTGCTAACAGTATTAAACTTCATTTTTAGTATATAGCCCCCTAAAATTGACGGGAAAATAGAATAAAACATGAAAAGAAAAAACTGTTTATTCGTTTTCACAACATACACACACACACACACACACACATATATATATATATATATATATATATATATATATATATATATATATATATATGTGTGTGTGTGTGTGTGTATGTTGTAACATAAAAAAATATCTAAGAACAAAACTTAATGAATTAAACTTGTTGATGGTTTTGGTACATTTTTTCCTTCCCGCGATTCTTGATACGCAGCGCCAAGTTCTGTAGCTACCTGGAATAAAAATTCCTGCCTTGAATTTTTTTTACCCGTTGTTTCTTTATACAAAACCTAGGCATTTATTCCAGCTAGATCAAGAATATTGAAAAACACCTGGAGGGACCACCTACAAGATTTCGACTTCACACTGTATTTCCTTGCCATTTGGCCTGCCACGTCTACACCAAATTTTGTATTATTATAAAATCTAATCGTTTCACGTATACGTTTGCTACTTTTTTCTATTTCTATTGATTTATGCACGGAACTTAGTACAAGCACTTTTTTTGTTGATTTGCTTTTATACACTGTAAGAGAAATATAATTTGATTTGTAGTTTGCTTGAAAACAGTGTCATTTTGTCTTTTCGTTGTTTGGCTGATTTACACAATTCTCGTTTATTTCCACGGATTGTTCCAACAATGGTAGTCTTTTTTGCAAGTAGCTTTGTGACCAGTGAAACACTCGTAAGAAAATTACCTGTTGTTACATTCCTTTCATATCCTGTGAATTGTTCCGTCAGCTTTAAAACAACGAACTCTCCAAGTAGAATTGAATATTCTCGTCTCTCATCCTTTCCCAAATAGGGAAATCCATTTATTACATACTTGCTATTGACGTCACACGCTAACCAGAATTTTATGCCAAACTTGTCTGGTTTGTTCGGCATGTACTGTGTAAATCTACACCTAGTCTTCGATGGAAACAACTGCTCATCAACAGTAATGTATGCACCTGGTTTATTACAATTTTGGTCAACAACCTTGAATTAGCCTTTAGTTGGTATCGATTTTACAGATTGAGAAGAGTAAATAAAATATTTTCTGGACCGGTCAAATAGACCGGTCACGGTAGGTAGGACAGACTACATATATTTCTCAGAAGAAAAAGTAGAAGTAGATACTGAATAATATATTGTATGCATATTTTAAGAAAAGTCTTAAAGTTTGATAGCGATATGATAACGTTTAAGTATGTGTAAGTTGTACAAAAGTTTGCAAACTATCAATTTGATTGGTAGTGGTAGGTTTAGTGTTAATATTAGTAAATTATTATTATTTTTGAAAATGTATGATTTTGTTTTTGTTTCATTAATATGTAAGTATCCGTCACTAATATCATTGTAAACTAATTGGAAGAAAATATAAATACATTTAAATGTTTAACACTGTATCGACTGTATAGCTATTTTTACTGAAATCCGTCTTTTTGACGGGTAATTTAAAATGCAATTTTTTGTAAATCTTTTTATCTTATATCACTAGATTTTTGTTCACTGTTTTATTCAGTACATTTTTTACATATAAACTCCATTTTGAATGTACATTTTCCGCATACGTACTTGTTACACTCAATATAAATATTATTAGACCTATTTTTCTTACATAATCCGATTTGGCAAGACTTTCGTACATTAAGATTTTGTATAACTGGCAATGAATTGGAACTAGCATTTGGTCGTCGCGAAGATTACTGCCTTGTTCTTCAGCTAGTTTAAAAATCAAATTTTTTCTAGATATGTTTACTCCAGTGGTCTCTTTGTACAATATCGAGGCATTGATGGATACCAAATCTAAAATTTTACAAAACACTTGAAAGGACCTTCTACGGGATCCTGCTTTCACGCTATATTTTGTAGCCATTTGGTCTACAACATTCACCCCAAACTTGGTTTTGTTGTAAAATATGATTCTTTCAGGGACACGTTTAGCATTACCTTCTATTTTGACATTTTCATGTTTAGAACTGAGCAATAAAATCTTTTTGTTTGGCTTGGATTTGTAAACTGTGAGAACGTACTCATCTGATTTATAAAGTTTTGTGAAAAATCGGATCGTATTATCCTTCTTAGCCTTTGCAATTTTTGGCAATTCTCTTCTGTTTGCACGTATAGTCCTCAGAAGAGTAGTTTTTTTTGCAAGCAACTTTTTTTTAAGGGAAATGTTTGTGAAAAAATTGCCAGTATTTATGTTTTTTCCACAGCCTAAATATGGTTCAGCAAGCTTGGGCACGACGAATTCGCCCAAAGGTATATTTGATTGTCGTATTTCGTTTTTCCCTAAATATGGGAAGCCATATATAAGATATTTGCTTGTAACGTCCTATGCCGAATTTATCGGGATTATTTGGCATGTACCATGTAAATCGGCATCTAGCTTTAGTTGTGAACAATTGTTCATCGATTGTAATGTTCATGGCAGGCTTATAACAAGCCTGACTGTTTTGGATAAATCCTGTCCCATATGACAGAAATCAACGTTAGTTCGGTAACACATGCATCAGAATCTGATCCAGATAGGTGTTCATCTATACTGGTTAGTTTTTTCATCAATTCAATATCTTTTCGTGATTTAACCATAATACCTAGCCAAGTAGGTAGAACATAAATATAAAAAAAAATATTTCTTTGTGGATAGATTTTCGAAGTACCTTGAAAAATTCAAATCTTTGTTAAGTAAATAAATTCCGCTTCCTTTTCTGCAAAATTCACTTTTGAAATAATCACTCGCTTTGTTCCAATTGTATTATAAATAACAAGTTCAAGCACACTAAATTTCCAAATATCACATCCCTTTTCTGCAAAGTGCACAGTTGCAAAGATCATTCGTGATGTGATAAGGTTTGCTCTTTTTGTAAACAAATAGTTCAAAGCTGTTCGTTTACGTACTCGCTGCTAAACAACCGTTATTTATTTTGTTTTTCCTTACTCATTCTCATTTTTATTTTTGTTATACCGCAACAATTGAAACGACTGATTGTAAATTAAGCAAACCGTCAATTTGATGGATTTTCGTAAAAATAGGTATACAACATATAGAAATAAGAAAATATAGGTCTTTTGGATAAAATGAGTGGAGATATATATTCACTACATTATATCATTAAAAACCAATATATAACAACTAAAAAATAATATTTACATATTCGGAATTTTTAAGCACGAAATCAGAAACTCTTCAAATTGACGGGTTCCGTAAATCTGGTGTTAAATAGAATTTGTTGCTTCTGTTTCACACAATACTATATATATATATATATATATATATATATATATATATATATATAAATATATATATATATAAATATATATATATATATATATGTATGTATTATGTATATATATATATATATAAATTATATATACACGAATGCACACCTTTAATGTGAAACTTGTTGCGCACACAGAATGTAACTGAAGTGTACACATGACGTATTGATTTTGTATCAAATATGAATTTCGCGAGAAAGACATTAGATCCGAACAATCTCGACAGCGAGTCGTGTTTACTGAAACTCGAACAGATTCTCACTTATTGCATGCGACGGGATAAAAAGCAACTTGTTTGTTTTCACAGTCGACGCGTTTTCAGTCAATATTTTACCAGCATCCGTTTCATCCGAACGGCACGGTTTGTTTTCTTCGTACAGAACGCTCTCTGATCTTGAGTACGTACTCTCGCAACGATATAAATTGCGTTTGATTGTTATTGTAAGCTGTTGGAACCGTTTAAAGAATGCTTACGTGTACTATAACACATTATGTACAATGTGTATCATCGATTTATTTATTTCTCTTGGAAAATGTCTGTGTTAAATGTTTCGAAGCACGATTGACAGGTATTCGAAGAATATTGTATTAATGTTTCAGTTTGAATATATTTTGTTGTTTCGTTCTGTTTCAATTTCATTATTTCTTTATATATATATATATATATATATATATATATAAATATATATATTTATATATATTTATATATATATATATATATATATACACACGAGGGTGGTCCCAGAAGTGCCCGGCCCGACCTAGAGATGGCGGTAGTTGTTTGAAAAATATCACTGTATTAGAAACTGCATAATCTATAAAGCATATGTTTCAAGTTTGAGGACGCCACGTTGTTTAGTATTTGTTTGGCAGCCATCAATAGTGAACGTTTTCAGTGAATTTGTGAAAATGGAGAAAATTGGTCATCGTTACGTGATACAATACTTTTATTTGAAAGGCCTCAGCCCAACCAATATAAAAGCTGAACTGGATTCTACTCTGGGCGAGTCTGCTCCTTCGTTTACAACAGTGAAATATTGGGTAGCAGAGTTTAAACGAGGCCGTACGAGCTGCCAAGACGAGCATCGCAGTGGTCGACCAAATGAGGTGACGACTCCAGAAATGGTGAAGAAAATCCACAAAGCGGTACTGAATGATCGTCAACTGAAAGTGCGCGAGTTATCAGACATAGTAAGCATTTCAAAAAGTACGGTACATCGCATATTCTCTGAAAATTTGGACATGAGAAAGCTGTGTGCAAGATGGGTGCCGCGTTTGCTCACACTCGAGCAAAAACAGTGTCGTGAAGATGTTTCAATTGAGTGTTTAGCGAAGTATCGCAGCAACAAAGCAGACTTTTTGCGCCGTTTCATAACCATGGATGAAACATGGGTCCATCACTTCACACCCGAGACAAAAGAACATTCAAAACAATGGACTGAAAAGGGAGAACCTGCTCCAAAGAAGGCGAAGACTGTTTCATCTTCAGGCAAGGACACGGCGTCGGTTTTTTAGGATGCACGTGGGATAATTTTCATTGACTATCTTGAAAAAGGAAAAACTATCGACGGCGAGTATTATGCGAACTTATTGCAACGTTTAAGCGAAGAAATCAAGCAAAAACGGCCGCATTTGTCTAAGAAGAATGTGTTGTTTTATCAAGACAATGCACCAGCTCACAAATCCGTTATTGCAATGGCCAACATTAATGAATTAAAGTTTGAATTGCTACCTCTTGCACCCTATTTGTCAGATTTAGCCCCCTCGGATTATTTTCTGTTCCCAAACTTGAAAAAATGGCTCAGTGGTCAAAGATTTCCCAACGATGAAGAAGTGTTGTCGGCAGTTAATGGGTATTTTGAGGAGCACGACAGTTCTTATTATAAAAAGGGTATCGAACTTATTGAACATCGCTGGGAAAAGTGTATAGAGATGAAAGGAGATTATGTTGAAAAATAAATATATTTTTTTCCAAAATTTTTGTGTTTTCTTTGTTGGGTCGGGTACTTCTGGGACCACCCTCGTATATATATATATATATATATAAATATATATATATATATATATATATATATATATATATATATATATTTATATATATATACACCCGTTCCTCAATTTACGCGGAACTTTTTTACACGGCAAATTATACCTCTATTTACGCTGCACTTTTTATACGCGGTATTGATTTACCCGATCTCATTTTACGCGGTCAGATAGATTTCATTTCATATAATTTCTCATTGTATTTATTATATATCAAATGGACGCAAATTCTTACTTGAACGTATAAAAGCACAGCAGTGCAGTACAAAACACACTCAGAGAGACGTCACATTGCCTTACTAATCATCTTTGCGCTCCTAATTTACGAAGCCAGAAAATATATTTTCCTAGAAGTTTTAAAAGTAGCTAACAAGTGTACACAAGTGACACCAAATAAACTTTATTGAGTGTTGGAATTAATTCGTAGCGTTTTCTTCTCGAAAAAAGTCGTTTATTTTAAATGAAATTGTAAAAAACGTATCATTCAAAGTATTGTCCATCGTTAGCCACTACTTTTTTCCATCTTCCGGGTAGGAAACGAATACCACGTCGGAAGAACGTCTCGTCTTTAGATGCAATCCACGAATCGACCCATTTTTTGCAATCTTCATAAGAAGTGAGCCTCTGCCCAGAGAGGCCATGACTCATCGATCGAAACAAGTGATAATCAGAAGGAGCTTTATTATTTTTTATATGAGAGGGTAAGATGAAAATATCCAGACCTGAATGAAAAGCATGTTTTTGGATTGATTTTCATTTATTTCTCAATATAATTTCCATTTAGCTCGATACACTTTTCATAACGGTATTGTTGAGTGGTTATGCCAGACTGATAGGCCGATTTATGAAGATCAGGCCTATGAGAGTGACTATATATTTTCTTATTCTTTTTGCGGTGCAATCGTGTTCCCCCAGTCGATGAGGCGCTAGTGAAGTGTAGGGCAATTCATGTGAGTATTGCGTGTATGTGTTCCACTACCTACAGTCGCGCCGGAGACTATTTGCAGGTTATAAAATTATAATATTAAACTTAATATCATTGACATTATGCACGATTAGCTGAATCATTTATGGAGATGTTTATTTACACATAACGTTGACATTGAATCAGCATTATTATAGCGATTTTGGTTTTTTGTTTAGTTTATATTAATAGAAAAGCTTAAAGTACCAATTCAGAAAGTATTTGGGTATGAGAAGATATCAGTATCTGATTTTTAATTAAAGGTATGATAATTTAATTTATTTATTAAATTATCCATTGTCGATTTAATTTCCTTGTACAACTTTTTTATAGAAAAATGATGAAAAGTAGTAACTTACGGTTGATGAACCCGCACACATTTATATGTATCAGAGCGGAAAAACTATCAAAGAAATTTCTGATAGTTCTAGAAGGCCTTTCAGGATGATTATGTATGCTGTTAAGAATGTTAAAGATGGGAAAAGGTTTAATGTCATGTCTAAGGAAAGGTCGAAAACGAAAGACTAGGGAACACACAAATTAATTGTTCATAAAGTTAAAAAAAATCCGTTTTTAGCGCCCAGAAACTAAAAGAGGATCTCAATCTTACTCACGGAGTTACTCGAATAAGATCGAGGACAAATGAAGCTGACATTTTTGGTCGTATCGCTCGTCGTAAGGCACACATAATTAAGATAAACAAACGTAAGCGACTTCATTTTGCAAAATCGTATGCTTATAAGTCAATAGAATTTTGGAAATCAATTGTATGGAGTGATGACTCGATGTTTGAGATGACTGGGACTAAGCGAATGCAATATGGTTACTGTAAAGCTGGAAAAGTGCTACAAATTCAAACTTTAGTAAGCACTGTAAAGCATGGAAGTGATATTATTATGATCTGGGATAGTTTGCTTTGGCGCGGAGTTAGTAATTTGCAAATAATCGAAGATAGAATGAATGCTGATTCCTATATTGGAATAATTGAAAAAAAATAAATGAAAGTGTGCATAAAATGGGTCTTGAAGCTGAATTTGTCTTTCAACAAGATAATGATCAACAGCACACGTCTAAGAAAACGAAAGATTTTTCAACAAAAACTCAATTCAAGTACACTCGATTGGCCTCTTCAAATTTGAATTCAATCGAGCATCTTTAGGACCACTTGGATCGTACGATACGAAAAACTGATCGATTTAATCGATCTGCTTTCGCTTCTTGCCTTAAAGATGAATGGGAGAAAATACTATTAGATGTTATTCATAATCTTGTTGAAAGCATTCCAAATCACTTGAAGGCCGTTATATTTGCTAAAGGTGGCCCGAATAATTATTGATTTTTTTTAAACTTTTTATTTTTTCTAAATGTTCCAAAGTACATTGCAAACGCAAATACTTTCCGAAGTGCTTTTTTTTCTTCTGTTATTTCACTTTTTATAACGAAGTTTTTATGCTAATGAACTAAGGATTGACATTTTTATGAAGTCCATCCTAACTGTGCTATATATTAAAATATTTAGCATTATTTGGTAAAAACCACAAAAACATTAGTGAAAAACCTTGCCAGATTTTAAGTGCGAAAAATTCCGGTACGATGTGTTGGTATCATGACGTTTCGAAATGTATGTAGTATTATAAAGTGAAATATCCTACACTGCACTAGCGCCACGGGAACACAAATCTGTTGAGAGTTTGGTCATTGTGTGATAGGTTTGGTCAAGGTTTGCAATATAGACATTTACAGCGTCACTGACTTCATTGTCGTTCGCAAATCTTTTACATTAAGACACTTTTTGAAGTTGTGAAAGAGATAAAAGTCACTCGGAACTGAATCTGATCAGTATGGTGGGTTGGCAAGCAATTCGAATTTTAATTCATTGGTTTTAGTCATCGCAACAACTGATGTGTTCGCTGTTGCATTATCACGATGAGACATCACTTTCTTTTTCGCCAACTATGGCCGTTTCCTCTCGAAATCATCATTTTAATGCTGCAATAAATTCGAATAATACTCGCTATTAATTGTTTTTCCTTTTACAAGGTAATCAATCAAGAGTAAATTCCAAGCGCATCTAAAAATACAGTCGCCATAACATTACCAGGAGATGGAATTGTCTTTGTCTTCTTTGAAGTTGGTTTGCCTTTCGCGGTCCATTGTTTCGACTGTTGTTTAGTCTTACTGTAGTGGTGAATCCAAGTCTCATCAACAATCATGTGTTGATGCAAAAAATCGGTTGGATTGCACTTATAGAGTACCAAACAATTGATTAAAACGTCCTTTCGACATTGTTTTTAGTCAGATGTGAGCAAACGCGGCACCTATCTAGTTCATAGCTTTGTCATACCCAAATGTTTGTATAAGATATTGCGCACAGGTTCCGTTAACATGCAAAATGTTTTTGTTATCTCACTCACTTTAATCTTACGGTCTGTCAAAACGCTTTTCCGGATTTTTTCAACCATTTCTGGTGTAGTCATTTCAATAGAATGTCTACTGTGTGGTTCATCACTTGTCCTCGTCCGACCCATTCGAAGTTAAGCAACCCAGCGCTTAACCAGTGTGTTCGATGAAGAGGAGTCCTACAACATTGAATCTAGCTCCTTTTTTATATCATTTGTACTTAAGTTTTTTTTAAAAAAAAATAATCACGGCACGAATTTCCACTTTTTCCGTTTTTAAAAACGATGCTTGAGGTGTTCACTTCGACGGGCTGTCAAATCAATACTAAATAACTTGATAACTTGAAGCTTCGAACACAGGCATATGAAGAATGTCATCATTTAGCACCATCAAAATATTGAGCATAATTGCACTATCTATATGTGTGCAGCCTATTTGCCGGACTTTATTTTATTTCCGAATCTGAAGAAGTGTGTATCGGATTTCCAACTGATTACAGTCACTAACACCAATTTTGAAGAGTCGGACGAAACTTTCTATAAGGATGGCATAACAGCTCCAGAATATCACTCTAATAAGTTGAGATTGAGTTGAGAGTTTAGATATTGAGTAAGAGATCACTATATTGAAAAATAAAATAATTTTTCACACAATACTTTGTACCAAAACTCTATCGAGTAGGCTGCATCTACTAGAGTTGGACCCGTCAGACATTAATTTATTTCCTAATCTAATAAAGTCGGGTTACGAACTGATTACAGCCACTGAACCTCTATTTTGAAGAGTCGGACGAAACGGCTTTCAAGTATGGCATAAATGCTCTTGAAAATCGCTTGAATAAGTGTAGAATATGTCAAAAAATCAAATCGTTTTTCTTTCAATATCTTTCGTTTTCCCTTCTTAGACCGGAAACATTTCATCTCATCCACGTACCGTGTTATATGAGGGTTACCAGTAATTTGAAAAAGATAAAAATAAGTCTGTCATTATCAGACCGAGAATATTTAATATTCTCTCTTATAATCGTGAGCAAAAATAACATTTACATAACCCATTTATTTCCAAATATCAAATGATAAAAGATATTTACATATTTTAATTTTTATCTAATTAACATTTAAGACTACATAGATTGTCTACTCAACATACATATATATATATATATATATGTATATATATATATATATATATATATATATATGTATATATATATATATATATATATATATATATATATACATATATATATATATATATATATATATATATATAAACCTTAATTATTTATTTTGTTTAAATATTCATTTCGAAAAGCATCACGACTGAAACTAATCGGATAGTATTGTATTAATAATTCACAAAGCGCATGTTTTTTTTTTTAATTTCAATTTACAAATTACAAGATTCAATCAGATCGCATTCTATTTTGTAATCATTTATTCATTTAAAGGTCAAGGAATCGAATGTAAAGAGATTATCCTACAAGTTTTTAAAATGTCTTATGCAGGATCAATATTAAAACATTGAAATAATGCGATAATCATTGTATGAGAATAATAATATGACAAACAGAAATGATATTAAATCCATCAAATAATAGGTCATCAGTTAAATCTGTTGAAACTGACATCATGTTATTCTAGAATCTGTGCTTATATATATATATATATATATATATATATATATATATATATATATATATATATATATATATATATATATGCATATGTACAAATATACAACCAGGGGCTCACACTGAAACTGGTACAGATAAAAGAAAAATTTTTAATAACAAAATAATTGATGCAGTGAAACTGAGAAGAATAATGATTTAATTTTTACTTAGCTTATTTAATGTATTTTCTAATTCTAAGAAATAAGATTGTAATTAGTTCTAAATAATAAACAAAAATGATAATCAAAAATCGATCTCACAATGAAACTAGGACATTTGTAAATTTTAGTTATTGTCGCAACTGAAACTTCATAGTACTGTCGAATAATAACTGGGAAATCTCTGGATTCTGTTCTTTATAATTTTTATCCTTCCCTGATATTTTAGTAGTATTATGCAAGTATTGAAACAATTCGAATTATTTGGAAATATGAAAAGACAAGCTGTTTAAATGTCGATTGATATGCGACAATTTGTAATTAAACATTTTTAATAAGGTAAATCTATTAGAGAAATGTCGAAAATAATGGTCGGAAGGCATTCAAAAGTATACATGTAATACTATAAATGTAATTATATATATATATATATATATATATATATATATATATATATATATATATATATATATATATATATATATATATATATATATAGGGGCTTGCAGTGAAACGGGTACAGATAGAAGAAAAATATTTAATCATAAAATAATTGATGTAATTTAACGGGAGCCCTATCACTCACGGGGCCTCGGGCAGCCACCCATTCGGACCCTCCTTAATCCAACACTGCGGTCAATCGATATAATAAAATTTCTATATTATTTTGCTACTATTTTTTTTGTTAATATTTAAATTATAAACGAGTACATTGTTATATAAATAACATTTTTATTTCTGTTTCAGGTGAGTCTTCAAATATACGATTTTAATTATCTATTCTGTTGGTAAGTCTTTAATTCATGTGTTTCAAATATTATCAAATATATATATATATATATATATATATATATATATATATATATATATATATATATATATATATATATATATATATATATATATATATATATATATGTATGTATTTATGTATTTGAATGTATATATATATATATACATACATACTCGTATATTAGGGTGTAACTTATGAAATTTCGGAATTTATAGAAGAGAATTAAAACGTATTATTTTTAACAAAACAAAATATATTTAATCAAAATAAGCTTCATCAGGTTCAATGGCCTTTCCAACAAGTAATTAGATTGTTTATCCCATTTTTATAAAAATCGACATTTTTAGAGCTTATAAACTGTTCGAATCCTTAAATCACTTCTGTTTGGTTTCGGAATATTTTATTTCTTAAATAATATTCCAAGTGGCGAAAAAGATGATAGTTTGCCGTTGAAAGATCTGGTGAATAAGGGAGATGCGGTAAAATTTCATAATTTAATTTGGAAATTGTGATTCGAGATGTGTGTGGTCGAGCATTGTCTTGCAGTAGTATTGGCCCAAATCTATTGATTAGCATTTGCTGTTTTGTTTTTAATTTTTCATTCATGTTGTCGATTTCGCGATAATATGAAGCAGCCGTAATTGCTTCGCCTGGTTTTAAATAAGCATAATGGATTATTCCTTTATCTGTCCACAGTAACCATAATTTTTTTTGGTGTAATGACGACTTGGGTGCGTGTTCTAGAGCTTCATTTACATTTAATCATTGTCCAGTTCTTTTCTGTTATCATAAATAATCCATTTTTCATCACAAGTAATGATTGAATTTAAAAATGGCGTTTTGTCATTTCGAATCATCAATGAAGAACACACCTCTAAGCGTCTCAGTTTCTGACCATCTGTCAATTCGTGCGACACCCACTTATTCAGCTTTTTCACCTTTCCTATTGCAGAGAGGTGACGAGAAACAGTCATAACACTAACTCTTAAATCACATGCGAGAGCTCGAACTGTTGTATGTGGATTATCTTCCATCATGGCTCTCAAATGTTCTTCGTTCACGATGGTTTTGGGCCTTTCTCGAGGCTCATTGTCGAGATTCATATTACTGGAATGAAATTTTTTGAACCATAATTGAATTGTTCTCTGTCTAGCCGACCCTTCTTCGAAAGCTCCATTGATATTTCTACCTGCTACCGCTGGATTGTATCCTAACTTGAACTCATATAAAAATGTAGTACGTAAATCTTTTATGGACACCATCCTGTTAAAGGGTATAAAAAAAATAAAAATAACAACAATAACTAAAACGATTGAAAGGTACAGAGTACATTAGTCAATTCCAAACAGCTGAACTTGTAAAATTTTGCACAGAACCTTGTCAATCGCGGTCGACCTCTGACTGATTGAAATTCGGAAACTTGATATGTTACAACCTAATATATATGCAATCACGGTCATTGAAAGTAGTTCAGCCTTAATATTATAGTTTTACGTCGTTAAAAGAAAAAAAAATGAATGACTTAGGTTGTTTACTATCGCCCTGTTAAATAAGCATGCCCTTCACAGAAATAGCTCAGTTACGTTTAAGATTTCCAAGTGGAAAGTGTGATAGAATCTCTTATAAAATAACAATGCCAAAACACGTTCATTTATCTCCGGTGAAGTAAAAGAAATAGTCAGTTTAACGAGTGTCGGACTATTAACACGTACAATTTATAAAAGAACTGGATCTTTTCAGACATCAGTGACAAGAATTTTGATTAAAAAAAGATAGAATTGGGCACAGCAGATCAAAATAAACTATCTGATAAGATTAAAAAGACCACTGAGAGAGAAGATCGTTTGTTAATTCGTCTATCTTTACAAGATTGATTTAAAACATCTACAGAAATGAGAGAAGAACTATCCGATCAATTTTCAGTGAACATAAGTATTGAAACTGTCCGGAGACGATTGAGAGAAAGTGGTCTATATTCACGAAGGTTTGCCGAGAAAAATATTTTTAACAATGAGAAATATCACTTGAACTGGGCTATAAACCATGAAAGTTGGACAGGATTGGATTGACGAAAAGTCATGTTTTTCGATGAATACAGAATCAAACTCTTTTCCCCTGAAAATTTTCAGTAGGTGCGACGATGAAATAGACTTTTTTTTTTTGAAAAGTGCATCAAAAAATCTAAGCCATTCCTGGATCCAAACGATTTGGACATTTTTTTATTATAGTGTTGGTCAACTCATGTTTCTGAATGGCTTTATTAATGAAGAAGAATATAAAAAAATTTAAATAATAGTTTTTTACCTTCGATGGATAATCAACTTTTACATTGTGACTCCCATAATCTTTCAACATGATTTTCTACCATGCCATAATTCACATAAAGCAACTTTCAGTTCTTAACACTAAACCTAACGACACTTCTTGTATACCTATTCCTATCGTGCCCGGTCAAAATGACCGGTGATTAAAAAAGTTATTGTTTTTATGATTGAACGTAGATAGTGGTTAATTTATTACTGAATTTATATAAAATGAACAACTTTCTTAAATGGCGACCCAAATTTATTTTTATATAATTTCAATTATAAACTTAAAAAGAGAAAAAAATGAGCGGTATCTGTATAGTTCATTGTCTCATACACAATGTATATAGGTACGTACACTTTATCTCTGAATATATAAATAATATATATCTTATTCAGCTCCACTGCATTTTTTACAAATTGTTTTGTTCTCTAGTGTACATTTGCCACACACATATTTTTCGCATTTCGAACAGATTTTCGTACTTTTGTAATCTCTACAATATTTTACTTGACAATTTTTTCGTACGTACGAATCTAAACTTATTGATGGTTTTGGTAGATTTTTTTCTTCCCGCGCTTCTTGAGACGCAGCGCCGAGTTCTGTAGCTAACTGGAATAAAAATTCCTGTCTTGAAATTTTTTCATCCGTTGTTTGTTTATAAAAAAATCCGGGCATTTATTCCAGCTCGGTCCAGAATATTGAAAAGCACCTGGAGAGGCCACCTACATGAGTTCGACTTCACACTGTATTTCCTTGCCATTTGGTCCGCCACGTTTACACCAAATCTTGTATCATTATAAAAACTAATCGTTTCCGGTACACGTTTGTAACGTGTTTATAATTCTATTTATTTACGCACGGATCTTAGTGCAAGCACTTTTTTTGTTAGTTTGCTTGTATACACTGTAAGAGAAATATGATTTGATTTATACAGTTTGCTTGAAAATAGTGTCATTTTATCTTTCCGTTGTTTGGATAATTTAGGCAATTCTTGTTTATTTCCACGGATTGTTCCAACAATGGAAGTATTTTTTGTAAGTAGCTTTAAGGCCAGTAAAACACTCGTAAAAAATTATATGTTGTTACATTCCTTCCGCATCCTGTGAATGGTTCCATCAGCTTTAGAAAAATTCACTCTTCAAGTGGAATTGAATATTCTCTTCTCTCATCCTCTCCCAAATAGGGAAATCCATTTATTACATACTTGCTGTCGACGTCACACTCTAACCAGAATTTCATGCCGAACTTGTGTGGTTTGTTCGGCATATACTGTGTTAATCTACATCTAGTCTTCGATGGAAACAACTCTTCATCAACAGTAATGTATGCATCTGGTTTATAACAATTTTGGACAACAACCTTGAGATAGCCTTTAGTTTGTACTGACTGTATAGATTTAGAAGAGTAAATAGAATATTTTCTCGACCGGTCAAATAGACCGACCGCGGTAGGTAGGACAGACTACATATATTTCTTAAAAAAAAGAAAAAATAGAAGTAAATACTGAAGAATATATTGTATGCATATTTTAAGAAAAGTCTTAAAGTTTGATAGCGATATGATAGCGTTTACATATGTGTATGTAGTACAAAATTTTGTTTGTATGTATATATGTATGTATGTATGTATGTATGTATGTGTGAGTATGTACGTGTGTATGTATGTGTGTATGTATGTATGTATGTATGTGTGAGTATGTATGTGCGTATGTATGTGTATGTATGTGTGTATGTATGTGTGTACATGTGTGTATGTATGTGTGTATGTATGTGTGTATGTATGTGTGTATGTATGTGTGTATGTATGTATGTGTGTATGTGTGTGTGTATGTGTGTATGTATGTGTGTGTGTATGTGAGTGTTGGTATGAATGTGTGTATGTATGTGTGTGTGTATGGGAGTGTTGGTATGAATGTGTGTGTATGTGTGTGTGTATGTGTGTGTATATGTATGTATGTATGTTGTGTATTTGTGTGTTTGTGAGTGTGTGTGCATGTGTGTGTTGTATGTGTTTGTGTGTGTATGTGTTTGTGTGTGTTTGTTTGTGTTTGTGTGTATGTGTGTTATCTGTGTGTGTATGCATGTGTGTCTGTGTGTGTGTGGTCATGTGTGTGTGTATGTATGTATATACGTTACTGAAAAACAATGAAAATATAGAATACAAATGCGAACAGACGGATAAGCAGATTAGTATAATAGTAATTCTAGATTGTTACACCTTTTAACATGAAATGTGAATTAGTCAGTAAGTGTACGTTGATAATACAGATATAAGGTCGTACGTTTGTCAGTAAATAATTGTTATTTACCAAGGTTGTGCACGATACATGTAGAGAAGCGGGTTCGTATCTTTCGTACGTGTCATGCAATTAACTACAACCGAAACTTTAGCGCAAATTGGAAACATTTGCTGTGAAGACTATATTGTATGATTTTAAACGAGTCGATAGGTTTAATTTCATTTAAATAATATCTATATATATATATATATATATATATATATATATATATATATATATACACCTATACAGTTACTCGCGTAATTGAGTGTACACTACTGAAAAAAATAAATTTGTTCAAATTTCTGAAGAAAATATTGCCTTGGTTTGTAAAAGTGTTTAGGAAGTGTCAAGAATGTCAATTCCACGACATTCCTAGCTTTTGGGCCTTTCACAAACGATCACATGGCATATTTTACATAAGGATTTATTGATAAAGGCTTATAACTTTCAATTGACACAAGAATTGAAGCCAACAGATCATTCACTGAGTCAAAGATTTTTTACTTGAATACTGGAACAAAGACACGGTTTTTCTGAAAAACTTATCTTGAGAGATTATGTTCATTTCGGACTTTCTGGCTACGTCAACAATCAAAACTGTCCAATCTAGGGTAGAACGAATACGAGGGTGAGCGTTGACAAACCACGGCATGCAGAAAGAGTGATTTGTTTGGTATGCAGTTTGGAGTTATTGGTCCTTACTTTTTTTAGAAGAGGGCTGGTAAAGCGATTATTGTGAATTGAAAAAGATACCGAAACATGACAATTTTTTGTGGACAGAATTGGATAATATTGATCTGGAGCTGTCGTGTCAAACACGCGGCACTCGGAGCATATGCGACCTGCAAGACTCGAGAATTCTGCCCGACATCCAAAGCTTGAAGTTGATTTTATAAAAATAATAAAATGGAATTTTAAAAAATATAAAACACATTTTTAAAACATTGCAAATTATAAAAGTATATTATAAGTAACACCAGTTTATGGCCAATTCTGATTTAATTTTTTTTTCTTATTTGTAGAAATTGTAAAGAATTATATTATAGTTGAGATTTTACCAAAAATGTTTCAAATATTGAAGAGTTATTATTTGAATTTAAAAATCGATTGGACGAATTCAAGGCATGTAAAAATGATTTTTTTACTATTTAGTGCTCTTTTTCTTTTCACACCGAATAAGCAAAAAGTAACATCAAATGGAATTGATTTAAATTCACTGCAGCACGGTGCTAAAAGAGAAGGAAAATGAAGTTGGTATTCCAGATTTTTATTTGTATTTACCAGAACATTCTATTGAAATGCATAATATTTGTAGCAGAAATCTTGACAATGTTTGGTAGTACATACTTATCTGAACAATTATTTTCCCTTTCAAAGACTAATAACATTTCTCATAGACCAAGATTGACAAATATATATTTAACATCTACAGTAAAAATATCATTATCACAAGAAATTACACCCGACATTGATAAAATAGTTTCTGCCAAAAGATGCCAAGTTTCTAGTAAAAATATTAATTTTTTTAATTTCTCTAATTAAAAATTTTATTCCAACATTCGATAATAATACCTTAAATCAATATATTTTTTTTGATTTTTATGAATTCATTAAAGAAAAAATAAATGAGTTATTTTAGAATGAAAATAGACCTTTTTTCACTCGCTAAAATTTTTTTTCGTTGACCTTTTTTTGTCTCCGGTCTCCATACTCTCTTAAACTGAATTTTGTGGCCCGTGTTCATATATAGAGGATATGTGGTTCCAGTAGGATGGTGTTACAAGCCACACAGCTGATGAAACAATTGATTTATTCAAGATGAAATTTCCTGTTCGCGTTATTTACAACAATGAAGAAATTAATTGACCATCAAGATCCTGCGATTTAACACCGATGGACTACTTTCTTTAGACTCAAATTAAACGACATATGTGCGCTAATAATCCGTCAACATTTTCCGACCTTAAAGATGAAATCCGAAGAGTAATTGATAAGATTGAGCTTCAGTTGTGAAGAGATGTTATTTAAAATTTTAATAAAAGAATTGCATATCCTCTAACTTTTGTTTACAATAAAGAAACTTGAAATTTCAGCACAGATTCTGTATTTTATTTCGAATTAAAAAACTGTGTCCTTATTGTAAAACCTTGTATAAGCGATAATTCAAGATTTTTTTCATTCAATTCCGGTATCTTAAGCCGTTCAATAGTTATGAACGCACGTGCAAAACTTTTAAACCGGCTTTCGTATCAATTGTCTCAAACGAGATCTCACTTTTGTACTGAATATGCAATGCCCTTGACCGGAAAAGTAAACTTGATTAAATGTTATTTAATGTCAGTATTTGTGTTTGTTATAATTCGAACTTTAAAAACTGGAATTAAATGTAATGTTTAACGCCTACGTAGATAGAAATCATTTCTTACTCATCGACTGACAGGTATACTTCTCTGTGTGTGTATGTGTGTAATGATTAAATGTACTGATCTCCCCATTCAAAAGTATACACGAAACTCTATCCATTTATGTAATACTATAATTATCTTATTCCATATTTTGAAAGTCACGACACAAAAGTACACGTTTTTAAATCAAACGCTGCCTTTTCTTGTACATCTATTTTTAAGGCATTGATTCATTGATATTTTCTACTATTTGTTTCCTAGACAAAAGTTCAATGTATTTAATTTTTCGATTGTATAATTAATAGCTTGTAAACGTTGAAGGTCAATTCGATTGTTATTAACATTAGATAGATTATAGAAATAATGAAATAAGTTAAATTATGAGAAACGATCGATCGTTTTTTCTAAGATAAACTCTATTATTGAAAAGGATTTCTCAGTCAATGAAGACAATTTGAAAGTCGATTTTAAAATGTCTTCAATCGTTATTCATTAACACTAGATTTACGAGAATTTATTATATACCTATTTTTACTGAAATCCGTCATTTTGACGGATACATTAAAATACAGTGTTTTGGTAATAAAAATTAATTTTATTTTGTATCACTACACTTTTATTAACAGTACATTTTTTACATATAAATTCTATTTTGAAAGTACATTTTCCGTACATAAACTTTTTGCACTCACGGAAAATATTTTTTTACAAAATCCGATTTGGCAGGACTTCAGATTGTTATTTTGGAATTTCCTATATCCGACGACTGTTTGGAAGTAGCCTTACGATCATCTCTCTAATCCCTCTCTAATTCATCTTTGTAGTCTCTCGCTAATTCTTCAGACAATTGAAAAATACATTTTTGTCTCGATACATCTAGTCCAATAGTCTCCTTTTACAATATCCACGCATTGATAGCTGCTAAATCTGAGATGTTATAAAATACTACGGGATCATCTACGGGACCCTGCTTTGACACGACATTTTCGTGCCATTTGATCTACCATATCCACTCCAAAATTGGTCTTGTAGAATGTAATTGTTTCCGGGACACGTTTATTCCCTATTTTTACAAATTTGTATCATGAACTGAATAATAGTACCTTTTTCTTTGCCATGCTTTTGTAAATAATTAGAATATCATTTTCTGATTTATAAAGTCGTGTGGAAAACCGGACCTTATTATCTTTCTTAGATTTTGCAGGTTTTGGTATAACTTTTTTATTTGCACTTATAGTCCCAATTAGAGTAGTTTTTTTTGCAAGTAACTTATTCGCAAGTAAATTCCAATTGTATGTAAAAAGAGAATTTCAATTCTAAATAACTAGAAGGACGAGGAAAAGTCTGTGAGCTTGATTCTTCCCATTCAACCGAAAATTGTATGAGATATGCGCTATTTCATTTCTCGTGGGAATAGATACGGCATTCGCTTTCACATTTTCATTTTCTTTGTCCTCTACAGTATCAGATCACTTCGTGGTTTCAGTTATAATTTGATGTATAGAGACTCTTAAGACTCTTAACACAAAATTTGTTAACCCGTCAATTTGACGGGTGTTCGGATAAATAGGTGTACTATGTACAGTTACCCGAAAGTAGAAAGCTGGTGGATAAATTGAATTGAGATATAAATTCATATCATTATACCAATAAAAGTCAATATAATGTTTCAAAAAATAACATTTATGTTTTTTTTTATTTTTAAGAATGAAATCTGAAATCCGTCAAATTGACGGGTCCGTAAATCTAGTGTTAATCCAATGTACAGGATGTTTGAATGAACTTCCACCGGTTTTGTTTTTTAATAATTTTTAGATAAAATACTTTTAATTATTTTTTCATAGATTGTTTTTTCAACTCGTGGAATTAAGTATGAAAAATTATATCGGCCAAATCGTCATCTCTGATCGCACTGAAAATGCGAGTTCTTTCAATCACATTTTTCATGACTTTTCCGCATATTTCCGGTGCCGTTTAATACTGGAACTACCGCATCAGTCAAAATGACTGGTTTTGGTATTTTCTTAAAAATTTCTAATTTAATTTACATTTTTTTTTTTTTGAATGTCATGACATGTGCGACGATATATAAATAATCAGTATTGCGAATTTTATTTTTTCTTTGTTTTATTAAAACGGAAAACATTAGCTTGGTGTAAAAATAATTACGGTTTTTATCATTTTGAGTTTGGTATCGATTTTTCTAGGAAAAGTTATCTTTTATTGTAGTCATGTGATACAACATTGTAAGCAATGAAATTAGTACTACTGATTTCATATTGTGTCTATTGTTTTCATTATTTAGTATTATTGGATAGAATCTCTTGAATTAGTCATGGAAAAAAGTAAATTCGCGTGATTTTATTGTATTACTTTAAATTGGGACGTAAAGCAGCAAAACAAAAATATCAAATTTGGTTTTTGGCGAAGAGTCAATTAATGAACGTACAGCTTAACACTACTTTCAAAAAATTCATAATGGAAACGAAAGCCTCGATAATGAAAAGGGGCGTGGATGACCTTCAGCTGCAGACAATAATGATTTAAAAACCAGTATTGAAGCACACCAACGTAAAGTAACTCGAGAGGTGGCAGAAGAACTCAATATTGATCATTCAACAGTTGTTCGACATTTGAGCCTATAACTGGAAAAACAAAAAAGCTGGAGAAATGGATGCTAAATGAACTAAGCGAACATCAAGCAATCCGACGATAAGAAATCTGCTCGGTACTTCTTTTGCGCTACCAAAATGGTCCCTTTCTTGAACGCATGTGATGAAAAGTGGATTCTCTACAGCAATCGGAAACGTTCATCACAGCGGCTAGACCGAGAAGAAATACCAGAATAGTTTTTTAAACCGTAGATCATGAATAAAATTTATGGTCACTGTTTGGGGGTCGGGAAGTAGCATCATCCACTACCACTTCTTAAATCTTGATGAAACAATAATAGCAGGAAAATATTGTCTGGAAATTGAAAAAAATTTTGAGAAGTTGCATCGTTTACGGCCAGAATTAGTCAATAGAAGAGGAAAAATTCTTCCTCATGACAACGCCCGACCACACGTCTCATAAATGACTTTAAAAAAATAAATAAACTGGGTAATTAAATTTTACCTCACCCACCTTCTTCTCAGGACCTGTTTCCGACAGCTTATCATTTATTAAGCATTTGAGTAATTTCCTACGAGAGAAGGTTTTCAAAGATCAAGCATCAGCTCAAAGCACTTTCGATGAATTCGTTTATTCCAGGACTCTAGAAATCTATATTATACAAATAAGAAAACTTGTTTCCCGTTGGGAGAAATGTGTGCCGGCCAATGGTCTTTATTTTGATTAATAAATATAATTTTTAACTGATGTAGATTATGGCCATTGTTTGGTGATCGGAAAGTGACATCATTGACTACAACTTCTTACATCCTGGTGAAATAAAAACAGTGGAAAAATATTGTCAGGAAATTGAAAAAATGTATGACAATTTGCATCGTTTACGGCCAGCATTAGTCAATCGAAGAGAACTAATTCTTCTTAATGACAACGCCAGATCACACGCCTCATAAATGACTTGAAAAAAATTAAATGAAGTGGATTATGAAAACTTACCTCACCCACCTTCTTGCCTCACCCGACAAACCATCATTTTTTTTAAAAACATTTGAATAATTTCCTACAAGGGAAGATTTTCAAAGATCGAGCATCAACTCAAAGCGTTTTCGACGAATTCGTTTATTCCAGGACTACAGAATTCTATGTTATAGAAATAAACAAACGTGTTTCCCGTTGGGAGAAATGTATGCAGGCCAATGATCTTTACTTTGATTAATAAATATAATTTTTAACTGATATATGTGTCTTTATACTCGGTACGTAAAAACCGCAATTATTTTTCCACCAATACAATAATTTTGTATCATAATTTGACCAGAATTCCAATTACTGGTCGCTGTTATTATTTTTACGTTTCTGAATAATGTTGAATATTTCCTATTTAGTCATTATTTTGTCTCGTGATGGCTTTAATGACAAAAAATATTTCAAATTAAAAATAAACCCTGACTCAAGAAATTTAACTATAAGAGTTTATCTGACAAAATACAAGCGCTTCTACTCGAATCCACTATTACTCTTTTATTTTTTTAAAGCCAAAAACTCCCTCTTCATGTTATTGTATTAGATGTTGGAATTAATTCGTAGCGTTTTACAAGAGATGGCGTAGGTAGCACATTCTTTCATTCTTCCCTTTAACCAAATATTCCCCGTAAAACAGCTGTCCTTAGGCGTCAGTTTCAGTATATGTCATTTGGTTGAAGCGTAAAGAACAACACTTTGTACTTTGTCGAATATGTCGAATTTCGTGCCGGATAAATTGTTTTTGCGGGGAGTTTTATTTCATTACTTTAACATGAAAAAAAGTGCTACCGAAAGTCATCGTATTTTAGTGGAAATTTATGGTGACCATGCTCTAGCTGAACAAACGTGTCGGAAGTGGTTTGCACGTTTTAAAAGTGGTGATGTCGACTTGGAAGACAAGGAACGACCTGGACAGCCGAAAAAGTTCGACGATGAAGATTTTGAGGCACTACTTAATGAAAACCCATGTCAAAAACTTCAAGAATTGTCTGAATAGTTGGGAGTTTACTTGTCAACGGTAGGAAAACGCCTTAAAACCATCGGAATGCTCTAAACGCAAGGAAATTGGGTCCCATACGAATTGAAACGAAGGGACGTTGAAAGGCGTTTTTTACCTGTGAACTGCTGCTTCAACGGGAGAAAAGGAAGAGATTTTTGCATCGAATTGTGACGGGCGATAAAAAGTGGATCAATTACGACAATCCCAAGCGCAGAAAGGTATGGGTTAAGCCTGGCCAACCATCAACACCAGCGGCGAAGCCAAACATCGATAGATCCAAGTTCATGCTCTGCATTTGGTGGAATCATAAGGGTGTGATCTACTATGAGCTGCTCCAACCGAATGAAGCCATCACTGAGAATTGCAACCGACTACAATTGATGCGCTTGAGCCGTGAATTAATAGAAAAACGGCCGGAATACTTTGAAAGACACGACAAAGTGATTCTGCAGCACGACGATGCTCGTCTGCACGTCGCAAAACCGGTCAAAACATACTTGGAAACGCTCATGTGGGAAGTCCTATCCCACCCGCCGTATTCTCCAGATATTGTGCCTTCTGATTACCACTTGTTTCGATCGATGAGTCATGGCCTGTCTGGGCAGAAGCTCACTTTTTATGAAGATTGCAAAAAATGGGTCGATTCGTGGATTGCATCTAAAGACGAAGCGTTCTTCCGACGTGGTATTCGTCTCCTGCCCGAAAGATGGGAAAAAGTAGTGGCTAACGATGGACAATACTTTGAATGATATGTTTTTTCAATTTCATTTAAAATAAAGGATCTTTTCTCATTAAGAAAACGCTATGAATTAATTCCAACACCCAATAAAAAGAAACATCTGGTCGGATCTTGAAGTATAACAAAAACCTTCGACTTGTTTCAAAACTGACAAAAAATTGATTAAAAAGACTATTTTTGAACTGAACTTGAACTGTTTTAAAATCAGTGCAATTGTAATCAAAATGCTTTAACTATATTTTTTCTTTCTTATAGTGTAATACTTTCACCACTTCTTTGAATCAAAAAAAAAAATCGCCATTGAAATTAAGCGATCACTCAGAACACTGATAACAGATACGTGCTGCACTATTATGGACGATTAACTTCTGGCTACCTGCACCAATTTGCAAGTAGCGCAGGGGAAGGGAGAAGTGTGATCTCTTGTTCCTTAACTACTTCCTTTCTCAGACAGTAATTAGTTTTTACCTATAAATTTAACGAAATCTAATTTCGGCCAGCTAGATCAGGCAGAAACTCCACTGTGTGTGTTACTGGAAATACTCCGCTAGTTTTGGCCGTCTACGCATCTCTCTTTACCACCTTTCCCACTCCACGTCGTAAAAACGGTCACTTTTTCGTCTCGACCTTGAAATTTTATTCCTAATTCGGCTAAAGAAGTTTCACTTTAAAAAAACGTATTGTATTTAATCTTTTAACAAAACTCGAATGTTTAAAAAAACGAAATTCAATCCCAACATAACGTTCGTTGATTTAACATTAACCGATTATGTTCTACACAGACTGATTGTTACAGAATACATACATATATATATATATATATATATATATATATATATATATTTCTCATTAAACGAAAAGAATACCACAAATAATCCCAGTCGCAATAAACTGAGAAAAGGGAAACCTCGCAATAAGAAAGAAATGCCTGCTGCACATGAGAAAAAACGCACACACACACTTCTTCACAATTCTTTTAGATAATTATCTCACAGTTTAACGATTAACCTGATAATAAGAATAATTTACGAAATTAGTCTAATTTGCATTTACATTATTCACAGTTTACTGACTACAAAATGTGCTGTAAGAAATTCACAACACTTAAACAATGACATATCATCGTTATAATATGACGTAACACTTTGTCTTTATCGTAGAATAAGAAAATGTAGACTATACTGATAGTTATTTTTATTGTCTGAACACGACTGCATGAGAGAAATGTATATATATATATATATATATATATATATATATATATATATATATATATACCATTCAAAAATAGGTAATCGTAAACTCGACGCAACAGAATATTTCTCACTCATGTCAAATAAATTTGAAGTTTCTTAATTATTAATTTGTATTTCTATCATATCTTTTATATTTTCGAGAACAATATACATAATTAATAATATTCTGTTTTTATTTTATTATAGTTATGAAAATATTTAAAAAATAAGTAAACAAAATGATTTACTGTATGTAAAAAAAAATATACACATGGATATTATATAAAAAACGTTAAAAATATCTTACAAATGATGGATTTACATATATATATATATATATATACATACATATATATGTATATATAAGTATATAAATATATATATATATATCTGTGCCAACAAGACAGAGTAGCTTATGTCTGGAATTGAAGTTTTGCACAATTCACAATTTTATCTAAAAGTTTTGTTTTTGAATTAAAATTTGGATTAAAATATAGAAGGGATTTAAGTGTATTTTAGGCATATTTCCTTTAAAAAAACTAAGAAAATGTAGACTATATTGATAGTTATTTTCATTGTCTGAACACGATTACATGAGAGAAATATATATATATATATATATATAGAGAGAGAGACACGGTTATTAAATGTGGTTCACTCCAAAAAAATTTAAAATTTAATTCTAATTCTTATAATTTAAGGGTGCAATGTAATGATTTTTTTGGAATTTGTTATGGTTAGTTCATTTAGTTATGGTAGTGTAGGAAATGATGCAAAAAATGTTCTAGAAGATTTTAACAAAAAAGGAATTTTATAAACTAATTTATGATGGATGATTCAATGTTTTTCTTTAATAAAAACAATAATTAAACGACATTTTCAACGTTATAATGGGAATATATACACAAAAATTTAATTCACACTTAAAATTACCACACTGCGGACGGATCACGAGAATTCTCGTGTTTCCTACTCTAGAGCTTGCGGCCAATTTCGAAAATTCTCGTATTTGCGTTGTTGTTAGGGTGGAGCAGTGTAACGGAAAACGCATTCGCTGAGGTTACAAGTTCCATACGGAATTGAAAGTGATTAGTCTCTAGCATCCTCGCTTAAAAGAGGTGAAATAGTCTTCCGAAGAAAATGTGACATCCTATTATTGGTTTGGCGGAATTAAAGAGAAATTCGAATGATTTCAAATATTCATGATGCCTCCTCTTGTGCAACAGGAAAGGTAAATTGGCAAACTGAAGAGAAAATAAAAAAGCCAGTATCCATTGTGCATTACAATAAATATATGAAAGGTGTTGATCTTGCCGACCAATATCTTTCAACATGTAGTATCGTTAGGAAAACAATAACATGGACAAAGAAAGTAGTGCTTTACTTGATTAATTGTGGACTATTTAATTCATTCAAGATTTATTAAGCACTCAATCCACTAAGCTAAATAAGATATAAGGATTTTCTTTTCACTGTAGCAACAGAGTGGATCTCATCCGAATCAGATAAATCAGTAGATCCAAAATTCA
>CM068323.1:3131966-3191966 GCA_034766995.1 Acanthacorydalis orientalis | reverse complement strand
TTTAAAAATTAAGGTACATCGCTGCGATCCCCTTCAAAGTAGTCCCCTCCCGCATCTATACACTTATTCCAGCGAGTTTTCCAGTTTTCGTAACAATTCTGGAACACTTCTTGTGGGACCTCTCCGAGTACCCTCGTCACAGATTCTTGGATATCTTCAACGGAGTCAAAATGTCGACCTTTGACGAATTTTTTCATATGGGGGAATTGGAAAAAGTCGCAGGGTGACATGTCCGGTGAATAGGGCGGTTGTGGTAACGTTGCGATGCCTTTAGACGCCAAAAACTGAGAGACACTGAACACACTGTGACAGGGAGATAGTTGATTTACGGTTTGTCCAGGTGGTACGAACTCTTTGTGAACCACCCCTTTGCTGTCGAAGAAGCAAATCGACATGGTTTTCACTTTGGACTTGCTCATTCTCGCCTTCTTTGGCCTTGGTGCTCCAGGGGACAGCCACTGTTGGCTTTGTCGTTTAGTTTCGGGGTCATATTGAAAGAACCAACTTTCATCACCAATAATAACTCGATCGAGAAGAGTAGGATCACTTTCAACCTGCTCGAGACAATCTCGCGCACCGTTGCTCTAAATTTCTCTGTTCCATTTTCGTGACATGCACTACTCGCGCGTTGTTACAAAACACTAAACAGCTGGCGAAGAAATGATTGTACGAGGGTGGTCAAGGTCTCAATCGAGAGAGTAGAGATCTGCTATTACGGTGGCGGAGTTACAGATTCGCAGTGTTACCACAGGCCGAGAAAAAAAATCGGTCGCATTACTTAATTGTCTGACCTCGTATATATATATATATATGTTTGTGTGTGTATATACATATGTGTACATATACATGTGTATATATATATATATATATATATATATATATATATATATATCAGGTTAACAATAAAGTTCTGTCGTTTTTGAATGGAGAAAAAAACACTTGTGTATTTTTACATAAAATGACTTTATTCATCAAAATATCCACCTTCGCATTGAACAACCCTTTTCCAGCTAGAAGGTAATTTAAAATTCCATTTTTATAAAACTTTTATTATTTTTATTTTCAAAAAGTATAGACACCTCCATTTTTAATTCCTCTTCATTATTAAACTGTTTATCACGCATATGATTGTCTAAAGATAAAAATAGGCGATACCCTGATGGAGATATGTCTGGGGAATACGGAGGATGGAAGAGTATCTCCCATACTTTTTGTTGTGGTCTCTATTGCAACGTGTGGTCGTGCTTTATCTCGTAAAAATAATACTTTTTTATGATATACAAGTGCTGGTCAGCGAGAAGATAATTTATAAATTCCATTTTTATAAAACTGATTATTTTTATTTTCAAAAAATGAAGACACCTCCATTTTTAATTCTTCTTCATTGTTAAACTGTTCACCAGGCATATGATTGTCCAAAGAAAAAAATAGGTGATAATCTGATGGAGATATGTTTGGGGAATACGGGGGATGGAGAAGTATTTCCCACCCTAAATTCATAATTTTTATTCTGGTCTCTACTGCAACGTGTGGTCGTGCGTTGTCTTGCAAAAATAAAATTCTTTTACGATTTACAGTGTTCTCTTTTAGTGTTGGCTTTTTTTGTTGTAATGCATCGTGTACTCGTTGAAGTTTTTCACTATAAATGTTCACCGTTAGTGTTTGACCTACTCGTAGATATTCATGGTGAATAATTCCTTTTGAAGTCCGCCAAATACAGAGAAGAAGTTTTCGCGGTGTTTACTTTCTTTTAGGACTTTGTGGAATAGGATCTCCTAATGAAAGCCAGTGGTGAGTACGTTTGTAGTTGGAATAAATAATCCATTTTTTATCAGTGGTCAAAATTTGATCCAAAAAGTACTCTGATTTTAGTCGTGCAATGAGAGATGTACAGATTGTAAGACACTGTAATTTGTTATTAGGAGTTAATTCTTGTAGTACCCATTTACATAATTTCCACCTCTTTCCTATTTTGTGTAAATGCTTCGATATTGTTTCATAACTTACTTTGAACAATTCTGCAAGATGTTGACATGTTAAATTGGAATTTGTTTCAATCATTGCCTCTAATTCGTCGATATTTAAATTTGATGGTCTGCCTGATTTGATCTCGTTTTTAATGGATTCATCCTCGTCAGAAAATTTTTTAAACCATCTCTGGACCTTTCTTGATGTAACTGCATTTTCTCCAAACGTAATACAATTTTTTTTGCAGTTTCTATAGCGTTATTCCTATGTTTAAATTCATAAAGCAAACACGCACGTATTACACTATTCTTCACATACATTTTTAAAGGTAAGAATTATTTTTTAAATTAAAGTGAACAGTTCGAGAGTCATTCAACAATTAACAGTAAAACACATACTAATATAACTGATAAACAATTCTTGATGTTTTGTCTCATAGCAAGTGTAAACAATTCTTGGAATTATTGTACATTATAACAACGATAGCACTTTCTTGGTTACCTGATATATATTACAGACACCCATAAAATTGAGCATGCACTACTAACAAAATCACATTCGTTCTCACATTTGTTTCTTTTTTTTGTCACACTATTCTATTAAATAGAATTTTTTTATGTTAGAGATCAGCGTTTCCTAAACATCATACGATAAAACGCTTCACAAATCTTGAAATTTTAACAGAACACCTTAGTTATTTTGTTGGGTAGGTAGATATAAATAATAAATAAAATAAATGAGTAAATGTAAGCGTGAAGAAAAAAAAACAAACATTTATTCTCAAATGTTGACTATTTCAAACAAAACACATAAAAATAGTAAACTAAACTAGCGTGTATATATATATATATATATATATATATATATATATATATATATATATATATACATACACACACACACACACATATATATATATATATATATATATATATATATATATATATATATATATATATATATATATATATATTGAAAAATTGCGTTCTTAATGACTTCAATGTTTTAGGGTCTTTGAATTACAAATTCTTTTGATATCAGTCACAATATTAGAAAATTGAATTTTCATATCTGGTGTAGCATCGAGTCTGTTCCTGGACTTTGAATGACGGGAGACGCCATACCGGCCTCCTACCAGTTTGGTAATCGGCGGAGAGTGACGATACCGTCGCGCGAGGAGTGGTCCGATAAGAGGGACAGCCTACCCGACCATGAGGACGTCTGGTATACAGATGACTCCAGAACGGGGGAGGTCTGGAGCGGGATATTACTGCCGCTACACTGTATGCTACAGTGTTCCAATCCAAGGTCACTGCTATTCTGGGATGCTTCCAGAGGCAAGAAGAACTCGGAGTTAGGGGTAGACGGATCACTATCTGTTTGGATAGTCAGGCAGCACTTAGAGCACGTACTTCCCATGCCACCACTTCAAGGTTGGTTTTGGAATGCAAAATAGCTCTCGGCAGACTGGCTTTCCAGAACAAGGTTCACCTTCTGTGGGATCCGGGTCATTCGGGAATACGGGGGAACGAAATAGCGGACAGACTGGCCTCATTAGGAGTCAGGTCCGCAGTGGAGGGGCCAGAACCCTTCGTAGGGCTAGCGAGATGCTGGGCCAAGGGCGCCATTCGGGAGTGGGTCGAGTCAGAACACTCAGAATGGTGGCTAAAGATTGACGGTTGTCGTCAATTCAGGGTACTCTTAGGCCAGGCCCCAAATAAGGACTGGACCAAGAGAATCTATACAAGTGGCAGATCCTTCTCCCGGCTCCTGGTGCGAATTGTCATAGGACACGGGAGACTAAACTACCACGAACACATACAAGGCCGAAGGACGGACGGGAAGTGTAGAAGGTGTGGGAGGAGGGGGGCAACGAAACCACCATTCATCTCCTCGCGGAATGTCCGGAATGGGTCAATTTAAGGCGACGATGGTTTGGGGAGTTTTTCCTCTCCGCGGCCGAACTAGGGTCTATAAACTCGGGCAGGTTGATAGGCTTCTGGAAGGAAGCGAGACTTCCCGACTAGTTTTGATCAAGTCGAGGGAAGGTATAATGGACCTCGAGTCTAAGTGCCAGAAGGCAAGATAGCTTCCTTCCCACTGAAACATAATATAATCTAATCTAAATCCTAGACTTGGTTGCATCATAATATAAGAATCGTGCCTCGCATAAATATGTCGTTGTAAAAGGAAGTAAATCAAAAATAGCGACTTTTGATACGCTGCGGTACTCTTCTGTTAAACTTGTCCAGAGATCATTTAATAGAAGTTACTTGTGTTTTTGTTTTAAGTCCGAGTCACTTATTTAGTCAATCAGATTTTCATAATCACTTGTGCTGAAGTCTGCTGACCTATCCGTCACTGTAAATGGATTCCGAACTCAAGAATTATGTTCTTTCGATTTTGGAAAATATTGCAAATAGGTTGATTGTAATTCATGCAAGTACTCCAAAACTAACTCAGGAACTTCTTCATCTAATTTAGAATTTCAGTCAAAAATTCATGCTGGAAAACAATCGCAATTTTTCTGTTTAACTGTAGAAATCCAGAACTGTGACTTTCTATCAAAAGATGCAGTTTTATCTCTTGTTTTAAAAATTGTAATATTCTTTCCTTGTAATAATAAGTTAATTTCATTGTACTTTGTAAAAATATCAGTTAATATACGATACTAAAAAAATCGGTGCCAAACTTAAAATGATAAAAACAGCAATTATTTTGGCAATGTTAAATGTACTCTAAATCTTCAGTGCATGCAATGTTTTGAAATAAGTTTCTTATTAATTTTATATTAAAATCGTTATGTACCATAAAACAGAACACTGATCATGTGACTGATATCAACCAATCAGAACCGAGACTATGTTTTCCATCATCCAATCAGAAGACAAAAAAAAATCATTGAACGCCGACAATAACGGTACTGATTTGTATTAACAGAGAGACAGTTTTTTGAAGAGAGATTTTTTGAAAGACAATTTTTGTAAGATAATTGTTTTAATTAATTTGGGAATCATGACATGAAAAATCTTTACCACCATTTAAACTGAAAATGATTGTTTTCATTATTTGAATGACATTGTTTTAAAAATATTATTTATTATTCAGAAGACAACGTTTCGAAAGACACTTCTTCTAAATTATCACTTTTGGAATGATCATTTTCCGAAAATATAATTCTCTGAAAAATAGTTTTTCGAAAGACACTTCTTCAAAATTACAATTCTTCGAAGAACAATTCTTAAAGTACAATTTTTTACCGGCCAGTTTTCTGGATGATAATTATTTAAAAATATAATTCGTTGAAAGACATCTCTTCGAAAGACAATTCTTTGAAGAAAATTAATTAAAAATTATCTTTTGAAAGAAAATTGTTAAAAAAATCATTTTCAAAAGAACAATTCTTTGAAAGATGTTTGTTTGAAAATACAATTTTCAAAAATATACAAACAATTTTTACAGAAAAATGTCTTCTTGTTTTCCGGATAAAAGAATAACTCATTTGTAAAAGTGAATTAATCCAGTGTTATAATTATACCGAACCAATATTTTAATGTAACAACGGAACAGTAAACATTAAAATTCGGCTTTAACAGAATTATTTCTTAAAATAATCAATGAACTTACCTTGAAAAAATTGAAGAACTTTCTATAGTAGTTTTGCTGATCTTTTCTGTTTTTCTTCTTAAATGTAAAAGAATCCTCTTGTGAGTAGATGAAATTCGCTTGAATAGCAAGACAATTTCAAATGTTGTTATGAATCAGGAAAATGCCTGTAAAGATAATAATTTTGATTAGATATAGAAGTTGTTTTTTAGTAGTAAACATTTTTTTATTAAAAAAAAACACTTAGAAAAATCATTTTTTTATTTTGGTATAACTAATAATTTTATTATTTCTAAGAAGAAAAATAATATAAAACAATTTATTAGTTTGTGAGAATGAAATAAGTCGGTTCAATCTGACACTCAACTTTACAAACAACTTTATAAACAAACTAAAAAAAATTAAACACATCTCTGGAAGCAGAGAGAAAAAGTGGTCCCTTTAAAATGTCACACTTCTATAAATATAGTGTGGGTCACCAATTCTGCTGCTTTTCCACAGATTTTTGAAAAATTTGCCCGGGAAAAACATGCAGAGACAATTAAAAAATTCCACAACACCCCACACAACACACAATTCTTAATCGCGGATAACTATCGGCAACGGTAAGGGCACCGCAAAACCTGTATAAACAAACCATCCACACATGGCCTTGTATACTAATTTAAGATCAATAAAATTCTTTTGATTTGATTTGGTTGACAATCCTGCTACCAAAAAAAACTAAATATCTCCGTTGCTTTAATTTAATTCAATTTTTACTGCAAAATAATTGTCATTAAATAAAATTTTAAAAATGGAAAGTGTTCTAAATGATTAATCAATTAGAATAGTACAACTGTACTCCAGGCTGAGCTATGTATTTGTAGTCCAACGAGCATTGAGAAATGAAGGAGTTCGAAATATTCCCAGCCGATGGTCAATCGTTTGGACTGTAAAACAATTCAATGAGACAAGCAGTGTTAACACTAGATTTACGGAACCCGTCAATTTGACGGATTTCAGATTTCATTCTTAAAATTAAAGAAAACATAAATGTTGTTTTTTGAAACATTATATTGATTTTTATTGGTATAATGATATGGATATATTTCTCAATTCAATTTACCCACCAGCTTTCTACTTACGTGTAACTGTATACAGTACACCTATTTACCCGAACACCCGTCAAACTGACGGGTTAACAAATTTTGTGTTAAGAGTCTTAAGAATCTCTATACATCAAATTATAACTGAAACCACGAAGTGATCTGATACTGTAGAGGACAAAGAAAATGAAAATGTGAAAGCGAATGCCGTATTTCTTCCCTCGAGAAATAAAATAGCGTATATGCCATACCATTTTCGGTTGAATGGGAAGAATCGAGCTCACAGACTTTTCCTCGTCCTTCTAGTTATTTAGAATTCGAATTCTCTTTTTACATACAATTGGAATTTACTTGCGAAAAAGTTACTTGCAAAAAAAAGTACTCTAATAGGGACTATAAGTGCAAATAAAAAAGTTATACCAAAACCTGCAAAATCTAAGAAAGATAATAAGGTCTGGTTTTCCACACGACTTTATAAATCAGAAAATGATATTTTAATTATTTACAAAAGCAAGTTAAAGAAAAAGCTACTATTACTCAGTTCATGATACAAATTTGTAAAAATAGGGAACGACAATAAACGTGTCCCGGAAACGATTGCATTCTACAAGACCAATTTTGGAGTGGATATGGTAGATCAAATGGCACGAAAATGTCGTGTCCAAGCAAGGTCCCGTAGATGATCCCGTAGTATTTTATAACATCTCAGATTTAGCAGCTATCAATGCGTGGATATTGTAAAAGGAGACTATTGGACTAGATGTATCGAGAGAAAAATGTATTTTTCAATTGTCTGAAGAATTAGCGAGAGACTACAAAGATGAATTAGAGAGGGATTACAGAGATGATCGTAAAGCTACTTCCAAACAGTTGTCGGATATAGGAAATTCCAAAATAACAATCTGAAGTCCAGCCAAATCGGATTTTGTAAAAAAATAGATTCAATATTTTCCGTGAGGGCAAAAGTTTGTGTACAGAAGATGTACCATCAAAATTGAATTTATGTGTAAAAAAATGTACTGTTAATCTATGTTAATAAAAATGTAGTGATATAAAATAAAATTAATTGTTATTACCAAAAAACGGTATTTTAATGTATCCGTCAAAATGACGGATTTCAGTAAAAATAGGTATATAATAAATGCCCGTAAATCTAGTGTTTAATTTCATTCCATAAACTGAAAAAAGATACTAATCATAATTGCTCAATTGGTGATACTAAGATACTGAAAAATATTATAATAATATTACTTTTAATACTAAAACTGTGTTATTTATTATTTGTCAATGTTTGAGTAAATTATATATTTTCATTTATGGATATAAAAACTATATTATTAGATTTTGCGGTCATCCTATTCTCTATTTTATCAAAATAAACAAGGTGCATCTAATGATATGACCAGGGACTGTAAATCTTTATATCAAATTTTAGGTACAGATGTGTTACTAATTTTCAGTGCAGATGAGTGTTAAAAGGTTGATCATCGCGGGCTTACTCGTTACAGCAACTCTAAAGCCCCGTGCACACTACTGACACGTCACGTACAATCTCGTGATAAGACCATATGTGAGAGCTTACTTTACATTGGTCTCAATGGTATCGATAAAAATGTAGTGATATAAGAAAAAAATAATTAATATATTCCAAAAAATGGTATTTTAATGTATCCGTCAAAATGACGGATTTCAGTTAAAATAGGTATATAATAAATGCCCGTAAATCTATTGTTAAAGGAATCCCTTATCATCGAAACCCAGCAATTTGGACATGCGATAACATAGCCATATTAACAGCGGCCATCGCTAATAATCCAAGAATTTCCACTAGACAACTGGTTGCAACAAGTCGAAGGACTATGTCGCGGATATTGCATGAACATTTAAATTCATTTCCGTATAAAATTCAACTGACAACCAGTTTAAATGATAAAGGCCTACCGATTTGCCTAGAATTTTCTCAGAAATTTTACGATTTGCCCAAAACTAAAATTTTATCAACTATTTATTTATTCAGATGAGGCACATTTCGATCTTAACGGCACATTTCGACTACATTTTATTTATGGGGGTGAGGATAAGGGTAAGAAAGAGGTCTACAAAATCAAGTCATGCACTAAGGACCTGCTGAAGGCGTCAATTACGGGTGTTAGTGAAAACATACCCTGCGCAAAATTAACTACCGTAATGAACATCGTTTTGGTGCACAGCGGAAAATAATTGGCTGCCTAAATTCGCTATGGTGGGACCGAAACATTTTTTATAAAAAAAAAAACGAAAAAACGTATAGGACGGGTTATGGTAGAGTCCACTCTCTGTTACGGAAGTGAGATCTGGACAATCAATGCTGAGACAAAGCGAAGGATCAATGCAATAGAAATGGACTACCTCCGACGAAGTTCAAGAGTCCCCAGGCTTCAACACATAACAAATGAAGAAATCAGACGTCGAATGAATGCTGGAGAGACAGTTACCGATAGGATAGAACTTCGAAGTTTAAGATGGTTTGGGCATTTGATGCGAATGCCAGAAGAGCGATGGTCACAGCGGATATTCAAATAGGTCCCACCAGGAAAAAAATATACGTGGACGACCTCGGCTTTCCTCCAAAGAAGGGATATGAAAGGCCATGGAGAAGAGACAGCTAAACGAGGAAATGACTCAGGACCGAGAATCTTGGAAAAGGGGATTGGGCAAGCGGCATCTAGCTGTATTTTGATAAAATTACGTATTATGTTTCATAAATATTATATTGTAATATCAAGCTCAAATATATATATATATATATATATATATATATATATATATATATATAAAATATGGCTTCATTTTTTTGGAATGCTAAGGAGATCCTGCTAATTGAATACTTGCCAAAGAGTCAAACGATAAGGGGAGAGTATTATGCTAAACTTTTGGATCGATTTGATCAAATAATTCGTGAGAAAAGACCTAGTTTATCGATGAAAAAAATCATTTTCTATCCGAAAATTACTCGTCCCCATACAAAAGAAGTACGAATTGAAACCCCATCCAGTTTGTTCTCTAGATTTGGCATTCTCAGATTTCCATCTGTTCCCAAATCTTAAAAAATCCTTGGTGGTAGGTGATTTTCGTCAGATGAAGAACTGTTAGCAGCAGTGAATCCTATTTTGAAGACTTTCAAGAAAAGGATTTCTGGGACGGTTTAAAATCAATGCCGCATCCCTGGATGAGGTTCATTGAAATTCAGAGGAAGTATATTGAAAAATAAAAGTAATTTAAAATCATAAATTATATTCTTTCATATTTAGGCCGCGGACTTTTCAATTTGCCCTCGTATATTATGATTAATTTCCAGTTGACCATTATATCCTAAAATCACTTAGACAGTTAATCGACACCCGAATTTTCCATATCATCAGATTTAACAATAAGCGTTTCATTTAATTATTTTACGATGTTCGATATCAATTCACTTTTGTAAACAAAAAATCAATATGTCTGTGACGTGAACACTAATTAGCAGTATTGATTAAGTTATTAAAAGATTGAACATTAATTGATTGTTAATTATAAATGTAATTTACTTGGACTCTTTACAAATATGTTAATATAATTAGTGGGTTTTACTAATTATCAATGAAACTGTATCAATGTCTGTCAAGAAATCTACGTCTATTTAACAGAATGTCTATGAACTTTAAAAATTCTCAGAACTGTTTAAACAGTCTTATGTTGATATTTAATGATAACCATTAATATTTATTATTGTGTTTTATTGAGTAATAACAATTAAAAAATCTTTCAAACAGGTTCTTAAACATATTTATAGTCATGTAAAATATGTATACGCATAAATATGATATATATATATATATATATATATATATATATATATATATATATATATATATATATATATATATACAGAGGGTCTCAAAATAACGTATGCACATTTGAAACGCCTCAGCCATTATTGAAAATCTTGTATCGAAAGATGGTCGACTGAAAAAGAAACAACTCGCAGAAATGACTGGAATATCCGATACCACCATTCTCAGAATCTTGTATGATCATCTCGGCATGACTAAGGTGTATTCAAGATGGGTGGCGAGAATGCTTATGCTGGTGCAAAAGAGACAACGAATTGTGTGTAGTCTTGAGTTTTTGGAGCTGTGTGGCGTCGTTTTTTCGTTCAATTTTGAACAGAATTGTTACCGGAGATGAGACTTGGGTCTATTACTATCAACCTGAGAGTAGACAAGATTTCATGCAGTGGCTGAAAAAATAGGCGCCCCCACATAAGAAATTCAAAGTGTCGCAGTCAACAGAAAAAATGATGTGCGATAGTGTTTTGGGATGCAGAATATATTCTCTTAATTCTATACAAAGAAAAGATTGTCGGAATAACCGGGGAGAGCTATCGAGAGAGTATTCGTCGACTTCAGGAAGTCATTAAAGAAAAAGAAACGTGGGAAATTGTATCCAAAATGTGTTCTCCTTTTTCAAGACCATGCTCTGGTACACCGAAGTCAGATTGCGATGGCTACTGTCATTGAGTGTGGCTTCCAAGAACTCAACCATCCACCGTATAGTTCAGATCTGGTCCCGAGTGACTAGTTTTTATGGCCAAATTTGAAGCGAGACTTGAGGAGTAAAAAATTTCAAGATGATGAAGAAGTAAGGTCGGTTATTAAAAAGGACTGGACCAAGAGAATCTATACAAGTGGCAAATCCTTCTCCCGGCTCCTGATGCGAATTGTCACAGGACACGGGAGACTAAGCTACCACGACCATATATAAAGCTAAAGGACGGACGGGAAGTGTAGATGGTGTGAGAGGAGAGGGGGAAACGAGACCCCCATTCACCTCCTCGCGGAATTTCCGGAATGGGTCAATTTAAAGCGAAGATAGTTTGGGGAATTTTTCCTCTCCGCGGCCGAACTAGGGTCTATAAACTCGGACAGGCTGATAGGCTTTTGGAAGGAAGCGAGACTTCCCGAGTAGTTTTGATCAAGCCGAGGAAGGCATAATGGACCTCGAAGGCATAATGGACCGGAAAGTGCCGGGAGCAAGATAGCTTCCTCCCTCCTTAAACATAATCAATCAAAATCAATCAAGGTCGGTTATTGCAGAGCATTTTTCGAGCAAATCAAAAGAAATTTTTTTTGAAAGACTTGAAAATCTCATTGAGCGTCATAAAAAATGTATTAGTATTAAGGGGGACTATATTGAGAAATAAAAAAGAAATCAGTTCAATTAGACTATTCGTTTTTTGTCCCCCTCCTGTAACTTAAGAAATTTAACACTTAAAAGGGAAGGATACGTCCATGGAAACTGAGTTTGAGACCAAGTTTTTTTTAATGGTAGGGTACTCCAAAGGTATTAATACTAGAACTACCTCACCAGCCAAAATGACTGGTTTTACAATTTCATTTATGAATTCTTACTTCATGTTACATTTTTTTTTCGAAACGATGTCATGACTTTGCAGCGATAACTTAAGAAATAGTATAATGAATTTTATTTTTATTGTTTTTATTCAAAATTAAAATAATTTTGTATCATGGCTACTTATACGGATACCAGTCAAAATGACTGCTACCTGTGAAAGTGTAAAAGTGTCCTGCAATCTGTTTACCGAACACGAATTAACCAGTTTACTCGTTTTGTACAACTTCTCACACGTTCTTAGAATTTTCATTGCGTACCATTCAGTATGATGGTGAAAATTATTAGGAAAATTCCGGATCGATCATGATGGTAATGCAAAACTAATGCATTCATTCAAAAATATATTTAGTCGTTCATTTAGATCTGGAGACGTAGAATGTGTATTGAAGTTTTTATTGAATGTTGCACTCATATTATATAATATAATAAATAATAAAATAATAATTATATAAATTAGAGTAAACGACATATTATTTCGATTAATGTGAGGTGAGAAAAATGAATACAAATATAATTTTTATGTAGTCACTTGTTTTATTTTATTTTTATAAATCCTGAAAATGGCAAAACGATTGAAAATCTCTGAATTATTCGAAAAACTGAACAATATACCAATGAAATGCTCTGATATCGAGGATGATAAGCTCTATGACAGTGAAGGCGAACCAAAGGAAATTAAAAATGAACTATGCGATATTCACGATTAACTTTTTAATAGTGAGAATAGTGTTAATGAGCTTTTAGACGAAGAAAATGCTGAGGAGTCTTCAAAAAGTGATAGCGAATATGAAAATATTTTGCATTTACTTAAAAGAAGATGCTTTCAAGTTCTGAAGATGAAAAATAAAATGAAAGTATACTACAAGATCATCAAAATGAAAATGCTGCAGACGGAACCAATTGGGAAAAAATACAAGAAGGGTCTAGTCCTGGAAGATTACTACTTCATAATATTTTCAGAAACGTACCCGGTTCAACAGGATATACCCAAAGAAATATTATGAAAGGTGAATTTATGTTTCAACTAGCAGATGAAATTGTCACTGAAAATGCCGTTGAAAATGTAAAACCATGGATGGAATCACGAGAAGCTAATGTACAAACAACTTCAAAGAGCTCACTTTGTTCACGCAAATGGTGTCAAATAGGGCACTGTAATAATAATAAGACTACTACTATTTGTAATATCTGTAAAAAATATGTATGCGGAAAATGCACTCAAAAGAAAAACTAAGTTTTTTAAGAAATGTGACAAATTATAACTTTTTATACCTGATAATTTACTTTATACTATAAAAATAACTTAACTTTGAAATGAAAATTGATTTTAATTTTTTTTTACTAAAACATATATTTTTTATTATACTTATTATTCTTATTGATGTGTAAGTGATAAAATGTGCCAATCCTCATTCAGGGAGCATGGTCTCGAATGGGTTAATATGTAATACCAAAAATGTACTACATAACATGGAATTCCTTTTGTAAGAAACTAATAAGTCAATAAATAAAAAAATATTCTATTACTACGAATTTTTTAAAGACCAGTAATTTGACTGGTTTTGGTAGAAATAGCTTCGTCTTAACTGTCGGTAGTTCTAGTGTTAATATAGTAACGTAGTAGCTCGCACTATTCAGCCATTTTTGTGAAAAAAGGCTCCAAAGTTTCCGCTTATGAGAAAGATTTTTACCCGTTGTTAATTAGCTTGATAGCTAAGCGGTAATGCACTCTCTTCAATGTGTGAGATATCATGTTCGATTCTTACTCGATTTCATGCAGTTTTTCTTCTTTACCTTGAATAATTAATAAATGCATTTGATGAAAAAAAATATTTAAATAAAAACAAAATAACCTTTTCTTGCATTTTTTTTTGAAAAATTCTCTTTTTTAAATTTTGACAATTTTATTTCAGAAAATGATTTTTTCACGAAATTTTTTTAATTTTTGCATTATTTTGCAAACAAATTCGTATATTAAAGTATTCATCTGGTATATTCCACGGAATCTAAACCACACCCTAATTGCAGCAGTGAAACAACTATACAGCCAATCTACAACAAAAATTAAAGTCGGCCAAGATTTATCTAATGGATTTACCGTAACTAAAGGATTAAGACAAGGATGTTGTATTTCCCCAACCCTTTTTAAGATTTACGTAAAACATCTTTTACGAGACTGGAAACGAAAGTGTAGTCCTATGGGCCTTCCTATTAATGATGAAACCACAATATATACCTTGCAATTTGCGGACGATCAGGTTCTTATAGCGCAGGGAAAGGAAGACCTCGAATACATGGCTAAGAAGCTCAAACAACAATATGAGAAAGGAGGGCTAAAAATGAATATTAGCAAAACCAAATATTTATGCGTAGGGGGAACTGCGACTACAGAATTAGAATTAGACAATGATGAAAAAATATCAGCCTGTGAAGTTTACAACTACTTGGGAGTGAAACTTAATAGGGAAGGCAACGACTCAATGGAGATACGAGGAAAAATCGCACAAGGAAGAAGAGCTATTAGGAAACTAAATAGTATTTGGTGGAGCCCCACAATATCGAATCAACGTAAATGGCAGATTTACCAAACAGTGGTTAGAAGTATAGCTTTATATGGAGCGGAGGCATGGCCAGCAACAGAGGAGGATAAAAGACGAATTGCTGCCATGGAAATGGATGCTCTAAGAAGATCCTGTCGAATATCAAGAAGAGATCGAATTAGAAACGAAAGGATCATGCAATTAATGAGCGTAGAAAACAACATCATTGAGGACATTGAGCGGAAACAACTCACCTGGTACGGCCATGTCAAGAGAATGACCGACACAAGACTGCCTAAGCAAGCGATGGAGTATTTACCGCCGGAACGACGGAAGCGAGGTCGCCCACGGAGATCTTGGAACGAAGGAATCCGTAAATTGATCAGGGAGAAAGGATTGGACGAACAGCTGTGCCAAGATAGAAAGGAATGGAGGAAAAAATTTAAGAGCGGAAAGCGTCGACAGGCTCTATAAACCGCATATAGATAGATATTCCACGGAATGTGTAAAAATTCTTTCATGTATATACCACATCATCACTTTAACAGGATTATGTACCACGTGAATACCTTAATAGATAAATATCTTTACAAAATAATGCAAAATATTAAAAAAAATCCTGAAGAAATAATTTTCTTAAATAAGATTGTCAAAATTTAAAAAGAGCATTTTTCGAAAAAAAATTGAAGAAAATGTTATTTTATCTTTATTTAAATATCTTTTTTTTAATAAAATACATTAAATAATTATTCAGATGTAGAAAAAAAACTGCATGAATCGAGCAAGAATAATACCTGTTAACCTCAGACACTCGAAGGCGGTGCGTTAGTGCTTAGCTACGCTAACACAGCTTACAATGAATAAAAATCTTTCTCTCATAAGCCGATGCGGAAACTTTGGGGTCTTTTCTTCTCAAAAATGGCTGAATAATGCGAGCTATTGCGGTACTATATTAATACCTTTAGGTTACCCTACCACTACATGAAGTTTGGCCCCAAATTTAATTTCCTAGGGCGTATCCTCCCCTTGTTTGTGAAAATTTAACACAGATGTTTATATAATAACCCTGAAGATTAAATTGAAATCATTGATTCTGGAACAATTACACGAATGTTTAACCCTTTCACCACGGATTAAATATTTTTAGTTTTAAAACTTCTATTTTGTTTATCTTTTGAGTTACTTAAGTAATCTATTCAATTTCCGTTAGTAATTTTTGAAAATTTTATGGCCCACATAGGTTCCGTTAGTGACGAAAGGGTTAAAATGATGTCTCATTGTTCCAGAGCTGTTTAAATAAACACACACACACATTTAATGAACAGAAATTATCTGATTGAGATATTTAACAGTAATTATACTTCTAGAAAATTAACGTTTCGTAAAACTTATGAATGAAGATAGATCCTTCTACAATTAATAACAGCAACGATGTTACAAATTGAATAATTGCATTGTAGTACAACTCTTAATTCACAACAAACTTCAACACAACAACACATCGTACATGACCTTGCATTTGAAGGCAATGGTAATATTTACATACATATACATATGTTCTTCATGTTATCAATGGTTTTCCCAATCGTCGGATATGTGATATATTTGGTATTTGTGTGCTGTACGTTTAAAGAATTTTCGAAAAAAAAAACTAAATATTCATATGGTGTGTTACGCAAGGCCATGATATATTTAACTATGCGCTCGATAGCTGCGTAAAATATATATATATATATATATATAAAATGTTAATTGGTATTTGTTTCTTTAATCGAATTAATTGCTGTAGTGCCGTTTCAGTTTTCCGATAATTATATGTAATTGATCCGTTCTTGTAATTATGAAATTTAATCGTTGCTCAATAATTTGAACACTTTCTACACCGATGAATACATTTTCATATATTCGTAGCTATACATAATTGAAGAACATGTTTGATTACATATATATTTTTATACGTTACAGTGAATAAATCTTAAGGTTAGGTTTGTATACCGAATTTAAAATAACTATTGCAAATATTGTACTGATGAAGTAAACTATACTTTAGTCATATCAACTATCATTAATATTCGTTTATTCGATAATTATTTTCAGTCTTATCGAACGACAATGTGTGCATATATATATATATATATATATATATACATATATATATACATATATATATATATACATATATATATATATACATATATATACATATATATATATATACATATATATATATATATATATATATATATATATATATACATATATATATATATATATATATATATATATATATATATATATATATATATATAAAGTGTAGTGAATAAAAAATGTATTGATTGTTTTGTTGAAAAGTCGATTTTATTACATAATTTCAATCCTCAATATTCATTCAACTATTTGTTAAAAGCATAATATTTCTAGTAAATCATATTTTTGATATCGTAATAACTACATATTGAAGTATAATAAAAATCAAATAGAGAAGTGTCGGCCAACTGTCAAATTTTGAAGAATACTTGAAAGGTTATTTCAAATAACAGTTGTGAAGTATTATAGAGAAGTGAGTCAATCTTTTATATCAACTTTAATTAATGTTTGTCAATTATTATTTATAATTAATGTTGTCTAAATACTTCTTTTTCTTATAGCATAGAACATCACCTATCTATCTCTCTTTCTCTCTATCCAGCTACTTACCTATCAGCCTATCTCACTACCTCTATATCTAGCTATATATTAATTTACCTAACTATTTATCTATCTACATACCCATCTAGCTACCTACCAGCTACCAACTAGCTATCTATCAATATATCTGTGCATATATCAAAATATATATTGTTCTTTCTTATTTAATTAACTATCTATATATCAATCGATCTATCTACCTACCTGTCTATCTATCGATCTGTCTATGTATCAAATTATCTATTTATCTTAATATGTAAATACCTATCTAACTATCTATCTATTTATCTTAATAGATAGGTAGATATATAATGTAATAGATTATATAGATAGATATTTACAAATCTATCTGCCAATATATTTGTTTCTTTGTCTATCTGACAATCTAACTAATTACCTACCTATCTATCTACCTACCTGTCTATCTCCATATCTATCTAATTATCTATCTACCTAACTAATTACTTATCGATCTACCAACCTTTCTATGTTTCTACCTTTCTATCTCCCTATCAACCAAACTATATATTCATCTGCCTATTTAATTACCTACCTATCTATCTGCCAATCTATCTAACTATTCATCTATCAATCTATCTACCTATCTAAACAGATAGGTAATTAGATATACACGTAGTTAAAAATCAACAATCAAGTATCTATTTATCTACCCATCTAATTAACTCTCTATCTACCTTTCTATCTAACTATTCATCTATCAATCTATTTACCTATCTAAACAGATAGGTAGATAGATATATAGGTAGTTAAAAATCAACGTACCTATTTATATACCTATCTAATTACCTATCTATCTATCTATCTATCTGTGCATCTATCAAACTATCTATTTATTTTCCTATTGAAGTACCTACCTATATATCTATCTATCGATATACCTGCCTATCTATCTCTCTGTATATCTACCAGTTTATCTCTTTATCTGCATAGATAATTACCTAACTACCTATTTATGTGTCTATATATCTATTTATGAATTTACCTCTCTATCTAACTATCTAACTGCTCATCTATCAATCTATCTACCTATCTAAACAGATAGGTAGACAGATATATAGGTAGTGAAAATCAACGTATCTATTTATCTACCTACCTAATTACCAATCTATCTACCTATCTATCTAACTATTCATCTATCAATCTATCTACCTATCTAAACGGATAAGTAGATAGATATATAGGTAGTTAAAAATCAACGTATCTATTTCTCTACCTATCTATTTGTGCACCTATCAAACTATCTATTTATTTCCCAATTTAATTACCTATTTATATATCTACTTATCGATGTACCTACCTATCTATCTATCTGTCTATCTACCAAACTATCTCTTTATCTGCATATAAAATTAACTAACTACCAGTTTATGTATCTATCTATTTATTTATGCAACTACCTATCTATCTGAACAGATAGGTAGATAGATAATGCAATAGATACATATAGAAATAAATATTTACTTATCTACCTGCTTGTCTATCTATCTATCTATTTATCTATTTATCAATCTATCAATCAACCTATGTACTTATCTATCTAACTTTATACCTATCTATCGATTAAACTATCTATTTATCTACTAATATGGAAAACTGGAAAACTCGCTAGAATAAGTGTATAGATGCGGGAGGGGACTATTTTGAAGGGGATCGCAGCGATGTACCTTAATTTTTAAATATACTCGATTTTTGAATTTTGTCGCATTACTTAATTGTCTGACCTCGTATATATATATATATATATATAAATATATGTATATAAGTTTCTTAGACTAATAAAATGGAAAATATGAGGAGGAAATAACCTTGATCATATATTTGTTGGACACAGATGAGCCCGCTTCTGTTACGTCATTAATAATTGTTTGCTTAACAAATAATTGCGTGCATATTTTCTTCACACTTGTGTGTATGAGTATGATTGAGGTCAACGAATGTTAAACAGATCCGGACAATATATTCAGGGCCACGTATACGTTTTAAAATACAACCGAAATTTCAAAAAAGAAAAGTGAAACAAACTAGACAGACAACAAATACTATTTGTATCAGATGCTGCAGTGTTTAACGGAATCTACAAGTGTATCTCTTTTTTGTCATTATAGGCAATTAGCAGATGCAAAGAATAGCGTTTTTTTTTTCATTGGCATGAACGAATGTTATGTCATCGGTTCGTATCAAAAAAGACAATTAGTTACTTAACAAGCGGTGAATCTTCAATACGTTTTTGTGGTGAAATTTTATTATTGAAGATGACAAGCTTATTTAAAAACAAGTGCGTTTGAGTCAATTCAAATTTAGTTAAACGCATTTATACAGTTTTTTTGTATTATAAAAAAGAAATGTGACGAGGTTTCACACACTGGCTTCCTCTATAAAGAAGTAAATGTTCTAAACAAGAGGCACTCAACCTTGTTCATAAATTGTCTCCTTAGAAAAAAAATTTTTTTTATCGACTCCCTTGAGAATTAGAAGTACTATTGCGCTTAATTCGCGACATTGAAATATTTCAGGAGAATTTTGTGAAGAAATATTTGTATTATCAAAATTTAAAATATAAAACCAGGTCTCATTAAATTTGTTAATAGATTTTTGACAAAAATATCAATTCGCGCAAAAAAGAAATAGCATCGTTATTTTTTTTATTAAATCTATATCAAAAAACATTTTTTGCAAAAAGATGACAGCGTTTTTGGAGAAAAAAAACCATTTATATTATATATATACATATATATATATATATATATGTATATATATATTAATATATACGTATATATGTGTATATATACGTATATACATATATACATATATATATATATATATACGTATATATGGGTATATATGGGTATATATATACATATATATATATATATATATATATATATATAAATATATGTTTATATATCTATGGATGTATATGTACAATATTTTGATTTAAAAAGAAAAGAAGCAAAATTAAATAATCACAGAACAGTAAAATTTCATGTATTATACAATAAATTGTAAACTTTAAGTCTTCTCAAGAAAATCGATTAACAGGCTACTGATTCAACAATTTATACGATACTAAGAAACTAATCTCTAGGCATAGAGTCTTAGGAAACTGTATTTTGTAGAAAGAGTTGTATATGTATGGTTATCAATTTTGAAACAGCTATTTGCAATAGATGTTTTTTTTGTGAATCTCGAATACTAGGGTCGCTTCAGACCGTAGCTAATAAAAAAACTATAATAAAAATCACCTTCTTCTTAATATTTTGTGGTGCAGATGATTTACAACATTGTTATTAAATGACAATGTTGCCGTTCACAGCACAAATCGATTAACTCCACTTTTTTAATTTTTTTAAAGTTAAGCTTCAATGTACTTGATTGCTTCTCTACTTATTATAGCTTTAACATATCTCCGTAATAATAATTATTAACATCAATTAATGACTATTTTATTTGGCCATTGAATAATTAATAATTTATTTCAGACGCCAACCTGATTAACTCCGTAGTCTAAATGTAAAAGTAAATCGTTGCAATTATTCAAATGTAGCAGCAAGTGCTCAATGATAATGGTAAATTGGTTAGGAGTGTTTATTCAGAAATAAAGTAAAATATATTAGTAAGTTGCAGTCTGATTGCTACAGACTCAAGTCTTGCTGATAACCTAAGCAGTCAAGTCATGTTGATATCCTATCCAATTCATGATTATCATGATTTAATTTTAATATTCCTAAATCCTATCGCATTCTATTCTATTCCTCTCCTTCTTGTCAATCAGTACTTTCTGATACAGTGATATGACAATATGATAAAAAAAAACAGAAAAAAACAAAACCATACATTGTGTAGTATTGTTCCATCAGCAGAAAGTACAGTCTGACTCGGTCTGCCTACTGCAGAAGAAAGTACTTGTGCATAAATAAACAATTATTTCAAATTAAACGTTTGTTTGGTTTAAAAAAAATAGAAATTATACCATTATACCAAGATGGATGAGATTAATAATAAAAATTTGGATGTGGAAAAAAGTGAATCTGATGGTTCCTCAATACGATTTACTAATAGAAAGCCCGGCCCAAGAAAACGTTTACGTATTTCTTCGGATTTGTCATTTGAACATGAAACAAATACATTGATTGTGAGGAAAAGAAGTTTGTAATCCTGATGATGGGGCTCTAAATGTCTAAAAGCATAGAAGAGTAAAAGGTTTGGCATACAGAAATAGAGGAAATTTAATACATGCGAAAACATTAAATGTTTTTGCAAAAAAACTGAAGGATCTCGTGGGTCTCAAGAAATTTCATCATGTCTAATAAAGTACATAAAGACTTACGCTAAAAATTTTGAAAAAATAATACCATATTCAAATTCGTGTACCGGACAGAACAGAAATATCAAAGCTATCTTAAATTTATTGAAGCTTCTTCAAAGTACAGAAATAAGAGCTGAGTCAATTTAAATGAAATTTTTGGTAAGTGGACATAGCTATTTGCCTAATGATTCAGATTGTGCCATTATCGAGTCACATGCGAAAAAATTCAGAATATTTTTCATCTGATGGTTGGTACAATATAATCAAGAATTGTAAAAAAAAAAACGCCATTTAATGTCATCCAAATGGCTCATCAGGATTTTTTCTCAACAAATCCTTTAGAAAATTCAGTCGTTAACAGAAAAGTAACAGTTACAGAGTTTCCAGTAAATTGGCTCAAAATGCACTGGATAAAATTAGAAAGATTCAAACCATATCTCATACAATTCAAATATAACTTTAACGAAGATTCAGAATTTAATACCATTAATATAAGAAAATCTACATCAGGTAGATCACTAGGTCTGAAAAATGTAGACGAGCCTTTGTTATATCCTATATGAAGAACTGTGACATGAGAAAAGAGGAAAGAGATGATGGACCTGCTAAAATTCATTCCTCCGGTTAAACATGAGTACTATAAAAACTTAAGAACAAATCGAAATGATGGGACCTCACATACAGCTGACGAGGAAGACATTATTTATATTGGATCAATGAATAACAAATAATATATTGTAACGAAACAGTTATTATTCATTTTTACAAAAATTTTTTAAGAAAAAATGTATGATAAATAACTTTTTCTGTCATAAAAAAATAATAATTTGAACACTGAGTTTAATGTTATTACTTTTCTTCACTTGCCAAATCGATTAACTCCCCTATTCACACAAAAATTGTGAAAATAGTGGCGATTACTCTAAGATTATTTTATCTTATTCGTTTTAAATATTGTCACATGAGAGTTACATCTGCATTTATGCATTCTGCAATGTTTATTTAGATTTATATTATAAACGGATTTTTTTAAAAAAACAGTGTACATTATTTCATCATATTTATTCACTTTTTGTTTTATGGAGTTAATCGATTTGTCCTGTGAGCGGCTCATTTGTAAGTTCGTAGCAAAAATGTTATTTTGATATTTTTATGTAATAACAGGCTCTGATATCTGATTTATCTCCCCTTAGAGTCGGCTCCCAGGAGCAGTATATATATATATATATATATATATATATATATATATATATATATATATATATATATATATATGTACGCATATAGAATATGCATTCAATTTATTTGTCGATCCCCAATCGACCTTTTGTGGTTCATCGATTTCCCATCATCTTTCATCGACCCTTAAGTGATCTAACCGATCCCGTTTGAAACCCCTGTTCTAAACGATATCAACTACTTTTTTTAACATGTTGAATGCCAAGCCACGCTCTCTATCGCTCACTCCCCCCTTGAGACACATTACTTGAACAATGTTAATAAATGTGAATATGTGATAATAAATATGAGTTTTTAGTGTAAATGGTGAATATTTTGGATTTTTACAGAGAATTTTACAATGAACAATATAAGATTAGTCCAGCGATTCGCTGTAAATGATCACGAAAACAGATCATGTGATTTATATTAACCAATTAGAACAAATATCTCAGATATCTCGATTCTCATTAACCAATCAGAACAAAGATGACGCAATCGTGAACAAACTATTAGCCAATCAGAGCACGAATAAAACTCATCATCCCAGATGAGAATCTAATTTAGTTTATAGAGAGATATGTAATTACTGAACAATTTCTCTAAATATAAAGTGTATGAATACTTTTTTGACCGACTGTATATTTAAATTTCCTTAGATACTGATCATTTCCTTGAAATAGACCTGCGATACTAATAATGTTTTCTTTTTTGTTTTCAGGTAAGTCTTCTTACTGAATTCTTTTTAATTGCTAAATCATGATTTGGTAAGTTTGTATATTATTTATTATAATTCTGTTTTATATCTGATTTTTTATGATGTAAAATTAAATATGGTATTGTTTTTAAATGGATATAATTTATCTGTAATTATGAATCTGGATATTTTGAGGCTGTGTTTCTTCTCTTGAAGATTTCTGATTGAGTATTTTATACAATCTGTTTAGTCTGTTGAGATTTTCAGGTAGATCTTTACAGATCTATCTGAAACACACATTTAAATTAGTCTATAGTCAATAATCTAATAGTTATAACCTGTAGAAATTTTATTATAGATATTTTTGTATAACACTTTGCTAAGTAGTGCTTTTTATATAAATTAATATTTCACTAATATTTATTTATGAAAATTGTTCCGAATTTAAACAAAGACATATGAATAATAAACGTATTTTATATATTTTTCTGTTATCTAAGAGTTTAATTTCGCTTTATATGTCTGTATAATTCTGTATCATATTACGAAATTAAGAAAAGGTAGAGAAACTAACAGATATAACAATGTTATAGAGGTACAGAGGCCTGTGAGTGAACTGAAAACTAATTTGATATTCTTGCGATAGCGCGGAAGACTTGAATTTTCTTAATTACTATCCACTAATTATCTTAGTAATAAACATTAGTGTTTACTACTGAAGTAATTAGTGAATGATTAAACTTTCCTAATGAAGTCTTTTGTAACATGTTCAGTGTTTGTACTCGAACCGGTTGTATGGAAATCTGCATAAGTGATATATTCTTTATTTGAATACAGATGGCGTTTCAGTTTTTGATATTTTTATACAATTTTTTTTCTTTATAATGGACATGTTTTCTGTAGATTTACAAAGATAAAATTGGATAATTATTCGTTTCGAGGAAGTGAAACTCTTGAATATTAATTATAAAATTTAGAGGTTAAGAACTGAACTTATTTTTTATTAGTAAAGTAATGTATTCCGCCCCTTACACACTCCATTCACTAAACTTGCGAGGGAGGAGCTTCATTTTTGAAGGCGATTTATGGTTAATAGGGGACGAAATTTGTAAAGAAATTGGGATAAACCATTACAGTGTGTAATCTATCTTTCCTCTATGAGTAAAAATTTTGAAAAACTGCATGTTAATCTTGCACAACAATGCTAAGCCTCATACTTCCACCCTAACCATAGAAAAAGTAATGCAAATGATTTGGACTGCTGACCAACATCCTGCTTATAGTTCCGACCAGGCCTATGACACTTGCATCGCAGTCGTAACAACTGCTCTGTAAACTATTATATATAGTGGCGGCGCTAGTAGCAAGTCGTTACTTTTGAGCACGACTTTTGAAACTTCTCGGAAGTGCTTGGTGTCTCCTGTGCCGAGTGCCATTTTAAGGTAAATGTAATGCGTACGTAAGGAATGAGTTCGACAAGAATAAACTGAGGAATGAGAAAGGAGTCCGGGGTCTAATCTAGTGGTAACGTTGCTTGATGGCATTTATTAGGAGATTGCACTGAAAACCGCTATTTTTTGTGTTTTTTGAGCATTTATTTTAATAAAAAAATGTGTGAATACAATAATCAAAGTATTTTCCCTCGGAAGCTATGACTTCTTCACACTTTTCTGATAGAAGTTGAATTCCGTGACAAAAGAGTGGTCTGTCTTATGAGCCAATCCATTCAGTGACCAAATTTTTGACTTCTCCGTAGTTATCGACATGTGTATCATCCAAACTGTGTTGCATCGATCGGAATAGATGGTAATCTGTTGGGTCCAAGTCCGAAGAACACATCGGCTGCGGGAGAATCGTCCATTAGAGCTCCATCAGTGTTTATTTTACTGCTATAGCAACAGAGCATGAGACCGAGCGTTTTCATGGAGAAGAATCACTTTTTGGCAATTTGATGCAAATGATGGTCGTTCTTTCTATCAAACTATCATTCAAACCCTCCAATTGTAGTCGATAACGTTTGGCGGTGATTGTTTCCTTCGGTTTTAACTGCTCATAATATATCACACCCTCCATATCTCGCCAAATAGAGCATTGCTTTGTGATCGTGGATGTTTCACTTTACTGTCGACGTTGATGGTTGGCCAGGATCAACTCATGATTTCTGGCGTTTCACGTTGTCAAAGTAGATCCATTTTTCATAACCGGTCACGATCCGACACAAGAAATTCTTATTTTTATACGTTGCAACCAAAGAAATCGGGATATTTAAACGACTAGCAATGGAATTTTCAGTGGAATGGAAATTCATTTGGCAGTCATCTCCCTTCTTTATATATCTTTTTCATGACTTGTAAATATCGTGAAATTGTTGATTTATCGACTGTGAGCTGTTGTGACAATTCTTTGAATGTTTGAGCAGGATTTTCTTCCAATAGAGTTTACAGTTGTTCATTTTCGTACTTTTTCGATTGACATGGACATTGTTTGTCGTGAACGTCACAATTGCCACTTTTGAATCGTCGAAACCAATCTCTACATACTGTTTCCGATGGAGCAGATTCACTATAAGTTTTCGCAAACAATAGATGAGCTTCAGCTGTACTTTTTTCAAATCAAAGTACTGTGGAAGTACACATAGGAAAAACAACTTATTGCTTTCCATTTTAATTCGATTATAGAAAAATACTTGTGAAAGCAAAGGATGACGTCTGATGACTGAATTTTAATAGGAAGTGTTCACACTTCAACATGACATAAGAGACATCTGTCACTGCCCACAGCATACGCATCTAGAGCCTGAGCAACGGCTTTCAATGCAACCTCATATTACATTTCTTACCCCAGAGGAATGTATTGGCAGTATAAGCGAGTGTAATAGGCCTAACCCTGACTTATCTTTCCATGTGATTATCATTTTTTTAAAGAAGTGACGAAGATGTGGAACACTAAGTGCACGATTGGCTTCTGATACGCCCTACTACTTTCTACGATACAGGAATCAAAAAACTACCAATCCTGTGTCAAATGTATTTAAATTTTAGAGGAGACTGTGTAGAAAAATAACCTGTGTTTATATTTGAAAAATATTTAGTAAAGAGTACGGTTAAAAAGTTCAGTTTATATTTGACTGACCGTCGTTTTTTAAAAAACTACAGATATTTTGCTTCTTTCGGAGAAGTTATGAGGGTCGTTTGATATGTATGGTAAAAAAGCAAGTTAAAGACGGTTTTTTGGAAAAAATCGATTTTATTTCTCAACATAGTCTTTATTTAAGGTTATACACTTGGTCCAGTAAATCTGCAAAATACACATTAACGGATTATGACATTATAACATTTTCATTTGACAAGAATTTCTTCTAACCGACCCAAATTTTCAAGTTTGGTAAGAGGAAGAAGTCGCACGCGGACAAGTCCAGAGAATATGGTAAATGAGGAATTAATTCGAAGACTGATTCGTGTAATTTTGCTATTGCGATGCTCGATTTGTGGGAGAGCACGTTGTCCTGATGAAAGAACACTTTTCTGTACGGCAATCTTGGCCGTTTTTGTTTCAGCTCTTCTTTCAAACAGTCTAATAATGTTGCACAATAAGCTCCTGTTATCATTTTTCCCTCTGTAAAGTAATCGATCAGAATGATTCCTTGGGAATCCCAAAAAACAGTGGCCACCACCTTTCCAGCCGACAGAACGGTCTTCGCCTTTTTGGACCCACTTTCACCAGTCGTTGCCCACTGCATCGACTGCTACTTCGACTCAGGTGTGTAGTGGTCGATCCGTGTTTCATCCACGGTAACGAATCGAAGCAAGAAGGCCGTTTTTTTCCATTTTTGCGCCATCTGTTACCGTGTTCGCTTTAAACATCTGTAGAACGTGAACAAAGCGTCGCTTCTGGCTGAAATATCGCTTATGCTAGTTGACACTTGATAGCCGTAACGTTACCAAATGAATGATGGTGGCGCAATTTTAAAACTTTACCAAAATTGTACCAAACTTATCAAACCACCCATGCATTTTGGACCGCTTTTAGTTTAGCTCTGCTATCTCGTTCACTTAAGATCCGCGACGAATCATATCATGTATTATTCTGGACACAGTGTCGCTATCCTTAATATTTATAATTATTTTCTGACCTGTAGCGCGACTTCTCTTAACTATTTTTTTATTTTATTTTATTTTTTTTAAAAATAAAATTGCTTTGATTTTTTTTCTTTTCTTATATCTACATATTATCTACATTTTCTACATCTACATCTACATTTTCTTATATCTACAATTAATTTAACAAGTTGTGATAAAAATTTTTTAGATGCATTTTTGTCAGCGGATACATCCTCACCTTTGAATCAAAAGTTGTTCAATTAGTATTTTTTTTAATTTTTCAAACATCTCTTATTGCCATAAAAATACAATTCCTGTTGATTAGATGTTGAAGCTTGCTTACTTTCTTAAATTGTTAATAATATTCACAACTTGTTGTCTGATCATGGAACTGCTTATCGGTATTTTACATATTGTCTTCAATCCAGATCATCAATGCCTTCTACATTGTTTCTATCAAAGATTTTTTTGTATATGAAGAACACTTTGAACTTGCTAAGGTTCCAAAAAACACACTAACTCTAATACTTTTTCCATTTTTTTTATTGTTCGAACTGTAGATTCGTTTATTCCATACGATTAAGCAATTGATAAGAGGTTTTCTCGTTTTCAAGCCAATTTAAAATTTTATTTTCATACCCAAAGACATAGCTTTTCTTTTCTTTAGTTTAAACGAATATTTACTAAACATTTCTGTGTTCAAAATTGTTACAAATAAAAACAGCTATATATAATATAGATTATTTGTGTTTACTTGCTTACTATGTGTTATTTTTGAGTGTGAGTGATATTTTGCTTTTAATGTTTGACATTAGACTAGTGTGATCATAAAGTAATAAGCGGTAACATGTTTAGAACAAACCAAAAAAGGCCAGAATGATGTAATTAGTATAGTTAGGTAAGAATTTGTGTCTCATTGATATATAACAAATTAATTATAGAAAAGTGTATAGAGAAATATATTTTTTGACCGTGTAAAATGTGATCGTGCAAATCGATACCGCGTATAAAAAGTCCGCGTAAACGGTAGGATTATTTACCGCGTATAAATCGAGGGATGGATGTAATTTAAAAAATACACTTCAAAACATTCTACAGAAAGTACTAAATAAACAAGAATGTGTAAATCTTGATTTTTGTTCGCAGACAACGCCCGCGAAAAAATTAAATATTGTAAAAAAAATCGATAGTGATGACATCAGATGTGAATTCGTGTACAAATTTGCTTCAAGACAAATGAAACTGTAAAAAAGTATAAACAGTATTTTACATAGAAAGAGATTCCAAGAAAGATTAACTAAAAATAAACTTGTTTTAAAAAGAAGACAAAAATAATACGTTAGGTCAATAAAAAACATTTATCTGAATTGAAAATATGTTTTGTGTACTAAAACAGGTATTAAAAATACGATATGCAAGATAGTTGTCGAATGGTCGTCCGTGTTATATAGACAGACATGTTCAAGTTAAACATTGATTTAATCGTTTTGATCAGATGTAATGGTCACGGTATTTTCTACAAATATTGAATTATAAAATATCATTATTATGATTAGTGTAGCAAATGTACTCATTTTTTTTCACCGTTACTTAATGATTTTTTTAACCGAACTGTAAAGTGTTACCTATAGAAGTACACACATACATACCGTCTATGTACAAGACACACTTTGAACACCAAAAAATTGGTTGTAATTTTCGGGTGCGTCTTATACAGCGCGCATAAAAATTGAGTTCAAAAGTTAGGATGTGGAGAAGTGTCTCTCTTAAGTACCAAGTAAATACAGACGTAAATATTTTATTACATTTATACGTTTGGAATTTTCCATTTAGAAATCTACATACTATTTTTTTTTATTAGTATTATGCGTTTTATATCACCAGTATACGAAAAAATTGGAAAAAATCCTTTTCAATTCAACTGTGTCTTGTATGTAGAGGTGTTGTATACGCAGAGATATACGGTATATATATATATATATATATATATATATATATATATATATATATATATACATATATATATATAAACTATAAACGACTCTAAAAAAGATATTAATATTAATAAAATTATACTAATAATACATCAACCCACTACTCTATTTTAACCACTCTATATTACCCACTAATCTAATTTCACCTAATAAATTTAAAGAAAGAGGAGCTGCTATATTTCTAGAAACTAATAAAAATCATCATATATATATATGTATATATATATATATATATATATGTATATATATATATATATATACACATACATACATACATATTATACTAGGAAATTACGCCCACTGGTCGCTTCGTTCACCAACCCCCAAGATGGTTGTGTTCTTTCACTTCTTAAATATAAACCAACACATGCAATCGAATGTAACAATAAATATATTTTTTTTAAACTCATTATGTCTATATAATTATTATCAACTGTACATATATATATATATATATATATATATATATATATATATATATATATATATGTGTGTGTGTGTGTGTGTTTGTGTGAGTGTGTGATGGTAGTTGTGAGTGTAGTTAGTGTGTCTATACAAACATGACGCAGATTATTTTTTGCAACCTTTTAGTTTTTTGTGGCTAAATACTATTATATATATATATATATATATATATATATATATATATATATATATATATATATATGTATATATATGGAAAATATATATATATATATATATATATATATATATATATATATATATATATATGTATAAATATATATATATATATATATATATATATATATATATATATATATATATATATATATATATATATTTATTTATATATGTGTGTGTGTGTGTGTATATAGTATATCTATACAAACATGATAGCAGATTATTTTTTGCAACCTTTAGTTTTTTGTGGCTAAGTACTATTATATGTGTATATAAGAGGTCAGACAATTAAGTAATGCGACAAAATTCAAAAATCGAGTATATTTAAAAATTAAGGTACATCGCTGCGATCCCCTTCAAAGTAGTCCCCTCCCGCATCTATACACTTATTCCAGCGAGTTTTCCAGTTTTCGTAACAATTCTGGAACACTTCTTGTAGGACCTCTCCGAGTACCCTCGTCACAGATTCTTGGATATCTTCAACGGAGTCAAAATGTCGACCTTTGACGAATTTTTTCATATGGGGGAATAGGAAATAGTCGCAGGGTGACATGTCCGGTGAATAGGGCGGTTGTGGTAACGTTGCGATGCCTTTAGACGCCAAAAACTGAGAGACACTGAACGCACTGTGACAGGGAGCATTGTCGTGATGCAGAACCCAAGTCTTCGCGATCTCTGGACGCACTCTCAGCACCCTTTTTCGTAATTTTTCGAGCACATTGCGGTAGAATACTTGATTTACGGTTTGTCCAGGTGGTACGAACTCTTTGTGAACCACCCCTTTGCTGTGGAAGAAGCAAATCAACATGGTTTTCACTTTGGACTCCGCGCCTCGTCTTTGACGCTCTCACGGCCTTTTTTAAAATCGGCATGCCACCGAAGCACCTGACTACGACTCAGGGCATCACTACCATACACTTTAAGCACTTTTTCATAAGTTTCTGTCGCGGTTTCGCCGAGTTTTGCACAAAATTTTATCGCGCACCGTTGCTCTAGATTTCTCTGTTCCATTTTCGTGACATGCACTACTCGCGCGTTGTTACAAAACACTAAACAGCTGACGAAGAAATGATCGTACGAGGGTGGTCAAGGTCTCAATCGAGAGAGTAGGGATCTGCTATTACGGTGGCGGAGTTACAGGTTCGCAGTGTTACCACAAGCCGAGAAAAAAATCGGTCGCATTACTTAATTGTCTGACCTCGTATATATATATATATATATATATATATATATATATATGACAATATTAGATAAAAGAAAATAATATTTATTGCAACTTATAGTTTGTAGATCGTTATTGAATACCAAGATGCTTCCGGATGTGATCGACTTTTTGGTTCTATTTTTCTATGACAAATATAAAATGAAGATAAACTATAAAATAATATTTAATTATGAATCAAAATTTCGTGTCGTAGAATGGGAATTTTTCAAATGATACTATACTTTTTATTAGTTTTTTAAATTGTAATTACTTCTGTATTACACTGAACTACAAGTATATATATATATATATATATATATTTATATGTATATATATATATATGTATATATATATATATATATATATATATATATATATATATGATATTAATACTGTTCTATCATATAACATCCTGTAGTAAGTATATTAAATGCAGTTGAGGATATATACATTTATATTGCGATACTTCCGGATGTGGTAGATTTTAGTTTATTTTTTTCATTGACCAAAAACGAAAAAAAAACGCTGAGATAAGATGTAAAAAATATTTACGTAAGAATTACAGTTTATTTTATAGTATAAGGGTCCTGTCTAATGACATCATCTTCTTGTTAGATTTTTGAATTTGAAGTAATGTTGTTTAAGATTCAGGTATATGTTTGGTATAAAAATTAATTAGGTGTCTTCAAATTGAATCAATCATACCTCGATTTCAAATTAAAATATTTTGTCGTCGTTTAAAGAATTTGAACTTCCAACCTTAACATTTAAAAACATTTTATTACTTGGTCAAGCAGTTGGCACAATCAAATAAAACAATAATAGAAACGATTGTGTCCGAAAAACATCTATTAAACATTTCACATTTTTTTAATTCGAGTTGAAAGAAATGCTCCCGAAGCCGTTATAATGGCTTGTTCAGCTATAAAGGATGGGTGAGGGTGGTTGTCACATTTTTGACAAGGTGTTGCGGTGCATAAAATTTTCAATAAATGCTAAAACAGTGGTCAAGAGGTTCGAAAAGTATTACGTCTTCATCGACTCAAAGCAATCAACTTTTTTCTGTAAGGGATTCATTAGTTATCCGACAGATAGAGAAGAATTATATAAAATAATGTGGATTATTTTGACGATTGAGATTTTCATTCTATTTTTCCATAAATAAACATTCATTTTCTATATAAAAGGCAGCGAGTTCATTGTACAACTAATATATATATATATATATATATATATATATATGTGTATATATATATATATATATATATATATATATATATATATATATATGTATATATATATATATATGCAATATATATATATATATATATATATATATATATATATATATATGTATATATATATATATATATGTATATATATATATATATGTATATATATATATGTATATATATATATATATATGTATACATATATATTACAATTTTGCAAAATTGTAAAAATTGACTTTTTAGATCAAGTTGGTTGTTGTGTCATTAAATATATATAAGGCAGTAAACGGCAGTTTTATTTAATATATATATATATATATATATATATATATATATATATATATATACATATATATATATATATATATGTATGTATGTATGTATATATATATATACATACATACATACACAGATATATATATGTATATATATATATATATACATATATATATATATATGTATATATATACATATATATATATATATATATATGTATATATATATATATATATATATATATATATATATATATATTAGGTCTCATTTTAAACTACAATTAAATTAATATTCAATGATTTTTTGTTGAAAGAAAACTGAAATATAACTAACAGACATTGATTTCGAAACGTGTTTTCGTACAAAAAGTTATTAACAAGTTTAGATTATACAAACATAGACTCTGACAGATTTCCAAACTTTAATGTTTCAAGATAATAAAGGTGATTCAATCTAGGCTATATATATATATATATATATAATAAGTAAGTCCATACATTTCTCTAAGAAAGTAGACTTATAAGAATGTATATGATAGATTATTGTAATATGGGCTGATTCAATTTAAGCTTCCATATGAAAGTATTTAAAAAATCGCAAAAATTAAAAATACCTGTTTTTTTTTATTTAATATATTTCTTAAATTCAATACTACAATACAAATGAACTAAAATACTAAATAAAAAATAACATGATTTTTAAAAAAAAATGTTTTTTTTTTGGTATTTTCATATGGAAGCTTAAATTGAATAAGCCCATATTACAAAAATCTATCGTAGACAGTCTACTTTTTTATAGAAATGTATGATGATATATGTCTTGATTTATATATATATATATATACATATATACATAAACGAGGTGTGATCAAAAAGTAACGAGATTTTTAAATTTCGCGGGTTTGAAGAGTCCGTTTGTCAAAATTTTTTTTTATTATGTTGGTATATATGTCCCTAAAGTATAAAAAAATTTTTAGCTGTTTTCATTGTTTACTTTTTAAGTGGCAGCCGCTAAGGTAAGACGTGTTTTTTGAGCTCAGCGATTTTTGTTCATTAAAAAAAATGGATCAAAGAATTTGTATTAAGTTTTGCGTAAAAAATGAAATAAAGTGCAACAAAGTGTGTGAAATGTTAAGAAAGGCTTATGGTGACTCTACTATGAGTAAACCAAGAATTTATGAGTGGCATAAACGTTTTTCAGACGGTCGTGAAAGCGTCGAACGTGATGATCGTTCTGGGCGCCCTAACACTTCAATTAATGAGGATAACGTCGAGGAAGTTAAGCAAATGATTTTAAAAGATCGACGAATCACTATCAGAGAAGTCGCTGATGATATTGGTATATCATATGGATCATGTCAAGCAATTTTCACTGATGTTTTAGGCATGACACGTGTGGCAGCCAAATTCGTCCCAAAATTGTTGAATTTTGATCAAAAACAACGTCGAGTAGATGTCTCCGAAGAATTGCTGAATAAAGCCAATAACGATCCAGAATTTATGTATTGCATCACATCTGGTGACGAAACATGGGTTTATGGGTATGACGTTGAAACCAAGGCACAATCATCGCAATGGAAGCTGCCTGGTGAGCCAAGACCGAAAAAAATTCGTCAAGTTCGATCAAAAGTGAAGGTTCTTCTCACTGTTTTTTTTGATTCGAAGGGCATAGTGCATCATGAATTCCTACCAGAAGGTCGCACTATCAATAGAGAATACTACTTGGAAGTTATGCGCCGTTTACGCCAAGCAATTCGACGAAAACGACCGGTATTGTGGCAAAACAATTCGTGGAAACTGCATCACGATAACGCTCCCTCTCACACCTCGTTAGTTGTGCGTGAATTTTTGGCAAAAAATAATACTATTGTCATGCTTCAGGCACCATATTCACCGGACATGGTACCCTGTGACTTTTTTTGTTCCCAAGGTTGAAAAAAATATTGAAAGGACGACGTTTTGATACCATTGTTGAGATAAAAGAGGAATCGCTGAAGGAGCTAAGAGCTATATTAAAAAGTGAGTTTGAAAAGTGCTTTGAAGACTGGAAAAAGCGTTGGCAAAAATGTATCATGTCAGGGGGGGATTACTTTGAAGGGGACAAATTCGAAATTGAAGAATAAATGAATAGTTTTTGAGAAAAAAAATAATTCTCGTTACTTTTTGACCACACCTCGTATATATATATATATATATATATATATATATATATATATATATATATATATATATACATAATAGCTATCAAGCTAGTTGAATAACAAAGAAATAATTTCTCTTATGAGATGCAGAATCTTTGGAGCCTTTTTTCTCGAAAATGACTGGATAGTACGAGCTAGTACGTTTACTATATTAATTCGTTTGGGGTACTCTACTACTACACGAAGTTTGGTCTCGAAGTCAATTTACGAGGTCGTATCCTCCCCTTGTAATCCAAGATTTATTTAATTTCTGTTAGAATTATCAGAAATTTAAAACATAATAGAAAGTGGTCGGACTTTGTCAAGCCAAAAATGGACATCATTTACGTGACGTCCTTTTTCACGTGTAGTCAAAAAAAATTCTCCATCCTGATACTATTATATTTCGGGAAAGAAAAATAGACATAAAGTATTACAAAGAAAAAAAAATTAATGTTGTGATCTCTCTCGTTCTTTTTGCGCCACTGAATATAAAAGCTCATATTAATACACAACGTATAGTTATATTTTAGTTTTTCTCGACAAAGTAAACGATTATGTAATACTAGATTAGTAAATATTTATAAATAAAACTTCATAAATATTTAAAATAGTATTTCCGTTCTGGTATATTACTGAAATTTTAGAACACAGTTTATTTTTAAATTTAACATAAATACAGATATTTATTCACGTCATATATACGTTTGCATGCAAAATATATCCATACATATATATATATATATATATATATATATATATATATATATATAAATATATATATATATAAATATATATATATATATATATATATATATATATATATATATATATATATATATATAAATAGTATTAAGCTACAAAAAACTATAAGGTTGCAAAACTTTATCTACTGCCATGTTTATATAGAATTAAACTAATATATATATATATATATATATGTATATATATATATATAACGATGACGTTCTATACATTTGATAAGAATTATAAGACATATTAGTTTTAAAAAATATTTTTATTTTTTCATTCGTTTGCATGTACACAGGCTTATAATTGTGAAGTAGGCGAGCGCAGCTACCAAGGGGCGAATCCCCCTAGTATATATATATATATATATATATATATATATATATATATATATATATATATATATATATATATATATATATATATATATATATATATATATATATATGTATGTATGTATATATAATGCCCGATATTTGGAATCATGTAGTTATTAGGTAGGTAGGAAAATATCTGCGGTATTGTATAGGAATTTCAAGGTCATAAACCGTAATTATTTTTCTACCAACTTAATATTTTTATTTGATCATTTTTTAACTTTAAAAAAGATTAGAGAAAAAAAATAATATTGAATATTTAGTTTAAAAAAAAATTTAAAAATATTAATTATTTTTAATATTAAAAATATTAGTAAAGTTTTTAAAAAAAAGGTTGTTTTTTCATTCGGTTACATGTACAGGCTTATAAGAGAGAAGTAGGTGAGCGCAGCTAGCAGAGGGCGAATCCCCCTAGTATATATATATATATATATATATATATATATGTGTGTATGTATATATATATATATATATATATATATGTGTGTGTGTGTCTATATGTATATATATATATATATATATATATATATATATATATATATATATATATATATATATATATATATGTATATATAATGCCCGATATTTGGAATCATGTAGTTATTAGGTTGGTAGGAAACTATCTGCGGTATTGTATAGGAATTTGAATGTTGTAAACCGTAATTATTTTTCTACCAACTTAATATTTTTATCTGATAATTTTTTTACTACAAAAAAGATTAGAGAAAAAAAAGAATATTGAATATTTAGTTTAAAAAAAATTTAAAAATATTAATTATTTTTAATATTGAAAATATTAGTTTAGTTTTAAAAAAAAGTTTGTTTTTTCATTCAGTTACATGTACAGACTTATAAAAGAGAAGTAGGTGAGCGCAGCTAGCAGAGGGCGAATCCCCCTAGTATATATATATATATATATATATATATATATATATATATATATATATATATAATGCCCGATATTTGGAATCATGCAGTTATTTGGTTGGTAGGAAAATAACTGCGGTATTGTATAGGAATTTGAAGGTCATAAACCGTAATTATTTTTCTATCAAATTAATATTTTCATTGGATAATTTTTTTAGTTTAAAAAAATATTAGAGAAAAAAATTCATATTAAATATTTAGTTTAAAAAAAAATAAAAATATTAATTATTTTTAATATCCAAATTTGAGTTTAGTTTTAAAAAAAATATTTTTTCATTCGGTTGCATGTACAGGCTTATAAGAGAGAAGTAGGCGAGCGCAGCTAGCAGAGGGCGAATCCCCCTATATATATATATATATATATATATATATATATATATATATATATATATATATATATATATATGTGTGTGTGGGTGTGTGTATATATATATATGTATATATAATGCCGATATAATGCCCGATATTTGGAATCATGTCGTTATTGGATTGGTAGGAAAATAACTGCAATTTGAAAGTCATAAACCGTAATTATTTTTCTACCAAATTAATATTTTCATTTGATAATTTTTTTAGTTCAAAAAAAGATCAGAGAAAAAAAATTTAATTCTAAATATTTAGTTTTAAAAAAATGTAAAAATATTAATTATTTTTAACATTAAAAATATGAGTTTTTTTAAAAAAAAATATTTTTTCATTCGGTTGTTTGTACAGGCCTATAAGAGAGAAGTAGGCGAGCGCAGCTAGCAGAGGGCGAATCCCCCTAGTATATATATATATATATATGTATATTTATATATATATATATATATATATATATATATATATATGTATATTTATATATATATACATGTATATTTATATATATATATATATAATATGCCCGATATTTGGAATCATGCAGTTATTATGTTGGTAGGAAAATAACTGCGGTATTGTATAGGAATTTGAAGGCCATAAACCGCAATTATTTTTCTACCAAATTATTATTTTTATTTGATAAGTTTTTTTAAATGTGTAAGGTTACAAAAACATACTAATTTTTAATCATTTTAAGCGATTTTTAAGAATACACGGAATCTTAACGCGTTTTTTATTTATTTTTTATTATTACAATTAGTTGATGGGTAGTTCTTTATAAGAGGTATTTAGATGAAAATTATAAAAAAGGAAAAAAAAAATGATCTGATAAAATATTTTAAGTTCGGGAATAAATAACTAAATAATCTTTCTAAACTTGAATGCAACAAAATAGAGAAAATATAATAAAATGATTTTATAAAAGTAATTTACACAGACAATTTGTAATCAGTAACTGATTGAATTGTCTCAAATTTCGTAGAATATACAGAATTCTTTATAGATATGATGAATCAGTTAATAAATATGCCATACAGTAAAACAGACTAGAATAATGAATTTAATACAGTTATATTTTCGGAAAATTTCTTTTATCTCTGACGATATTACAATTAATATAATTTTTCATAATTTATACATCGAAACCATACTGACGTTTAATATTCATTTCACTGGCTGATTACTTCATAATTACGTGATTATGATGTAAAGTACTAAATCTGTTTATAAATAAATACATATATACATATATATATATATATATATATATATATATATATATACAGTGACCCCAAAAACTACTACGCTACTACTAGCGCTACAAGTCTGCAGATCGTCTCCTCGACCGTGAGGTGAATAACCCTGATTTAGATTGTCTCGAGCTGACTACAAAAGTTCCGATTTTATTAATGACTTTAATCGTGATTTCCTCAGTGATCGGCGCATATGAATCTTGCTTGAATATTCCTACACCCTCAGTTGCGCAATTTTTATTGAGATTCCGTCATTACGAGCTCGAAGAATGTCTGTTGATTCGAATTCCAAGAGAATACAACACTCTCTTTCTACTTTTAAAAAATACTCAAAAATAAATGAAAACATATTAAAGATGCGTCAGAGAAAAAAATTTCGATCCAAAGTGATATTCAGTTGATAAATTTCATTTTAACGAATTTCAAATATGAACCAAAATATTTAACACTGAAATTTACTTTTCAAGGTAAAAATTTCACTCGAATAAAGTTAAATTCCACATACTGAAAGAAGATACTAATCAAAATTGCTCAATTGGCGATACTAAGATACTGAAAAATATTATAATAATATTACTTTTAATACTAAAACTGTGTTATTTATTATTTGTCGAAGTTTTGATTAAATTATTTATTTTCATTTATGGATATAAAAATTATATTATCATCTTTTATGTGGTTCCTATTCTCTATTTTATCATAAAAAAAATCAAAGAGTGTGTTATAATATGACCAGGGCCTGCATATACATGACCTGTTCACAAAGGTGTGAAATTTTGAATGAAAAAAAGAAATGAAAAAAATAAGAAATTTGATGTATATATAGAATAATATTCATTTATTGATTCATTATTAAATTTTATAAACAGTGTAATAACAAAAAAAATTATTCAATATAAATATTGTATTACTCTAATGAGTCAATCATTAAATATGCTATATAATAAAACAGACTGGAAAAATAAAATTAATACAATTATTTTCTCGGACATTTTTTTTAATCACTGACGATATTACAATTAGTCAACAAAGTCGAATGCTTGTTCATAAGCTATATACCGAAGACATACTGATGTTTGATATTCATTTCACCGGCTTATTACTTTACTAATTTCTTGAATATGATGTAAAGTACAAAATCTGTTTATAAATACGTTCATTGATACATACACACACACACACACACACACACACATATATATATATATATATATATATATAAATATATATATATACATATATATATATATATATATATACATATATATATATATATATATATATATATATATATATATATATATAAATATATATATATATATATATATATATATATATATATATATATATATATATATATATATATATATTGGGTGTTGGAATTAATTCGTAGCGTTTTCTTTATGAAAAAAGATCGTTTATTTTAAATGAAATTGAAAAAAACATATCATTCAAAGTATTGTCCATCGTTAGCCATTACTTTTTCCCATCTCTCGGGCAGGAGACGAATACCACGTCGCAAGAACGCCTTGTCTTTAGATGAAATCCACGAATCGACCGATTATTTGCAATCTTCATAAGTAGTGAGCTTGTGCCCAGACAGGCCATGACTCATCGATCGAAACAAGTGGTAATCAGAAGGAGCAATATCTGGAGAATACGACAGGTGTAGTAGGACTTCCCATTTGAGCGTTTCCAAGTATGTTTTGACCGGTTTTGCGACGCACGGACGAGCATTTCCGTGCTGCAAAATCACTTTGTCGTATCTTTGAAAGTATTCCGGCCGTTTTTCCTTCAATCCATGGCTCAAGCCCATCAATTGTAGTCGGTAGCAATCTTCAGTGATGGTTTCATTCGGTTTGAGCAGCCCGTAGTAGATCACACCCTTATGATCCCGCCAAATACAGACCATGAGCTTGGATCCGTGGATATTTGGCTTCGCCGATGGTGTTGATGGTTGGCCGGGCTTATCCCATTACTCTCTGCACTTGGGATTGTCGTAATTGATCCACTTTTTATCGCTCGTGACAATTCGATGCAAAAATCTCTTCCTTTTCTCCCGTTGAAGCAGCAGTTCACAGGTAGAAAAACGCCTTTCAACGTCCCTCCGTTTCAATTCGTATAGGACCCAATTTCCTTGCTTTTGGATCATTCCCATGGCTTTAAGGCGTTTTCCTACGGTTGACAAGTCAACTACCAACGATTCAGACAATTCTTCAAGTGTTTGACATGGGTCTTCATTAAGCAATGCCTCCAATTTTTCATCGTCGAACTTTTTCGGCTGTCCAGGTCGTTCCTTGTCTTCCGAGTCGAAATCACCACTTTTAAAACGTGCGAACCACCTCCGACACGTTTGCTCAGCTAGAGCATGGTCACCATAAAATTCCACTAAAATACGATGACTTTCGGCAGCACTTTTTTTCATTTTAAAGTAATGAAGTAAAACTCCCCGCAAAAACAATTTATCCGGCACAAAATTCAACATATTCGATTAAGTACAAAATGTTGTTATTTACGCTTCAACCAAATGACATATACTGAAATTGACGCCTAAGGACAGCTGTTTTACAGGGAATATTTAGTTAAAGGGAAAAATGGAAGAATGTACTACCTACGCCATCTCTTGTAAAACGCTACGAATTAATTGCAACATCTAATATATATATATATATATATATATATATATATATATATATATATATATATATATATATATATATATATATATATATATACAGTGAGCTCAGAACTGTCCACGAAAGTGTGAAGTTTAAAACAATGAGAAGTTTGATGCATATAGAGAAAAATATTAATTTGTTTATTCATTATTAATTTTTATAAATAGTTTAAAAAAAATATTCCGTACAATTAATGAATCATTCGTATGACTTCTATAAATTATTCCGCCTTTCTTAGTGTATGAACACTTTTTTGGTTCGCGTGCAATTTTCCTTTTTTGTGGAATGAAGTGCAACGTTTGGCCTCCATTTGCTTTTAAAACTGCTTCTATTCTTTTTGGCATACTGCCTATTCAATTTATGAATGTAGACTCTTCAATACTTTGCCATGTTTGTTTGGTTTTATCCGATAATTCATCAATGGTTTTTGATACTTCTTCGGTGGATATAAGTTTCATTTTCAATATAACCCATAGGCGTTCTATTGGGTTTAAGTCAGGAGATTGTGGTGGCCAATCCATTACAATAATGTCGTTCGTTTGGAGGAATTTTTTGTAATTTTAGCTCTATGATTGGGTTCGTTTCCTTACACAAATACAAAATCTGTTTGCTCACACCCAAACTACTTGTAACAAACAAATCACTAAGGATGTGTATCTAGTCCACCGTTTTCACAATCCTGTGAATTCTACGCAAGTCTCCTAATTTATTTCTTCGAAACAACACCAAACCATCAAAAGCTGCCTACGAACTTGAATGCCTTCATAAAAATTCGCTCCATCAGCATGCGTTTTGGATTGATCCAAGTCCAACGTGTCCATTTGAGTGTAAACGATTAATTTCAGTTTCATCTGACCAATGATGTAGTTCCAATGAACAGCGTCCTAATGTTTATATTTTTTTGCGACATTCAACCGCATCTTTCTTGGGTATCAGGATAGCAACGGCTTTATTAGTTTGCATTCATATTTTCATCCTGATTTGTAGATAATTACTGACTGTCTCGTTATATATTTTGATTTGTAGATTCTTTCGTAAGATATTGTTAGCCTGTATGGCATTTTATACTGCTCCTGTGCAAATTGGGCGACGATTTTTGTATTTTGCCTCTAAAGACAATTTTTCAGGACGTCCTCCTTTATTGACCACAATAACGATTTTTTTTCTATTTTTTAAATTGTTTAATACAAACCCAATAGGAATACCGTACAAAAATCTATTTGAAGAACTGGAGCTGACATTTTAATTTCCGATGCAATTGCTTTTCTCATATTACTGCTTTTTCGTTTTTCAATTTAAAATTCGGAACAATTTACTTAATTTGACCTTATTTCTCACCTTCTCTATTATCTTTTTTCATTATTATTTCACAGAATCTTGGGAAACAGAAATGTAAAAAAATATTCACTTGGTATAATTTAATATTCGAGAATACTTCACCCAGAAAACTATTAACGATATTTAATGTATTTAAAATACGAATAATTTTCAATGACAAAATAATGATTTAATTGCATCACCAACATCAGCACTCCATGTGATCTCAATTAAGTAACCAAAGAAATTATTCGGAAATACCTCAAGTAATCGTTCATTTTTAGAATAAAGTGTTTCCAATCGAAAATTCGTAAACAGTTTTTGGGGTCACTGTATATATATATATATATATATATATATATATATATATATGTGAATATTAGTGTACATATGTATGGGTTATAGGTAAATGTTTGCCAATGTACTTATTTCTTAAATGTGTACTTAACATTAAAGGTAACTCATATAAAGGTTAAATATTATGAATATATTTAATGTTATTGGTAAAATGTAAATTATTGTCTATTTTAATGCCATTTTTATTTAAATTTATTCATATATATATATATATATATATATATATATATATATATATATATATATATATATATATATCTACACATATATATATATATATATATATTCATACATATATATATATATATATATATATATATATATATATATATATATATATATATATATATATATATATATATATATAATAATAACAATAATAATAATAAAAACGGAATATGCAAAACGAATTTCCGCAAATCTTTAGTCTTTCTAAAATATAATATAATTAAGGAAACATATGGCAACCATAAAGTGGATATTAACATAAAATAAACAAAATAGTCTCATAAATAATGAAACGACTTTGTATTTAACTATTAGGTTGGTAGAAAAATAATTGCGTTTTATGACCTTCAGATTGATATCCATTTTGCTATTTTTCTAGCTGTTTTAAATCATTCAGAAGTGTTGAATGAATAATGCTTAACTTTTGTGCAAGCTCTCGAATTGATGTGTGTTGTTCTGATTAAATGTCTATTCAAGCCTAACGCAAGTCTATTCAAGTCTATAGTTCTTCAGTTGGTTATTATGAACTGAAGAAGGATGCTCGCGACCTTCTTCAACTTCAAGGCTCTTGTCCCCAGAATATTTTTTTTGGATCCACCATTGGACCTTATGTTCCTTAACAGTACCCATACCAAAAGTATCTTTTAGTTTACGAGCAGTTCCTGCTGCTTTACCATCCGTTTTGAACTCGTACAAAAAATCGCTCTTATTTGCTTCTTTTCCATTTTTAATTAAATAACCCAATTTGAGGAAAATTAATAATAAAACCAGGGTCAATGTTACCAAATATAGATTGAAAAATGCACTTTACAATGATATTAACACGACCACAATGTAATGATTCTTTCATTTAAAAAAATAGGGTTAGAATTCAGAAAACAAAAACCGCAATTATTTTCTTACTAACTTAATATAAATATTGGATAATATTTATCTGGTGGACATGTGATTCTAGCAGGACGGTGCAAGGAACCACACAGCTAGTGAAACAATTGATTCATTGAAGACAAAATTTCCTGTTCGCATTATTTTCAGAAATTGAGACATTAATTGCCCACCGATATCTTGCGAGTAACACCATCTTTCTTTCCAGTTACGTTAAAGGATAGGTCTTACTCCAATCCTAACCCTAAAACAATTTCCGACAAAACGATGAAATCCGAAAAGTAATTGATGTGATAGAATCCCAGTTGTGTACGGTTGTTATTGATTTTTTTGATAAAAGAATGGTTACTTTAATGTTATATTTCAAATTAAATTTAAAATAAAACAAATAAAAATTAAAAATTTCTTACTGGAATTTTTTGTGGAACATCTAGTTAAAATATCAGGAACGATGACTACCATTGGGTTGCACGAAGAAAACTGACAATTCATCATTCTCGAAGTGTTAACACGTTGACTGCCAAAAGAAATTTTTATAAAAACCGCGTCAGGTTAAGGCTGTTATGAGAAATAGATGAATGAGAGAATGCAATGCGCACATATCGAGACGCATAAGCTTAGTCTGTATTTAGCCGGTGAAGAAGTAAATACATGAAGGGTTCTTAGTTGTATAATTTGTGATAACGAACGAGTTAGGTGCAAATCTTGATTTTGACGAGATATTGCAAGAATTACTTACTGAAGAAGAGATCGAAATTACTAATGCTAAAGAGAATATATTTGAATGTTGTGAATGGAAGTAATTTAGTGGAAATCACAAATCATTTTCATATACTGGAAAAACTGACATACTCAAGAAACTACTTGATACTGTTACTCTGTATGAAGTGTTTTCCTTATTCATTGATGACAAAGTAATAAATTTTGTATCTGAAACAAACCGGTTTGCAGATCAGAAAGGAAATAGTTCAAAACTAACTGCAAGTGCACGGTTTCATCAATGGACCCCAACTAACGCTGAAGAAATAAAAAAATTCTTAGGATTACTACTATGGATGAGACTTGTAAAAGCAAATCCTATAAATGTTATACCCGAAACTATTATTTACAATAAAAAATTTGAAATTTTAGCGCCAATTCTGTGTTTTTTTTGTCTAATTATTGGGTGTTGGAATTAATGCATAGCGTTTTCTTCATGAAAAAAGATCGTTTATTTTAAATGAAATTGAAAAAACATATCATTCAAAGTACTGTCCATCGTTAGCCACTACCTTTTTCCATCTTTCGGGCAGGAGACGAATACCACGTCAGAAGACCGCCTTGTCTTTAGATGAAATTCACGAATCGACCCATTTTTTGCAGTCTTCATAAGAAGTGAGCTTGTGCCCAGACCGGTCATGACTCATTGATCGAAACAAGTGGTAATCAGAAGGAGCAATATTTGGAGAATACGGCGGGTGGGGTAGGACTTCCAATTTTGGCGTTTCCAAGTATGTTCTGACCGGTTTTGTGACGTGCGGACGAGCATTGTCGTGCTGCAAAATCACTTTGTCATGTCTTTCAAAGCATTCCGGTTGTTTTTCCTTCAATGCACGGCTCGAGCGCATCAATTGTCGTCGGTACCGATCCCCAGTGATGGTTTCATTTGGTTTAAGCAGCTCATAGTAGATCACACCCTTATGATCCCAAATATAGAGCATGAGCTTGGATCAATGGATATTTGGCTTCGCGGCTGGTGTTGATGGTTGGTCGGGCTTAACCCATGACTTTCTGCGCTTGGGATTGACGTAATCGATCCACTTTTCATCGCCCGTGACAATTCGATGCAAAAATCCCTGCCTTTTCTCCCGTTGAAGCAGCAGTTCACAGGTAGAAAAACGCCTTTCAACGTCCCTCGATTTCAATTCGTATGGGACCCGATTTCCTTGCCTTTGGATCATTCCCATGGCTTCAAGGCATTTTCCTACCGTTGACAAGTCTACTCCCAACGATGCAGACAATTCTTGAAGTGTTCGGCATGGGTCTTCATTAAGCAATGCCTCCAATTCTTCATCGTAGAAGTTTTTCGGCTGTCCAGGTCGTTCCTTGTCTTTCAAGTCGAAATCACCACTTTAAAATGTGCAAGCCACTTCCGACACGTTTTCTCAGCTAGAGTTTGGTCACCATAAACTTCCACTAAAATACGATGATATTCGGCAGCACTTTCTTTCTTGTTAAAGTAATAAAGTAAAACTCCCCGCAAAAACAATTTATCCGGCACGAAATTCAACATATTCGATTAAGTACAAAATGTTGTTATTTACGCTTCAACCAAATGACATATACTGAAACTGACGCCTAAGGACAGCTGTTTTACGAGGAATATTTGGTTAAAGGGAACAATGGAAGAATGTACTACCTACGCCATCTCTTGTAAAACGATGTGAATTAATTCCAACGCCTAATAAAAACATGTGTCTTTATTGGAAATCCCTGCATTTGGAGAGACCGTAATAACATTTTGAATATAAACGGTTTATCACATTTTTTTGTATGAATTTTCTTTGAAAGATGAACTTAGATCAGGAAAACAATCAGTTGTTAATAAAGATGTTTTGCAGATAAGGATCAATGTAAATCCTGTTGACGTCCATAGATGGATGAGGACTGTCAGCTTGTAATTGATTATGCAGCCGTTTTATATCATATTAAACAGTTTGGTTTTAGTCATAACTTTTTTCTGGATATCACATAAATAGAACAAATAGTTAAAAAATTGTTAATAGAAAGGATTTCAGTTCTTATTTCAAATCTTACTCGACAAATAACAGAATCGTTTTTGAACCATTTTACTGACTAGATATGAAAATTGTACTGAACGTTAAGGGACAGTTTCATAATTCAATTAAAGACATATTTATAATTGTTTGTTTCTTCTTCTTTAAAGTCACTATTTTCATTTTCTTTTCCACAGTCGGTTTCGTCAGATGGAAACTTAAAATATTCACTTAAATAGACGAAACCGGTAGTCGAAAAGAAAAGAAACAAGAAATTCTAATCCAGAAAAATTACAAATACAAATCATGTTTGTAAAATATATTCTTTTCTACATCAAAAATACTGTTAAATTAAAACGTACCAATCGTACTGTAAAAGTTGAGTACGTATTGAAACCACGATTCATTGTTATAATTCGACATTCACGGTCAGAACATGTCCTTGAAATATGTCTCGCTATATATGGCGAGCAATGCAGAACGTTTAAGATCAACATGTGAGGTCAATAACCTGTGAACCTGTGCACGCAAGATCGTAGTAATGTAGGTACATAATATGTTGAAAGAGCTGACATACACGTTGTATTTAATAACAAACAAGTCGTTCTCTTTCTCGGTATGAACTTCTAGTTAATCAACATACGTTTCCCTGCATTAATGTGGCAATTATATGAAAATATGAATAAAAAGTTAATTATTTTTAGTATTTATTCGTATTCACTCACATACATAATATATAATTTATGTACAGTGGCCATCAAATATTATTCAAACGGAAATTTTAAACAAAATGCTAATTTTCTCTTTAACACTAGAACTACTGACATTTAAGACGAAGCTATTTCTACCAAAACCAGTCAAAATGACTGGTCTTTAAAAAATTCGTAGTAATAGAATATTTTTTTATTTATTGACTTATTAGTTTCTTACAAAAGGAATTCCATGTTATGTAGTACATTTTTGGTATTACATATTAACCCATTTGAGATCATGTTCCCTAAATGAGGATTGGAACATTTTATCACTTACACATCAATAAGTATAATAAAGAATATATGTTTTAGTGAAAAAAAATTAAAATAAATTTTAATTTCAAAGTCAAGTTATTCTTATAGTATAAAGTAAATTATCAGGTATGAAAAGTTATAATTTGTCACATTTCTTAAAAAACTTAGTTTTTCTTTTGAGTTCATTTTCCGCATACATATTTTTTACATATATTACAAATGGTGGTAGTCTTATTACGATTGCAGTATCCTATTTGACACCATTTGCGTGAACAAAGTGAGCTCTTTGAAGTTGTTTTTACGTTAGTTTCTCGTGATTCCATCCCTGGTTTTTCATTTTCAACGGCATTTTCAGTGACCAGCTCACCTGCTAGTTGAAACATAGAGTCATCTTTCATAATATTTTTTTGGTATATCCTGTTGGACCGGGTGTGTCTTTGAAAATATTATGAAGTGGATATCTTCCAGGACTAGACCCTTGTATTTTTTCCAAATTGGTTCCGTCTGCAGCAATTTCATTTTGATGATCTTGTAGTATACTTTCATTTTATTTTTCATCTTCAGGACTTGGAAACACTCGAGCACATCTTCTTTTACGTAAATTTACAATATTTTCAAATTCACTATCACTTTCTGAGGACTCTTCAGCATTTTCTTCGTCTAAAAGATCATTACCACTATTCTCACTATCAAAAAGTTCATCGTGAATACCGCATAGTTCATTTTTAATTTCCTTTGGTTCGCCTTCACTGTCATAGAGCTTATTATCCTCGATATCAGAGCATTTCATTGGTATATCGTTCAGTTTTTCCAATAATTCAGAGATTTTCAATCGTTTTGCCATTTTCAGGACTTGTAAAAATAAAATAAATCTTGTGATTACGTATAAATTATATTTGTATTCATTTTTCTCACCTCACATTAATCGAAATAATATGTCGTTTACTATAATTTATATAATTATTATTTTATTATTTATTATGTTATATAATATGAGTGCAACATTCAATAAAAACTTCAATACACATTCTACGTCTCCAGATCTAAATGAACGACTAAATATATTTTCGAATGAATGCATTAGTTTTGCATTACCTTCATGATCGATCCGGAATTTTCCTGATAATTTTCACCATCATACTGAATGATACGCAGTAAAAATTCAAAGAACTTGTGAGAAGTTGTACAAAACAAGTAAACTGGTTAATTCGTGTTCGGTAAACAGATTAAAATACACTTTTACACTTTCACAGGTAGCAGTCATTTTGACTGGTATTGGTATAAGTAGCCATGATACAAAATTATTTTGATTTTGAATAAAAAAAATAAAAATAAAATTCATTATACTCTTTCTTTAGTTATCCTTGCAAAAGTCATGACATCGTTTCGAAAAAGAAATGTAACATGAAGTAGGAATTTTAAAATAAAATTGTATAACTAGTCATTTTGACTGGTGTGGTACTTCCAGTATTAAATTACAGGCGTTATTTTAGAATTTGTTTTTACTTAAACCTATTTTACTTATAATTATAAATTTAATTTTAATTAATGAACTTTTCCAGAAAACTAAAAATATGAAACGCAAAAGTATTCAAATAAATGATAAATAACCATCAAAATGTAATGTAATTTTTAAATTAATATTTTGTAGGGTTTCTGTTAGCATTAATTACAGCTAGAAGTCGTTTTGCATAGGTTTAATTAAATTTTATGTTTGTTCGGGCGTTATTTTTCCAAAAGTATCCTTTTTAGCTGTTCTTTATTAGAAAATAATTATAAAACATCACGAAGAAAATAAAAAACTAACAAGGAGAGGACGCCAGTTTCTTGATGAAGTTTTGTTTTCCGATTATTTTTCTTTTTTTTCGTGTTAAACCACATATCTTTTTTCCATTCCTATCAGGAAACTTAAAACTAAATCTACTTAGAATTACAAAAAAAAAATTTTTTTTAAAAAATAGGTTACCTTCTTCACAACAGTCAGAATTAAGTTTTATTTCGTTATAATAAATTTTTACTAAATGTTGCATCAGCTGCATCCTACACTTTTGTTCGTCCGCTAAAATAGTTCTCCTAACATCCCGGACTTTTTGAAATCAACTGAAAAAACGTCATCACCCTTCAGAACTATTCCAGATCTAGCCAGTACTCACGCAGAACTCCTCGGAACTCGGTATTTTATTCATGATCAAGGCGATGGTTTGCGAAAAAAACATTTTTCAATTTTTTCATGCTAAATCCAAGAACTCATTTAAGTTCCTATCATAAACCCTTGAACTATTGTAAATCTACTCAAAACTCTATAAAAATAATATTTCGATAAATAAGTTACCGATATGATGAAAAAAAATTATTTATTTTTTTTAATTTGCTAGAACTCTTAAACATATTATTTGACAACTCTAGAACTCTCATTTTCCTATTGAAAAAAAACGCTCAGGACTCTTTTTGGTGCAAAAAGGGTGCCGCGTGAAGTTAGTACCCCGAAATTTTTTTCAATTTTTTTTGTTAAACCGCAGAACTCTTTTCAATTATTATCAGCAACCCTAGAACTATAATAAATTTATTCATAAATACAAAAAAAAATATTTTTTCGAAAAAAAGGGTACCAACTTCGCACCAGTCAATACTTAAACCCAACTACGGTAATAATAATAGTTGTAATAGTAACAGAACATCTATCGCTGATTTTTTCTAAAACTCTTAAATAAACAACGTAAGCTAATGAATGTTTTCTCTAATAAGCATATTTTTGAAATATGAATTCAATGGTATTAATTATTTTACTTTTATTTTCACTTACCAAATCGATTAAATCTCTTAATCATGCAGAAAATTTAAAAATAATAACGATTATTCTAAGGATATACTATTTTATGCATTTTAAATGTTGTTAGATAAAAGCTACGCTTGTAGTAATACATTCTACAATGTTCATTCTAATTTGAGTTTAAATTTTAGAGTTTTAAAAAAAGAATGTCTTATTTTACCAATCCTCTACTTTTTGTTTTGTGGAATTAATTGATTGGGAAAATGAGCGGCTCATTTTACGCTGATTATTTCTATATACGAGGTCAGACAATTAGGTAATGCGACAAAATTCAAAAATCGAGTATATTTAAAAATTAAGGTACATCGCTGCGATTCCCTTCAAAGTAGCCCCCTCCCGCATCTATACACTTATTCCAGCGAGTTTTCCAGTTTTCGTAACAATTCTGGAACGCTTCTTGTGGGACCTTTCCGAGTACCCTCGTCACAGATTCTTGGATATCTTCAACGGAGTCAAAATGTCGACCTTTGACGAATTTTTTCGTATGGGGGAATAGGAAAAAGTCGCAGTGTGACATGTCCGGTGAATAGGGCGGTTGTGGTAACGTTGCGATGCCTTTAGACGCCAAAAACTGAGAGACACTGAACGCACTGTGACAGGGAGCATTGTCGTGATGCAGAACCCAAGTCTTCGCGATCTCTGGACGCACTCTGAGCACCCTTTTTCGTAATCTTTCGAGCACATTGCGGTAGAATACTTGATTTACGGTTTGTCCAGGTGGTACGAACTCTTTGTGAACCACCCCTTTGCTGTCGAAGAAGCAAATCAACATGGTTTTCACTTTGGACTTGCTCATTCTCGCCTTCTTTGGCCTTGGTGCTCCAGGGGACAGCCACTGTTGGCTTTGTCGTTTAGTTTCGGGGTCATATTGAAAGAACCAACTTTCATCACCAGTAATAACTCGATCGAGAAGAGTAGGATCACTTTCAACCTGCTCGAGGCAATCTTGAACGATGTTCATTCGGTGGGCTTTTTGCTCATTTCGTGACATGCACAACTCGCGCATTGTTACAAAACACTAAACAGCTGGCGAAGAAATGATCGTACGAGGGTGGTCAAGGTCTCAATCGAGAGAGTATGGATCTGCTATTACGGTGGCGGAGTTACAGGTTCGCAGTGTTACCACAGGCCGAGAAAAAAAAATCGGTCGCATTACTTAATTGTCTGACCTCGTATGATTTGTTAATTTTTGTTATTTATTAAAGAAGAGTGAGCGGGGATAGCTTCCCCTCTCCCCGAGTGAGCAGGGAGCGTAGAGACCTGGTTATAAATGATAATATTTGCATAATAACTTAAAAATTTCTATTAAAATTAAACGATTCAATCCTGATTGATAATTAAACAAAATTAATAACGCACATTGAAAAATTGATCATCTCTCTTCTACACATACTATCTATTATATATTTGATTTATCTAAGAATCTGTATTAACTGTATATAAGATTAATTTATATTTCAAACCTATATTTCATTTTCTAATTTATAAAACGATGAAGTGATTATTCATTTATGAAGATGATTGTAATCTTTTAATAACTTATAAAAAGTTTCTTGGTCTTAAGCTAGCAAAAAAACTTTTTAACAGTCATTTTATTATATATAATAAAAGAGACTTAATTAAAAAACGATAAATTCGTCGTCGTTTATTACACAACTGTTCTTTGAATAGACATTCATCAAAATATTTAAATTAGCAATTCTTTATAATAATGTAGGATGATACATTGAATATGAGAATCAGTGATAGATTTTAAATGAGCTATTTTTTTGATACTTAACATATGTTAGATTTATAAATATTCAACAGTCAAATTCTGACATTCGCTATTTTGATGAATTAAACTGTCTGTAAATGCTATTTTTATCATAACTCAAAGTGAATTGTAAATTCTATTTCTTGTCAATCGATAAATTCAGTTCTAAGTTAATCACAATAAATTAAAATGTTCAATTGAAATAAAATGTGTATATTTTTTTATATAAGATTAAACTCAGATTAATTCTTATATTTTTACGGACGTTTTTGTGTTTTAATTTTTTTGAAAAGATTATAAAATGTAGTAATTTTAATTCTATTTCTAATGGTTTAAGTATTTTTTCACTTTGATTAAAATTAATTAAAATTATTAATCGATACTCTGAGATATGATTTTTGTGAATTCTGTTTCACTCTGTTGAAGAATCAGGACGTTGTTTAAGACGCTTTTATGGATATATATATATATATATATATATATATATATATATATATATATATGTATATATATATATATATATATATATATATATATATATATATATGTGTGTGATTTGAAAGGATTGAAGAATATTTATTTTATAAAGAATTTAACGCTCTTTCGAACAGTCGAAACATTTTTTAATTTTAAATTAAATTCGGTGAGATATAAGTCGAAAATCTGACACATAGTTGAATAATCAGTTAACAGTTGAATAATGCATTTCATAGTTGAATAATCAGTGCGTTTTTGGGTGCTTAAGTGATTAAAAAAAATTAAAAAATATTTATGTTGTATAGAATTTAACGTCTTTCGAATAGTTTGAATCTTTTTTAACTTTTTTGCCTAAAATTAGTCGAGATAAAAGCTGAAAACTCTCGACATGCATCTCATAATACATATAATATATATATATATATATATATATATATACAGGGTCAGATATATATATATATATATATATATATATATATATATATATATATATCTGACCCTGTTCAGAAAACAACGCGTTGTTCAAGACGTTGTCACAGATGCTTCTGACATTTACTTTTTTTTAAAAAAGAAACATTTTATATAACATTGAACGCTTTTTCTAAAAATCTAGAAATTTTTTAACTTTGATTAAAATTCACTGAAATATTAACCGAAAATCTAAGGTATGCTTTTCGTGAATTGTATTTCACTCTGTTCAACAATCAGCATGTTGTTAAAGACGCTCTTATGGGTATATATGTGGTTTAAAAGAATTGAAAAATATTTATTTTGTAAAAAAATTAACGCTTTTTCGAACGGTGTAGACACTTTTTAATTTTGAGTTAAATTCGTTGAGATATAAGTCAAAAATCTCAAACATGCATTTCGCAGTTGAATAATCAGTGCGTTTCCAAGACACTTTTATGAATGCTTCTGTGATATAAAAAAAATTGTGATGTACAAAATTTAACACTCTTTCAACAGTTTGAGACTTTTTTAACTTTGATTAAAATTCGTTGAGATATAACTTGAAAACTGGCGACATGCATCTCATAATACATATATATATATATATATATATATATATATATATATATATATATATATATATATATATGACCCTGTTCAGGAAACAACGCGCTATTCAAGACGTTCTCGCAGATGATTTTGCCATTTACTTTTTTAATATATATATATACAAAATTTAACACTCTTGGACAGTCTAGAAATTTTTTAACTTTGATAAAAATTCACTGATATATTATCTGAAAACCTGATGCATGCTTTTCCTGAATTGTAATTCAAGGATCAGCATGTTGTTAGAGACTTTTTTATGGGTATATCTGTGATTTTTTTAAAAAAATAAAAATTTGTATTTTGTAAAGTATTTAATGCTTTTCGGATGGTCTAAACACTTTTTAATTTTGACTTAAATTTGTTGAGATATAAGCGAAAAATCCAAAATATTCCTTACATAATATATATCTGACTCTGTTGAAGAAACAACGCGCTATTCAAGACGTTCTCACAGATGTTTCTGCCATTTACTTTTTTTTAAGAAAATATAAAATTGAATAATTTTTCGAACTGTCTAGAATTTTTTTAACTTTGATAAAAATTCATTGAAATATTATCAGAAAACCTGATGCATGCTTTTCGTGAATTGTATTTCACTCTGTTCAAGAATCAGCATGTTTTTAGAGACTCTTTTATGGGTATATCTGTGATTTAAAAAAATTAAAATTTTCTATTTTGTAAACAATTTAACGCTCTTTCGAACGGTCTAAACACTTTTTAATTTTGATTTAAATTTGTTGAGATACAAACTGAAAATCCTAAACATGCCTTTCATTATATATATATATATATATATATATATATATATGAAGAAACAACGCGTTATTCAAGACGTTGTTACGGACATTTCTTTATTTATTTTTTTTTTTAAAAAAACATTACATATTACAGAGAATTTAACGACCTTTCTAAAGGTCTAAACATTTTTTAAACTTGACATAATTTTCTTGAGATATGTGTTGAAATCATCTTTGTTCTTGATTAAGTCTAATAACATCTGAATCATAAATTTCCCAGAATGTTTTCTCTCCAATTGTAGCGTCATTACCATGAGGAAAACTCCCAAAGCAAAATACGCCTAATGTGCTCTTTTTATATTTACATGATAAACAATATTTTTTTTTATAAATTTGCGTGATCACTGTTAATCTTCTATGATTATACTGAGAAAACATTATGTACAATTGAGTAGCATCTGCATCTGATACGTTAATGCAATAATTGGAAAGTGTTGCATCATCTAATTTCACATAAATGAAAATTCCGTATTACTTATGGAATGAACTAATACAAAAACTTGAAGTTACGACACTCTCATAGCTAGGAAATAGTCTTGATCTTAACTCAATAGAAAAAATCTGACGTGTAACAAAACAGAGATTAAGTACAATTAACATAAGTACAATAAATAAATTGAGATCTGAGATAGAGAACGAATGATACAAAGGATTGATGAATGATTTCATGGAAGAATTAGTGAATTCTATGCTGAAACGCATTAAAGCCGTATAAAATCAAAAGGAGGATCGACCAGATATTAATCTTTGTGTATATATCGTATACTTAAATTAAAAATATCTTTTCAATATTTTTTTTATTAAAAAAAAAAACATTAAGGGGACCCGGTGGTCTAGAATTTTCGAAAAATCGATTTTTTTTTCGAAAGTATAGTATCTTAAAAATATACTGTTAAAATTTGATGACGAAATTCAGAGTATTTCAGGATCTACAGCCCATTAGAAGGTCAGGTAGGTAGAAGAATAAGTGGAGCCGACTGAAACTTTAAACGCGTTTATCTCGAAACTACTTTTTTTCGTCTTGCGGGGGCCAGAAAAAAAAACTACTTGACCGATTTGTCTGAAATTTTAATATGTTATTCTGAATAGTTCTAGCTCAATAGTTCTAGCTAACTAATAGTTTCCGTAAAATATTTATATTTTTTTTATTAACAAAACATTCAAAAATACCGGTCGTTTTCAAACTTGTACCTTTGACTACGCGCCATTTTGTCAAATTTTTTTTTTTTTTATTCTACTTCCTGCGATAGCTATACTTATACTAATTAAAAATTCGTCAATTGTTTTATTGTTTTGTTAGAGGGAGAGATAAATCATCGTTCACCACGCAATTCCATTTTTTTAGAGAGGGAGACTTCAGCATCATTTTTCTAATTTAAAAAAATTTTTTTTTGTCTTTATTTTCATTTTTGTGTAGTTTATTAGTAATAAAATAAGTGTAAAAAAATTTGAAAGCATTATTCATTACCCTCATATAGAAAAAAAATTTTTAAAATAGCTTAAATTTTAGGCCGCTAGACCACCGGATCCCCTTAAATCGACGACCATAAATAGATTAGAACATTACTTTTTTGTTAAAATTTGCTAGAACATATTTTTGGTACCATTTCTGACACTACCATGACTAAATCAACTTACCATATCAAATTCGATAAAAATAATTGCATTGGGCACTTAAATTATAAGAAATACAATCGTTACAGTATTTTTTTAAATTTTCTAACGATGAACCGCTTTTAATGACTTTGACTGAAGAATGAATGTTTGAATGTTTAATGAATTTCACTGGTGGAATATCAAGAAGAATTTCCCAAATTTCCCAAGACTGTTTGGATCGATTTAGAAGGGATACGACTGACTTTATCCGACGATTCATGATTACAGATGAGACTATACATTCCAGAGTCAAAACAACAATCAAAGCAATGGAAGTATAGTGATTTTCTGCCATCAAAAAAAAACAAAATCAGTTTTATCTGCTGGAAAAGTTATGGCTTCATTTTTTTGGAATGCTAACGAGATCCTGCTAATCGAATACTTTCCAAAGAGCCAAACGATAACGGGAGAGTATTATGCAAAACTTTTGGATCGACTCGATCAAATAATTCGTGAGAAAAGACCAAGTTTATCAAAGAAAAAAATTATTTTATATTTGGAAATTGTTCATTCCCATACAAAAGAAGTACGAATTGCTACCCCATCCAGTTTGTTTTCCAGATTTGGCCTCCTCAGATTTCCATCTGTTCCCAAATCTAAAATCAAAGACTGTTTGGATCGATTTAAAAGGGATACAACTGACTTTATCCGACGATTTGTGATTACAGATGAGATTATACATTTCAGAGAAAAAACAACAATCAAAGCAGTGGAAGTATAGTGATTTTCTGCCACCAAAAAAAAACGAAATCAGTTTTCTATCTCTTTCCAAAACTTGGAACATTTTTTAGCGGTAGGCGATTACACTGAATCCTTGTTTTGACGACTTTCAAGAAAAGAATTTCTAGGACAGCATAAAAACACTGGAGCGTCGCTGGATGAAGTGCATTGTAGTTCAGAGGGCCATATTGAAAAATAAAAGTAATTTAAAAACACAAGTTATCTTTCATAGTTAGGCTGAGAAATTTTCAAATCGCTCTCGTATATATATATATATATATATATATAACAGGTGGGCTGAAAAGTTCGTAGGCTTGCATAGAAAAAAATTTTTTTTTGATAGAATTTGATTTTATTATTTAAATATTATAGTTCCCTTCGAGGGCGATGCAACGATTATAGCGGTCATACAATTTTTCGATACCATTTTTATAATACGATTTGTCTTTAGCCTCAAAATAGGCTTCAGTTTCGGCGATTACCTCTTCATCGGATCAAAATTTCCGTCCAGCGAGCATCCTCTTGAGGTCTGAGAACAGAAAAAAGTCGCTGGGGGCCAGATCTGGAGAGTACGGTGGATCCGGAAGCAATTCGAAGCCCAATTCTTGCAATTTCGCCATCGATTTCATTGATTTGTGACACGGTGCATTGTCTTGATGAAACGGCACTTTCTTCTTCTTCAAATGAGGCCGCTTTTTCGCGATTTCGTCTTTTAAACGCTCCAATAACGCTACGTAATAGTCGCTGTTTATGGTTTTTCCCTTTTTAAGATAGTCAATGAATATTATACCATGAGTATCCCAGAATACTGATGCCAGAACCTTGCCAGCCGACTTTTGCGTCTTTCCACGCTTTGGAGTCGGTTCATCACGTGCAGTCCACTCGGCTGACTGTCGATTGGACTCCGGTGTGAAATGATGGAGCGTTGTTGCATCCATCGTCACATATCGACGCAAAAATTCGGATTTATTAGAATAGAACAGCTCCAAACACTCCTTAGAATCATCGATTCGTTGTTGTTTTTGGTCGATTGTGAGCTCGCGCGGCACCCACTTTGAACAGAGCTTTCGCATATCCAAATATTCATGCACGATATGACCAACACGTTCCTTTGATATCTTTAGGGTCTCAGCTATCTCAATCAACTTCACTTTACGGTTATCAAACATTATTTTGTGGACTTTTTTGATGTTTTCGTCCGTAACAGCCTCTTCGGGGCGTCCACTGCGTGCATCGTCCTCGGTGCTCATTTCGCCTCGTTTAAATTTAGCAAACCACTTCTCTACGGTTGATTTTCCTGGTGCAGAGTCCGAATAATGTTTATTAAGCCGAGCCTTGGTTTCAACAGTATTTTTTTTCGCCAAAAAGCAATGCTTTATTAACACACGAAATTCCTTTTTATCCATTTTTTCAAAGTAACGAAAGTTCTTTCACTAAAAATGCTGTAACTCAGATACTAATAGTGCAACAGCTGTCAAATTTATACACGCGTCTTTTGAAGTTAGGGCTAACAAAAAATCATATGGATTTGATACTAGTAGCGCCACCTATGTGTCAGCCTACGAACTTTTCAGCCCACCTGTTATATATATATATATATATATATATATATATATATGTATATATGAAAAAAGATTACAAAATGTAGGTAAAATTCGTGTCGTTGTAATCGTTACAGCAATGATTATTTCAGAATGCATGTCTAAATATTTATTTAAATATAATACTTTAAAAAAAAACTTCACTTAGTTTCCTCGCATATAATTTACATGCAAACTTCATATGATAATGTGTTAAAAAAAGTTTCTAAGCTATTCTCAAGATCGCACTGGTATCCGGTAGAAGTGTACCATTAGCACCTGCCTAAGTGCTACTTATACATGTATTTAATGCATTAAAACTTAGACAAATTATAAACACTTTGTCTTATAAAATATGTAAGACGTGTATGTGAACCCTACTTTAATTTCGTGGAATAAACCGGACTATCATAATACATTTCATTTTTAAGTGGTGTTTCAATTTGCTCACTTAATGAAATGACTATTTGTTAAAAGAGAATTGTATTATTATTCGTTAAATGGAAAAATTCTGATAGTATTAGTTATTATAATTTATGTTTTTGCACTACATTAATTACAATATAAATTTTGTAATATTTGTATAGAAATTTTTATTTGGACGAGTTTCAGATTTTCACACAATTGAAACTAATTAAGAATTTCTCTATCTCTCTCACTATATATATATATATATATATATATATATATATATATATTTAAATAAGCAAATAAACCTTTCGATTTCATCACATGATCATTATTGTTTTAATTTTATATAAAGTGTCTCCCATAGGTATTTATACCCCAATCACTAGTACTAGTTTTTGATTTTAAATTTTAAAAAAAAACCTCAAAAATTATACATTTCCATTGATTCTATTAATAATTTATGTACTTACAGATAACATAATGAGAATTTGAACAGAAATAAATGACTAGTTTTTGAAGAAAAAAATTATGTTCCAGACTAGTTCACATAATTATACCACGAAAGTATTCATAACTTTAAAGTGAAAATATGTAAGAATGTTTAATATGTTAATGTTAAAATTAATT
>CM068323.1:3121966-3124466 GCA_034766995.1 Acanthacorydalis orientalis | reverse complement strand
GAAAAAAAATCATTAATTTTTGATATTATTGTTAAATTTTACAACAAAGTTTCAAATTAGAGAAATTAAAAAAAAATAATATTTTTTACTAGAAACTTGGCATCTTTGGGCAGAAACTATTTTATGAATGTCGGGTATAATTTTTTGTAATAATGATATTTTTACTATAGATGCTAAATATTTATGTGTCAACCTTGATCTGTGAGAAATGTTATTAGCCTTTGAAAGGGAAAATAATTGTTCAGATAGGTATGTACTACCAAACATTTCCAAGATTCTTGCTACAAATATTAAGCATTTCAATAAAATATTCTGGCAAGTACAAATAAAAATCTGGAATACCGACTTCATTTTCCTTTTTTTTTATCACCGTGCTGCATTGAATTTAAATCAAGTCCATTTGATGTCACTTTTTGCTTCTTCGGTGTGAAAAGAAAACCGGGCACTAAATAGTAAAAAAAATATTTTGACATGCCTTGAATTCGTCCAATCGGTTTTTAAATCCAAATAATAATTCTTCAATATTTGAAACATTTTTGCTAAAATCTCGACCATTATATACTTCTTTATAAGTTCTGCAAATAAGAAAAAAAAACTAAATCGGAATTGGCCATAAAACGGCGTTCCTTATAATGTGCTTCTATAATTTGCAATGTTTTAAAATTGGGTTCTATATTTTTTTAAATTCCATTTTATTATTTTAATAAAATCAACTTCAAGCTTTGGATCTCGGGCAAATTATAGAGTCTTGCAGGTCACATATGGTCCGAGTGCCGCGTGTTTGACACAACAGCTCCAGATCAATATTATCCAATTCTGTCCACAAAAAAATATCTTGTTTCGGTATCATTTTCCATTCACAGTAATCGCTTTACCAGCCTTTTTCTAAAAAATGTAGGGACCAATAACTCCACTGAATCGAATTGCATACCAAACAAGTCACTCTTTCTGTATGTAATGGCTTTTCGACGATCGTCCTCGTATTTGTTCTATCCCAGATTGGACAGTTTTGCTTGTTAACGCAGCCAGAAAGTTCAAAATGAACATCATCTTTTAAGACAACTTTTTCAGAAAAACCGTATCTTTATTCCACTATTCAAGTAAAAAATCCCTGACACAGCGAATGGTCTGTTTAATTCACAAACAACCAACTAACCAGAATTTTCACAGGTAGATTGCAACGTATTTGTATTATAAAGTCACACATTTCATATTATAATTCTTCGTGAAAATTTCATGTTACTTCGGGTGTGATCGTTAATAACAATTAGATACAAAATTTCAAACAACCAACAATTAACCAACCAGAATTCTCGCAGGTAGATTGCAACGTAGTTATATTATAAACTCACACTTTTTATATTATAATTCTCCGTAAAAGTTTCGTGTAACGTCGGGTGTGATCGGTAATAATAATTTAATACAAAATTTCAAACAATCAACAACCAACTAATCAGAATTTTTACAGGTAGATTACAACGTAGTTGTGTTATAAAGTCACACATTTCATATTATAATTCTTCGTGAAAATTTCATATTACTTCGGGTGTGATCGTTAATAATTTGATACAAGATTTCAAACAGCCAACAACCAACCAGCCACCATTCTCACAAATAGATTGTAACGTAGTTATATTATAAAGTCACACTTTTTATATTATAATTCTTCGTGAAAATTTCGTGTAACTTCGGGTGTGATCGTTAATAATAATTTAATATAAAATGTATACAAATTTTTTTAGTGAAGTTTTGCAGATATTTTAAATAGACATATTTCTAACAAAATTGATATATATATATATATATATATATATATATATGTATATATATATATATATGTATATATGTGTGTGTGTGTATGTGTGTATAAGTGTATGCGCAAAAAGTTATAAATGTGTTTTTTTAGAACGTTCTTCATTTACTATTCTCTTCTACCAATAATTACTGTAAACTATTACTTTATAGCCGTCATAATAATAAACAAATAACATATATCTTGTATAATTACAAAATAAATAACAATGTATTAAATATATTGCCATATAATCTTCATTTGCGGAGTAATAAAGTTCGTATTTCCATCAACAGACACAATCTCGCTGTACATATTTATTCAATAACCATTTATTTGTTGTATGTACTTAAACACACACATAAACGTAGTCACATAAAAACACACACATGTACCTACATACCTACATATATATATATATATATAAATATGTATATATATATATATATATATATATATATATATATATATATATATATATGTATATATGTATATACGTGGATCGCTTGATAAGTTTGGTAAATTTGTATGATCTGGCTCCGTCATTGATTTGATAACGTCACATCAAGTGTCAAAATATTATAGGTAAAATTGGTGAAAGTAGGTCATTTTCTATAGATGTTTGAGGCGAGCATTGTAATAGCCGCAAAAATTGAAAAAAACGAGCAAGCGTTTTGCGTTGATACTTCACTGTGGATGAAACATGAA
>CM068323.1:3061966-3116966 GCA_034766995.1 Acanthacorydalis orientalis | reverse complement strand
TATAAACCAGGTGCATACATTACTGTTGATGAGCAGTGGTTTCCATCGAAGACTAAGTGTAGATTAACACAGTATAGGCCGAAAAAACCAGACAAGTTTGGCATGAAATTCTGGTTAGCGTGTGTCGTCAATAGAAAGTATGTAATAAATGGATTTTCCTATTTGGGAAAGGATGACAGAAGAGAATATTCATTTCCACTTGGAGAGTTCGTTGTTCTAAAGCTGATGGAACCATTCACAGGATGCGGAAGGAACGTAACAACAGATATTTTTTACGAGTGTTTCACTGGCCACAAAGATACTTGCAAAAAAGACTTCCATTGTTGGAACAATCCGTGGAAATAAACGAGATTGGCCTAATTTAGCCAAACAACGGAACGACAAAATGGCACTGTTTTCAAGCAAACTGTATAAATCAAATCATATTTCTCTTACAGTGTATAAAAGCAATCCAACAAAAGAAGTGCTTGTACAAAGTTCCGTGCATAAATCGATAGAAATAGAAAAAAGTAACAAACGTATACCGGAAACGATTAGATTTTATAATAATACAAAATTTGGTGTAGACGTGGCGTACCAAATGGTAAAGAAATACAGTGTGAAGTCGAAATCTTGTAGGTGGCCCCTCCAGGTGTTTTTCAATATTCTGGACCTAGCTGGAATAAATGCCTGGGTTTTGTATAAAGAAACAACGGGTGAAAAAATTTCAAGGCCGGAATTTTCATTCCAATTAGCTACAGAACTTGACGCCGCGTATCAAGAATCGCGGGAAGGAAAAAAATGTACCAAAACCATCAACAAGTTCAGTTCGTGCGTACGAAAAACTTGTCAAGTAAAATATAGTAGAGATTATAAAACTACGAAAATCTGTTCGAGATGCGAAAATATATGTGCAGCAAATGTACATTTGAGAACAAAACAATTTGTAAAAAATGCAGTGAATCTGAATAAGGTATATATTATTATTATACATATATTAATCGTGTATGGGACTATGAACTATATAAATACCATCCATTTTTTTTCTCTTTTCAAGTTTACAATTGAAATTATATAAAAATAAATTTGGGTCGCCATTTTATGAAAGTTGTTCATTTTGTATAAATTCAGTAATAAATTAACTATTATCTACGTTCTATCATGAAAACAACAACTTTTTTAATCGCCGGTCTTTTTGAACGGGTACGGTAGTAATAGGTATACAAGAAGTGTCGGTAGGTTTAGTGTTAAGGACTCAAAAGTCGCTTTATGTAAATTATGGCATGGGAGAAAATCATGTTGAAAGATTATTGGAGTCGTAATGTGAAAGGTGATTATCCATCGAAGGTAAAAAACTATTATTTAGATTTTTTATATTCTTCTTCATTAATAAAGCCATTCAGAAACATGAATGGACCAACACCATAATAAAAAAATGTCCAAATCATTTGGTAGGTTTAGTGTTAGAGTTTTTTTAAATATGATTTATATTAAACTACTTTGAATAATTATATCCAATCATATATACTTGAATTTACAATACACTTACATAGTGAACACCTGTTATACATCTACTTATGATTTTAAATAGTTTATACACGGAAAATAACAAAAGGTTTTATATTTATAATGATTGCAATTCATATACTACTTAAATTTAATTAAAGACGCATTTTAATTCAATCATCCGGACAATAGTAATTGTGTGGTCGTATTTTTCATTAATACAGTTGTCATTAGAACCGCAGCTACTAAATAAGTGATTGTATCAAATAGAATAGACGAAGTGGTAATTGCATTATTTGTGGTCTGCAGATAATATGTTTGAACTGACCTTCGGATAGTTTTAAAAATAAATACATATTAAAGATTGAGATTAGTTAAAGTGAATTCGGATTGTGAAGTATGCTTAGCTAATATTTGATTGTTTGTATACATTTATATCATGCCTTTTTTGTGTACGAACACACACACACACACACATATATATATATATATATATATATATATATATATATATATATATATATATATTGGGTGTTGGAATTAATTCGTCGCGTTTTCTTCATGAAAAGAGATCGTTTATTTTAAATGAATTTGAAAAAACATATCATTCAAAGTATTATCCATCGTTATCCACTACTTTTTCCCATCTTTCGGGCAGGAGACGAATACCACGTCGGAAAAACCCCTCGACTTTAGATGCAATCCACGAATCGACCTATTTTTTGCAATCTTCATAAGAAGTGAGCTTCTTCACAGACAGGCCATGACTCATCGATCGAAATAAGTGGTAATCAGAAGGAACAATATCTGGAGAATACGGCGGGGGGGGGGTAGGGCTTCCCATTTGAACTTTTCCAAGTATGTTTTGACCGGTTTTGCGACGTGCGGACGAACATTGTCGTGCTGCAAAATCACTTTGTCGTCTCTTTCAAAGTATTCTGACCCGTTTTTCCTTCAATGCACGGCTCGATCGCATCAATTGTAGTCGGTAGCGATTCCCAGTGATGGTTTCATTCGGTTAGAGCAGCTTATAGTAGATCACACCCTTGTGATCCCACCAAATACAGAGCATGAGCTTGAATCCATGGATATTTGGCTTCGCCGCTGGTGTTGATGTTTGGCCGGGCTTAACCCATGACTTTCTGTGCTTGGGATTGTCGTAATTGATCCACTTTTCATCGCCTGTGACAATTCGATGCAAAAATCTCTTCCTTTTCTCCCGTTGAAGCAGCAGTTCACAGGTAGAAAAATGCCTTTCAACGTCCCTTGGTTTCAAGTCGTATGGGACCCGATTTCCTTGCTTTTGGATCATTCTCGTATCTTTAAGGCGTTTTCTTACCGTTGACAGGTCAACTCCCAACGATTCAGACAATTCTTGAAATGTTTGAGATGGGTGTTCATTAAGCAATGCCTCCAATTCTTCATCGTCGACCTTTTTCGGCTGTCTAGGTAGTTTCTTGTCTTCCAAGTCGAAATCACCAATTTTAAAACGTGCAAACCACTTCCGACACGTTTGTTCAGCTAGAGGATGGTCACCATAAACTTCCACTAAAATACGATGACTTTCGGCAGCACTTTTTTTCATGTTAAAGTAATGAAGTAAGACCCTCCGCAAAAACAATTTATCCGGCACGAAATTCGACATATTCTATAAAGTACAAAGTGTTGTTATTTACGCTTCAACCAAACGACTTATATTGAAACTGACGCCTAAGAAGAGCTGTTTTACGGGGAATATTTGGTTAAAGGGAACAATAGAAGAATGTACTACCTACGCCATCTCTTGTAAAATGCTACGAATTAATTTCAACATCTAATATTATATACAGAGTTTTCCAATAAGGACGCATATTCTTAATTTAAAATAAAAAACGGGATTTGCGCTGAAATTTCAAGTTTCTTTATTTTAAATAATAGTTGAGGGCATCTTATTTATAAATGAAAAAGAATATCGTGTAAGTGACCATCGTGTACTTTCTTACAAGTAACCATTCTTTTATTAAACTTATTAATAACATCCTAAACAAGTAGGGTTCTATTTCACTAATTACTTTTCGGATTTCATCTTTTTGATCGAAAATTTTTAACGATTATTAGTTCACACCAATCCTTTAAACATGACCCCAAGGAAGGTAGTCCAACGGTGTTAAAACGCAAGATATCGGTAGCCAATTAATGTCACAATTTCTGAAAATAACGCGGCCAGGAAATTTCGTCCTTATGAAATAAATTTTTTCACCGTCTGTGTGGATTGTTGTATTGTTTTACTGGAACCACATGTCTTTCGGAACAATATCATCCAATTTTATTCACAGAAATTGGTTATCATGTTTCGGTATCTTTCTCTATTCATAGTCATCATTTTACTAACCGGATTCTCAGAAAATAAGGATCCATGACTCGATCGCACCAAATAATCACTCCTTCTGTATGCAGTGGCTTCTCAACGATCACTCTCGGATTTTTTTCAACCCAGATTCGCCAGTTTTGCTTATCAACGAAACCAGAGAATTTGAAATTATCCTCATCGCTAAAGTTGACTTTTTCAGAAAAAAAACTGCGTTGTTCTTTTAGTATCAAGTTAACAAATCTTTGACGCAGTGAATGTCTGCTGACTACAATTCTTGTATTAATTGAATCTTATAAGCCTTCATCAATAAATCCTTATGCACAATACACTATTTGGTCAACTGTTAAATACCTAATTGCTGTTGAACGTCGTGCAATTGACATTCCTGGCTCTTCCGATACATCCTTTCACAAACAAAGTCATTGTTTTCTTCAGAACAAGCACTACGAACACGTGTTGGTGTTTCTTTTTTCTTTAACCAATCCAGTCTCTTCAAATTTGTTGTAATATAAGATTAAAGGATCGTTACTTTTAACACGCCATTAATATGCCATTTTTGTACGGGATAGAGAAACTTACATTTATTATTTATTTGAGAAAGAGTAGAATAGGAAATTTATCACTGAAACACACAAATATATCAAACATTCGTTTCATTAAAAAAGATATATGAGAAAGTATTTGAATCGAAGAATACATCCGTTTATGCTATTATATACTTAACGATTGACTACATCATTACAAACATAATTATATTGAGTAATCGTGCACTGAAGTACACTTCTTAGACAAGCATGAAATGTTATAACATTTATTTTGAAATCGTTTCTAGACAAAGGAATATATATATATATATATATATATATATATATATATATATATATATATATATATATATATATATATATATATATGGTAAAATAAAAACGATTGAAATGAAAGGATTTTCATTAGAACTGAAAAGAAACGGCAGTATTTGAAATATTATTTTGTGAGAAATATATTTGAAAAATGAAAATTCGGATGCCAATTATGTTTCGGCACGTAAAGGTGAAGGTCGTGTAAGGATTACTAAAGTCTTGTAATAGAATCTTCTTAATATGAACTTATAAGAAACTGTGAATGTCAGAAATTTATAAAAAACATATGTTGTGTACGGACTCCGAACGGTTATAGAACTGGTTTCTTTTTTTATAAAATTTAATATCTGACAATGATAAAACAGTCGAGTAAAAAAAATATTTATTTTAATCAACACGAGGCAAATGTAAAATTGAAGAATATAAATGCGACGGATTAATATATATATATATATCATCATCATCAGTTTCTGTCAATTCACTGCTGGATAAAGGCCTCTTCCATGATTTATTAATATGTATATATATATGTATGTATGTATGTATATATTAAAAAATGATACAGTGATGCCATTCCAGGGAATTTTATTAATTCTCTGATTGGTTGATACCAGTCACATAATCAATGATATGTTTCACGGTGTACAACGGAAGAGGTTATACTATTTTAATGTAAAACTGATAAGAAATTTATTTAAAATATTGTATTTACTGAAGATTTAGAACAGGGATGGACAACCTCGGGCCAACTTCGGCCCTAGGACGTGCGCAATCTGGCCCGCAGACATTTTCAGAATATGTTTAAAGAAACGTCCCTCTATAAAATGGGTTTATTCATTTTTATTACAAATTTCATAACAGGTGACAACATATTTAATAAATAAAAGGAAAGAAGGAAACAGTTCAATGTTAAATTCCATAATTTGTCAGGATTATCCATTAATGGAGTCAAATCGATGGTTCAAAATTATAAGAGCTATGGGTGAAAGTGAGATTAAAAAATGTGTTTTTCATTCCATAATTCACAGAACTTGTACTCCAAAATCGTAAATATGGAAAGTGTTATGAAAGTTGTTGTTAGGTACATAAAATGTAGAACCGCGCTTGGCTCGTTGGGAATTCTTGGAATGTTTTAAAAATGATGAGTTCAAATATGAAGATTTGGCATATTATTGCTAAGTTCGATTGCTTTCGAAAAGAGGTATCCTGAAAATTTGACAACTTCATCAACTCAAAACCGTCATCTTTTTTTCTACCTAAATTTTGCAATTATCTTTCTTTCTGATCTTTTTGTAGAGCCACTATATATCTTGACCAAGAAGTCGATATAACCTCAAAAAACAGTAGTGGACACGATGATGTCCGAAAGTAACATATTAGGCAATGTTTTACTTTTCGCATTCCAATTGAAAAACCCCGCAGAAATGATTTGTTCAACCTAAGAAAAACGTGGTGTGACGCATAAAACATGCTAAAAATATTAAAAGAATGGAAAAAGTTTGAAAGTACATTGACAACTTCATCGACTTAAAACCGTCATCCTTTTTTCGACAAGTGATTCATCAGTTACCCGATAGATAGAGCAGAGTTATACTAAATAATGGAGGATGTTTTAAGGATTGAAATGTATTCCATTTTTTCATAAAGAAACGTTCATTTTCTACAATAAACGCACGGAATTAATTTGAACACCTAATCCATTGTTTCTTTTATGTTACAACACTTAATATTTCAGTATAACAAAAACTGAATTAAATATTTCATCTAAGGTTTTTGCATTAAAAATGAGGTGAAGTTCTTCGTGGAACTTAAAAGGAGACCCGTATCATACCTTATCAATGAAAAATGGTTGAAAGATTTATAATTTTTGGTCGACAAAACCACCCATCCGAATGAACTGAATGCAAAATTACTATTACTCGCCGAATTGTATGGAAATGTCTATGAATTTCAAAACAAATTGAAACTGTCTCAAAATCAAGGATTTTAATTTACAAGAAAACTTATTTATATCGTTGGACAATATAATTTTTATAAGACAGCGAGGGCCATTTTACCGAAATCGATAGTTGGCGCCACATGTTGCCATGGAAACAACCTATACTTGTGAAATTTTGTGATATTAAAACAATTGTGGTATTAAAAGTATTTTGTAATTAAATATGCCGAAATTAGAAACTGAACGAACGAGAGTGTAGCGTAAGAGAAAACAGTTAAACAAACCACCAACAATTGAGATTAAAAAGTACACTGGAATGTATGCGTGAATTCCGAGCGAAAAAAGGCACTTTCTAACATCTCCCACACTGTCACTCAATTAGTAAATTCTCCTGTGCCGTCGAGAACAACAATGAACCATCAAGGAATACAATGGCTAATTCAACTAGTTTCATTGATATGAATTAAGTCATAGGTTACCATATAAAAAATTGTAGTAATATTTAAGTGCCCATCTAATACCTGAAAAAAATTTTATAAACAATCTATTTGTTTTTTTGCGCGCTTCATTTATGATCCGGATGTGGTGTAAATAACAGGTGGGCTGAAAAGTTCGTAGGCTTGCATAGAAAAAATTTTTTTTTTGATAGAATTTGATTTTATTATTCAATATAGTTCCCTTCGAGGGCGATACAACGATTATAGAGGTCATACAATTTTTCGATACCATTTTTATAATACAATTTGTCTTTAGCCTCAAAATAGGCTTCATTTTCGGCGATTACCTCTTCATCGGAGCAAAATTTCCGTCCAGCGAGCATCCTCTTGAGGTCTGAGAACAGAAAAAAGTCGCTGGGGGCCAGATCTGGAGAGTACGGTGGATGCGGAACCAATTCGAAGCCCAATTCTTGCAATTTCGCCATCGATTTCATTGATTTGTGACACGGTGCATTGTCTTGATGAAACAGCACTTTCTTCTTCTGAAGAATATTATACCATGAGTATCCCAGAATACTGATGCCAGAACCTTGCCAGCCGACTTTTGCGTCTTTCCACGCTTTGGAGTCGGTTCATCACGTGCAGTCCACTCGTCTGACTGTCGATTGGACTCCGGTGTGAAATGATGGAGCCATGTTTCATCCATCGTCACATATCGACGCAAAAATTCGGATTTATTACGATTGAGCAGCTCCAAACACTCCTTAGAATCATCGATTCGTTGTTGTTTTTGGTCGATTGTGAGCTCGCGCGGCACCCACTTTGAACAGAGCTTTCGCATATCCAAATATTCATGCACGATATGACCAACACGTTCCTGTGATATATTTAGGGTCTCAGCTATCTCAATCAACTTCACTTTACGGTTATCAAAAATTATTTTGTGGACTTTTTTGATGTTTTCGTCGGTAACAGCCTCTTTGGGGCGTCCACTGCGTACATCGTCCTCGGTGCTCATTTCGGCTCGTTTAAATTTAGCAAACCACTTCTCTACGGTTGATTTTCCTGGTGCAGAGTCCGAATAATGTTTATTAAGCCAAGCCTTGGTTTCAACAGTATTTTTTTCGCCAAAAAGCAATGCCTTATTAACACACGAAATTCCCTTTTATCCATTTTTTCAAGGTAACAAAAGTTCTTTCACTAAAAATGCTATAACGCAGATACTAATAGTGCAACAGCTGTCAAATTTATACACGCGTCTTTTGAAGGTTAGGGCTAACTAAAAATCATATGGATTTGATACTAGTAGCGCCATCTATGTGTCAGCCTACGAACTTTTCAGCCCACCTGTTATGATTTCAAAGATGTATTACCAAAACAGGTAGAAATTCTTCGTATGGATTTTCAAGGTATACAAATAAATTATTTGACAATATGTAGCTGTTGAAGGTTATCACTAATTAGAAATACTAATCCTAAATTATCCAAATTGAATGACTTTGCGTATTCAAGCATTCCATCCCACTTTCCTCAACAGGATATGATCTCAGAACGACTTGATTCTCCACGAATTCCATTTTTACAAATTCGACGTTCATGACACGTGCATGGGCAATGTGGAATTTTGGAACAAATAATCAATGTTCCGATGGATCTTCTGATTGAATGTGATTTGGATGTATGATTTCTCTGATGATGATGCAGAACCAACAGGACAACATTCATATTTATACTAAATATATAAATAGAGTATTGTTTCTTGGTAAAATAGAGTTTACCAGGAAAGAAATATTTTAAAAAATAAATTATTATACGAGGTCAGACAATTAAGTAATGCGACCGATTTTTTTTCTCGGCTTGAGGTAACACTGCGAAACTGTAATTCCGCCACCGTAATAGCAGATTTCTACTCTCTCGATTGAGACCTTGACCACCCTCGTACGATCATTTCTTCGCCAGCTGTTTAGTGTTTTGTAACAACGCGCGAGTAGTGCATGTCACGAAAATGGAACAGAGAAATTTAGAGCAACGGTGCGCGATAAAATTTTGTGCAAAACTCGGCGAAACCGCGACAGAAACTTATGAAAAAGTGCTTAAAGTGTATGGTAGTGATGCCCTGAGTCGTAGTCAGGTGCTTCGGTGGCATGCCGATTTTAAAAAAGGCCATTTTAAAAAAGGCGATTTTAAAGTGAAAACCATGTTGATTTGCTTCTTCGACAGCAAAGGGGTGGTTCACAAAGAGTTCGTACCACCTGGACAAACCGTAAATCAAGTATTCTACCGCAATGTGCTCGAAAAATTACGAAAAAGGGTGCTCAGAGTGCGTCCAGAGATCGCGAAGACTTGGGTTCTGCATCACGACAATGCTCCCTGTCACAGTGCGTTCAGTGTCTCTCAGTTTTTGGCGTCTAAAGGCATCGCAACGTTACCACAACCGCCCTATTCATCGGACATGTCACCCCGCGACTTTTTCCTATTCCCACATATGAAAAAAATCGTCAAAGGTCGACATTTTGACTCCGTTGAAGATATCCAAGAATCTGTGACGAGGGTACTCGGAGAGGTCCCACAAGAAGTGTTCCAGAATTGTTACGAAAACTGGAAAAATCGCTGGAATAAGTGTATAGATGCGGGAGGGGACTACTTTGAAGGGGATCGCAGCGATGTACCTTAATTTTTAAATATACTCGATTTTTGAATTTTGTCGCATTACTTAATTTTCTGACCTCGTATATTCACAGCTCGGAAGTTTCAGTTCAACCGTGCGTGACCACACACAGACACATTTTTTGTACTTGATGACAATATATTGGATAGTGACAGAACTTGTACAAAATATTTATCAATTTCCCGCAGAGATTTTCTTTCATTATTCAGTTTAATGTTAATATTTGAAAAACAATTTATAAAGAATCAATTTGGTTTTGCGTGCTTCATTTATGAATGCCGTGATGTAAAAATGATTTAAAAAATGTGCTACCGAAACAATCAGAAATTCATCGAATTGCTTTTCTGGATATAGAAATAAATAATTTCACAGAGTGTAATTGTTGCAGGTTATCACTGAGTAGGAATACTATTCCGAAATTAGCCAAATTGAATAACATTGCGTATCCAAACATTCCATCCGACTTGCCTCAACTCGATATGGTCTCACAACGATTTACGAGGTCAGACAATTAAGTAATGCGACAAAATTCAAAAATCGAGTATATTTAAAAATTAAGGTACATCGCTGCGATCCCCTTCAAAGTAGTCCCCTCCCGCATCTATACATTTATTCCAGCGAGTTTTCCAGTTTTCGTAACAATTCTGGAACACTTCTTGTGCGACCTCTCCGAGTACTCTCGTCACAGATTCTTGGATATCTTCAACGGAGTCAAAATGTCGACCTTTGACGAATTTTTTCATATGGGGGAATAGGAAAAAGTCGCAGGGTGACATGTCCGGTGAATAGGGCGGTTGTGGTAACGTTGCGATGCCTTTAGACGCCAAAAACTGAGAGACACTGAACGCACTGTGACAGGGAGCATTGTCGTGATGCAGAACCCAAGTCTTCGCGATCTCTGGACGCACTCTGAGCACCCTTTTTCGTAATTTTTCGAGCACATTGCGGTAGAATACTTGATTTACGGTTTGTCCAGGTGGTACGAACTCTTTGTGAACCACCCCTTTGCTGTCGAAGAAGCAAATCAACATGGTTTTCACTTTGGACTTCCTCATTCTCGCCTTCTTTGGCCTTGGTGCTCCAGGGGACAGCCACTGTTGGCTTTGTCGTTTAGTTTCGGGGTCATATTGAAAGAACCAACTTTCATCACCAGTAATAACTCGATCGAGAAGAGTAGGATCACTTTCAACCTGCTCGAGACTATCTTAAAATTTTGCTCTAAATTTCTCTGTTCCATTTTCGTGACATGCACTACTCGCGCGTTGTTACAAAACACTAAACAGCTGGCGAAGAAATGATCGTACGAGGGTGAGGTTTCAATCGAGAGAGTAGGGATCTGCAATTACGGTGGCGGAGTTACAGGTTCGCAATGTTACCACAGGCCGAGAAAAAAAATCAGTCGCATTACTTAATTGTCTGACCTCGTATTTCTCCACGAATTCCATTTATGCAAATTCGACGTTTAAAAACGTGCAACTGTGTGACAAATAAGTGTTCCCGTTGATGTTCTGATTGATCTGATGATGATGTAAAACCAACAAAATAAAATTTGTATTTGTACTAAATATATAAATAGGCTATTGTTTCCTGGTAAAATAGAGTTTACCAGGAAAGAAATATTTAAAAAAAGAAATTATTCTATATTTACAGCTCAGAAGTTTCGTTTCTACCGCGCGTGACCTCACACACACACAGTTTTTTTTTAATTAAATGCAGGTCTGTAAAATAGCTTTACGTCAGAATACTTAACTAATAAAATAATAAAAATAATTTGTGCAAATAGTATTCGTGGAATACACTCAATTAGTATTTTATGTAAATGTTCTACATTTGTCATTGATTAAATTTTATTGATTTATAATAACATTATGACATCATATTATATATATATATATATGTGTGTGTGTGTGTGTAAATAATTGCGGTTTTCATAATTTTAATTGGTGCCTATTTTTCTAGTTACCATAATCTTTTGTTATAGTCATGTGATACATTATTATAAACAATGAAATAAGCGCTACTGATTTCAGTTTATGTCTAATGTTTTCATTCTTTAGTGTTGTTGGATATAATCTCTTAAAAATCAGTCATGGTAAAAAGCAAATTCTCGCGATTTTGTTCTATGAGTTTAAATTGGGACGTAAAGGAACAGAAACTGCTCGAAATATCAAATTTGTTTTGGCGAAGAATCAATTAGTGAGCGCACCGGTTAACACTGGTTCTGAAAAATTCGTACACGTGGAACGGATACTCCGCGTAAATTGAGGGACGGGTATATATATATATATATATATATATATATATATATATATATATATATATATATATATATATATATATTTGCACATACCTTTTATATCTGATAAATTAGCGACAAAACGAATAAAGATATCCGTCATAACATAAATATTAAGAGAATGTCTTGACAAACAGCATATGTCAAGAAATAAAATGTAATTGTATTAATTTTAAAAATTAATTCTGTGTCTTTAAATTGAATCAATCACAACTACGTTTTAAATTAAAATATTTTCTCGTCGTTTTAAGATTTTGAAGTACTAAAATTAACATTTAAAAGCCACTATATTATTATTATTACATTCTTTATTGATATATATATATATATATATATATATATACATTGTTAATCTAGTATACATGTCACATTTCACATTAATTTTACAGGTTAGTAACAAACTTTAAACGTGATAGGTATAAAACTTAGCTGTTCTACTACATTTTCATTATAATTCACTTATAATATTTTACTATATTTACATATTTATTTATTTCTTATATTTTATTTTTAGACTATATTTTAATTCTTAGTCTTTTAAAAATTCTACTAAATTTACCACAGGCACTGATTCCATAAATATACTGATGCTAGTCTGATTGATTGATATTGGGAAGTAAGCTTTCTCTTAATAGTTCCAACCCTTTGCAATCTTTTGGTATATGAATATTGTTTATGTGCCCATGACAATTTTACATACTTTGTTTCCACAATTATTTCTTTCAAAGTCTCATCCCCACCTGCCTAACCTAAATTTTACAATTATTCTTCTTTCTGACCTTTTTGAAAAGCCACTATATATCATGATCAAGGAGTCGAAATAACCTTAAAAGGCAGTAGTGGACACGATGACGTCTGAAAGTAACATATTAGGCATTGTTTCACTTTTTGCATTCCAGTTAAAAAAACCACAGAAATGATTTGTTCAACCTTAGAGAAACGTATTTGGGCGCATAAAACATGCTAAAAGTATTAAAACAGTGGAATAAGTTTGAAAGTGCATTTACAACTTTATCGACTTAAAACCGTCAACTTTTTGTTCGACAAGTGAATCGACAGTTACAAATTTCATAATAGGTGACAACATATTTAATAAACAAAAGGAGACAAAGAAACAGTTCAATTTTGAATTCTATAATTTGTTCGGATTATCCACTGATCGAGTCAAATTGATGGTTCAAAATAACAAGAGCTGGGTGAAAGTGGGATTAAAAAATGTGTTTTTCATTCCATAATTCACAGAACGTGTACTCCAAATTGGGAAAGTGTTATGAAAGTTGTTTTTAGATGAATAAATGAGATTAAATGTAGAAACGCGCTTGTCTCGTCGAGAATTCCTGGAACTTCTTAAAAATGATGAGTCCGAATTTGAAGATTTGGAATATTATTGCGAAGTTCGATTGATTTCGAAAAGAGCTATCCTGAAAATTTGACAACTTCATCAACTCAAAACCGTCATCTTTTTTTCGACCTAAATTTTGCAATTATTCTTCTTTCTGGCCTTTTTGTAGAGCCACTATATACGAGTATCTCGACCAAGCAGTCGGCATAACCTCAAAAACAGTAATGGACAGGATGACGTCCGAAAGTAACATATTAGGCATTGTTTACTTTTCGCATTCCAGTTGAAAAAAACCGCAGATATGATTTGTTCAACCTTATAGAAACATGTTGTGACACATACAACATGCTAAAAATATTCAAACAGTGGAAAAAATTTGAAAGTACATTGACAACTTCATCGACTTAAAACTGTCATCTTTTTTTCGACAAGTGATTCGTCAGTTACCCGACAGATAGAGCAGAGTTATATCAAATAATGGAGGATGTTTTGAGGATTGAAATGGATTCAATTTTTCCATAAATAAACGTTCATTTTCCATAATAAACGCACGGAATTAATTTGAACACATAATGCAATGTTTCTTTTATGTTACAGCACTTAATATTTCAGTATAACAAAAACTTAATTAAATCTTTCATCTTAAATTAATTAACATTCAGATAGTTCCGATATGAAAATTTAATATATAATATATTTGTTTTAAATCTTATTTAAGATAACGTTGTTTTTAAAAAGAAAGTGGAAGAGATTTTAAATATAGCATTTTACTGATCCTTTATCTACTGTTAATTTATTTAGTATTTTATTTATTATTCAGTTACTGTTCGTGCATAAATTTATGAATTAGAATATTTATCGATATTTTATCTTACGATTTTATGTACACGCGATGCTTCAAGCATCTTAAATGAATAAAAAACTTTATACATATATAATAGGCCGGCCCATATTTAGTGTCCGTGATAATAGGTAAAATATAACTATATTTTTTTACGGGAATTCTTTTATTATAAATTTAATATATAACTTTTTTTGATTTTGTATAACTATATTCCAGCGTTTCAAATTTTTTGTATTCCGTTTTTGTAACATTCTGGAGATTTTAACTATGATACTAGGAAGGAATTTACTTATAGTCCACAGTACGTAACCCCTTATTTTTATTGTTTACCACATTGAAACTTCGTGAGTGGCTTCATTTTGACGAGTCTACCACACAAAAAAAAATCTGACCTGAATTGGGAAGTGCTTCTACACCCGCCTTATTTCTCAGACCTTGCCGTTTCTGATTTCCATCTGTTCCGGTCCTTACAAAATAGCCAAACGCAGCGTTACCGAAAATTTTCGCAGAGAAAAATGTGGTAGACTCGTCGAAATGAAGCCACTTACGAAGTTTCAAATATGTGGTAAACAATAAAAATAATGGGTTACGTACTGTGGAATATTAATTATGATACTAAATAGGAATTTACTTAATTATTATACTTTTTTATTGCTAATTATGATACTTAAGAATGAAACTAGGAAGGAATTTACTTCTTCGTGGATTTGAAATTTGGTTTTATGGATGCTATTTTGTAAGGGCCGGAACAGATGGAAATCAGAAACAGCAAGATTTGAGAAATAAGGCGGGGTGTAGAAGCACTTCACAATTCAGGTCAGAATTTTTTTTTAAGTAACAAAAAAAATTTAAAGTAATAAAAGAACAGGTGTGTATGCTCATGTACACACGACAGAAGTGAAACTTCAACGCAATACCTCTGCACACCGTCTGTTTCCTCTCTCTCTCTCTCTCTCTGTCTCGCACTCATGCAGTCATATTCGCCCCATCTCTCTTGTTCGCGGCTATGTTCATGGTAACGTTTTTCGTGACACGAACAAGAAGAAATTTCATTTTTCAGAAGTTCATGAAGTTTCACTTCAGTAACGTAATAAAAGTATGTATATCTATCTATCTATATATATATATATACATATATATATATATATATATATATATATATATATATATACATATATATATATATATATATACATATATATATATATATTTGTGCTAATATGGTCAATGTATATTAATAAAAATTGAAGAAATTGGGCTGAAAAACTCACAGATTTATATTTTGATACAAAGAGTTTACGAACAAAATTGAATCCATTATTGTGTCTCAAAACAACACCAATATAAATATTGTAATGAAGTTTTCACAAAATTACATTAAACCATCGGATTGTTATTACAAAACCCTAAAATAGTTGAACGAATTTGTGAAATTAACAAGTTGATAACTTTAATTTGTAATTATAAAAAAAAATCATTTATGTGACAAGAAATGTTTTTAAATGCATTGACATTAAGAAGAATTTGTTCATTTTAATTGTACAGAACATTGTATATAACGATACAGAGGTGTAAATGAAATCAAAAAAAATGTTTATATTCATTAGGAATTTAAAAAAATATTTGTTTTAATTATTTTAATAAAACGTAAGTCTCCCAGTTTCATTGTGACATTGATTTTCGAGTTGCATTCTGTTTAAGAACATTTTTATTTTTATTACAAACTAATTACATTTTTATTTCTTGTAATCAGTTAAGTTTACAATCAATTAGGCTTTCTAAAAATAGGATTATTTTTTCATCACAGATTCTACATTAAATATTTAAAGTTAAGTTCCGGTTGCATTGTAAACTACTATAAATGTATACAGTCAAAATCTTTTATAGAAACTATGTATATAACGAGTTCATAACTGTTTCCAGAAAATGCTCAATATCGGTTCATTGATATTTCTATTTAAAAGTTCACTTTTATACAGAACTCTTTCGTGGATACAATCAATAAAACTCGTCTTTCTTAAGAACTTAATTATATAAGCAACTGTTGATAAACTGCATTTTTGTGTAGATAGATATTTGATAATGACTTGTCAGCGTATTCTCAGTTAAAGAGGCAGAAAGCGTTAACGAGCGGGAGTGAATCCCTCTTGACTGTTGGCGAGTTCAACAATCTAATTTTAAGGTTCTAATTTTATCCAGTGCATTTTAAGCCAATTTACTGGAAACCCTGTAACGGTTACTTTTCTGTTAACTATTGAATTTTCTAAGGGATTTGTTGAGAAAAAAATCGTGATGAGTCATTTGGATGACATTAGATGGCGCTTTCTTTTTACAATTTTTGATTATATTGTACCAATCATCAGGTGAAAAAATATTCAGATTTTTTTTCGCATGTGACTCGATAATGGCAAAATCTGAATCATTAGGCAAATAGCTATGCCCACTTACCAGAAATTTCATTTCAATTGACTCAGCTGTTATTTTTGTACTTTGAACAAGTTTCAATAAACTTGAGACAGTTTTGATATTTCTGTTTTGTCCGGTACACGAATCTGAATATGTTATTTTTTCAAAATTTTTAACATAAGTCTCTATGTACATTATTAGACATGATGAAATTTCTTGAGACCCACGAGATCCTTCAGTTTCTTTTCAGTTTTGTTGCAAAAACATTTAATATTTTTGCAGGAAATTAAATTTCCTCCTCTATTTCTGTATGCCAAACCTTTTATTCTTCTATGTTTTTGAACATTTATGGCCCACTTATCAGGATTACAACTTCTTTTCCCCCAATCAATGTATTTGTTTCATGTACAAATGACGAATCCGAAGAAATACATAAACATTTTCTTGGGCCGGGCTCTCTATTAGTAAATCCTATTGAAGAACCATCGGATTCACATTTTTCCACATCCAAATTTTTATTATTAGTGTCATCCATCTTGGTATAAAGGTATAATTTCTATTTTTTCTAAAACGAACAAACCTTCAATTTGAAATAATTGTTTATTCATTCACAAGTACTTTCTTCTGCGACAGGCGACCGAGTCAGACTGTACTTTTTTTCTGATGAAACAACACTACACAATTTATGGTTTTGTTTTTTTTTTGTGTTTTTTTTTATCATATTGTCCTATCACTATATCAGGAAGTACTGATTGACAAGAGGGAGGGGAATAGAACAGAATGCGATATGATTTATAAATATTAAAATTAAATCATGATAATCATGAATTGGATATATCAATATGACTTGACTGCGCAGGTTATCAACGAGACTTGAGTCTGTGGCAATCAGACTGCAACTTACTAATATATTTTACTTTATTTCTGAATAAACACTCCTAACCGATTTACCGTCATCATTGAGCACTTACTGCTGCATTTGAATAATTACAGCGATTTACATTTACATTTAGACTACGGAGCTAGTCAGGTTGGCTTCTGAAATGAATTATTAATTATTCAATGGCCAAATAAAATAGCCAGTAATTGATGTTAATACTTGTTATTAGGGAGATATGTTATAGCTATAAAAAATAGAGATACAATTAAGTACTTTGAAGCTTAAATTTGGAAAAATTAAAAAATTGGAGTTAATCGATTTGTGCTGCGAACGGCTCATATATGTATATATATATATATATATATATATATATATATATATATATATATATATATATATGAACAAAAGTTGGTCCTCCTTCTCCTCGATTTTTTTTATTCTTGTTTTGATTAGTTAATTGAGATCGCGTTCTCTCATTTCTGATTGGTAAATACCAGTACATAATTAGTGTTCTATTCACGGTGTAAAATAAGAAGATAATAATCGATTTAAGTGTAAAACTAATAAGAAATTAATTCAAAACATTATATTCATTCAAGCTTTAGAGTCTAAGAATTGTAACACATTTCACCATTATATTTTATTATATTAATTTCTATAAACTTTTCTAATAAAACTTTCAGGATTTAAATTTTACACAGATTATTTGTGATTATAGTTTGTTAATTTGTTTTTTGTTAGGGAAGAAGCGAACGGAGTGAATGAGCATAGCGATCAGAGAGAAGAGTTTCGTGTTTAAAACATAAAATGAAAAATAATTATCAACATTTTAATAATCTACTTTTAAAGATCGTACTCCTTATTTTTCTGATATCATTTTCTGTGTATCACAACTCTTGTTTAAAATATTAGATCTGTTTTAACGAATTTAAATGTACTCGTCATTTAATTCTTCCTCAATTAACAAACAAAAGTTTCGTTATTAATATGCGAAACTCTCAATTCGTTTTGAACACGAACCTATTTCAAATTGTAGACGAAATTCAGAAAAAAAAAAATAATCGTACAGTAAACGATTTCCCGAATGTCGAACGTCATTAAAAGCTCATCGAGATTTTAATAGTGTTTTGTGTCCATTTCACACGTCGACGACCTTAATTCTTTTTTATACAGCATTGAAACAATTACCTGTTGCAATGTGAATGTATTTTCAGTTTAACAAATTTTAAAAAACGTGGCCGTTACGAATGTCATCAGATTAAACGTGCAATAAAAATGTACTTAATTATTGTATGTCTCTTCCGTCAAATTAAATAATGTAATGTAATTACATGAAAACGACAGTTCCGTCTTCCTTTCATTTTGCTTGTGTTTTCGACTAAAAAGTAAGTAAATGTCATAGGAAGTGCATATCTTTTGAAAATCGAAAATTACACTAGAAATATACACAAAGAGAATAGATCTTTATAAAAATTAAATGTAATAACATTATTTTAAAAATCTCGGTTCACAAAAAAAGAACAATTCAATCTCAGTTATAGATCTTTTTCTCCTTAAACGTTGTAAATTAAGTCTAACAAATGGTCTGTATGAGATAAAATAGTAGTTGAAAATATACAGCGGCTCGCATAAGTATTCATATCCCAATCACTAATACACTTTTCAATTCAAAATTTAAGAAAAGATCAAAAAATATATATTGTCATTGATTTTATTAATTATTTATATACTTACAAATAACGTGATAAAAATTTGAACAGAAATAAATAACTAGTATTTGAGAAAAAATATATTCTAGACTAGTTCACAAAATTATTCATACCTTTGGTATGAATACTTTTTTGTATGCATTTTAAGTTCATTCCTGCGAACACTCTTGATATACAAATTGTTATTTTGAAATTCCCACCTTGAGTCATCTGACTGTGTTTTGTTATGTGTCGATTGTTTTTTATGTATCATATTATTAAATCTATTTTTAGAGAAATGGGATATAAAAACAAAGAGACGACAATTCGTGAACGTGGAATGGTATTAAAATGTTACATTGATGGAAAGAGATATACAAAAGTCGCCTCTTTATTGTGTAGAAGCAAGATTACTCTACAATCTATTGTGAAAGGGTCAAAAATTGATTACAATTGAGTTAATGTTTTAGTGCGTCAAATACATAAAAATTCTCACACGAGTGCTCCAAAATTAGTGCCGCTAGTAGCAAATACGTTTACCAAACAAGTTAGTGTGGAAACTTATCGTAGGGTATTAAGAAAAAATAATTTTAATGGTCGAGTTGCACGTCAAAAACTTTACAGCAACAAAAAAAATCAACAAAAGAGGCTGGAATTCGCAAAACTGTATCTAGTCAAAGATAGTACTTTTTAGGAAACTGTAATTTTTTCTGCAGAAAGCAAATACAACGTTTTCCAATCAGATGGAAGGAGTACAATTTGTTGACAGGAAAATAAAGAAATGGATTTGAAAAATGAAGCATGGCGGTGATTCGGTAATGGTTTAGGGATGTATGGGGGTCAGCGGGGTTGGAAATTTGGCATTTATAGATGGTTGTATTGGGTCACTCCATAAGTAATGGATAATTTTCATATAGGTGAAAATGGATGATACAATACTTTGCAATTATTGCAATAATGTATCAGATGTATATGAGATGCTCAATTATATGTATTTTTCCGGTCTTATCGTGGAAGATTAATAGTAATTACGCAAATTTACAAGAAAAATTTTAGTTATTATAAGTATCAAAAGGGCATATTAGACATATTTTGCTTTGGAAGATTTGTCAGAGCAACAATGTTATAATTACAGTGAAAAAATGTAAGAAAATTTATGGTTCAGATGTGATTAGTCTTACATGGGGACGATACGACCTCGGAAACTGAGTTTGGGACCAAACTTCATGTAGTGGTAGGGTATCCCAAAGGTATTAAGATAGTAACGTACTTGCTCGCCCTATCCAGCAATTTTCGAGAAAAAAAGGCTCCAAAGTTTCAGCATCTTATAAGAGAAATATTTTTTTCAGCACTCAAATAACTTGGTAGCTGTTCGGTAACGTGCAGGTTTGGCATGTCAAAGGTTTCAGGTTTGACTCCCGATGAAGTTTCGTTTTGTTTTTTCTTTACCTGAATAATTATTTAAAGCTTTTAATGCATTTTTTAAAAAAAGTATTTAAATAAAGATGAAATAATTTTTCTTGAAAATTTTTTTCGAAAAATGCTCTTTTTAAATTTTTACAATTTTATTTAAGAAAACGTTTTTTTCAGGACTTCTTTTTTAATTTTTTGCATTATCTTGCAAACATATTCTTATATTAAAGTGTTCATGTGGTATATTCCACGGAATATTGTGTATAGAGGAATGTATAAAATTCTTTCATGGATACATCACGTGGTCACTTTAATGTAATTTAATCATATACCATGTGAATGTTTTATTATACGAATATGTTTGCAAAATAATGCAAAAAAATGAAAAGAAATCCAGAAAAAAGAGCATTTTTCGAATGAAAATTGCAAGAAAATGTTATTTCATCTTCATTTAAATAAATTTCTTTGATAAAATGCATTAAATGCATAAAATAATTATTTAGGTGAAGAAAAAAAATGCTTCGGTCGAGCAAGCCTTGAATCTGACACTTCAAGTCGGTTCGTTACCCCCTAGCTATCAAACTAGTTGACAAGAGGTAAAAAATTTTTCTCTTATAAGCCTGATGCAGAAAGTTTAGAGCCTTTTTTCTTGAAAATGGTTGGATAATGCGAGCTAGTACGTTACTAGATGAATACTTTTGGGGTGCCCTACCACTACACGAAGGTAGGTCCTAAACTCAATTTTCGAGGTCGTATCCTCTCGTTGTTAGCCAAGGATAAAGATGGTTTCAACGATTTTGGTCCGGGAACTACACCCTTGAAGATGAGAAAATATCATGACATCCTCAAGAGTTTGATGATGAGATCCTGCGAACACTAGTGGAACAAAATCCTAGTTCAACGGTAGAATAATTAGTCAAGAAGGTCAATCAACTATTCATCGACACTTGGAAATGATTAGTAACGTTTCTCAATTGGGTCAATGCATTCCGCATGAGTTATCGGATGTTAAGTTAAAACAACATGTAGATTTTTGCATTTTTCATTTATGCCGATTACAAAATGATCTGTTTCTGAATAGAATTGTTACTGGTGATGAAAAATGGATTGCTTGTAACAATATTAGACGTCAAAAACAATGGATTGACTTGAACTGTGAAAGGAGGGCTTCATCCAAAAAAGTTTATTTTGTCCGTTGTGGGATATGGAAGGAATTATCCATTGTGAGCTATTACCAGAGAATTCAACCATCACAAAATAGTTGTATTGTGAACTACTAGTAGGAATAAACAATCCATTGATAAAAAACGGTCAGAATTAACCAACAGAAAAGGCATACTCTTTCATCACGACTACGCCCGACTCACACGGCACGCGAACCCTCCAAGAAACTGAAACAATTTGAATGGGAAGTTATGTCTCATCCTCCATATTCCCCTGACCTAGCACCATCAGATTATCATCTGTTCCGAGGTCTCCAAAATCACATCAATGGACAACGGCTTATCAGAGAGTGATGTCCGAAGGGAGCTCGACTCTTTCTTTAATACAAAGTCCAAAAAGTTTTATCGTCAGGGTTTTGGAAATTTACGAATTATGACGGGAAGAAGTTGTGAATAATAATGGAAAATATATTATGGATCAAAATTAATACAAGGTTGTTTTTTTCAAAATTTATTTGAAAAAACCGCATTTTTAATGGGATGATCCAATATATTACCTTTCTCCATTTTCATAACGAAAGAACAATACAATAGTTGAATAACTAAGCATATGTATGTGTTGCGATTGTAGAAGTCAAACATGACTTGTATACCAGTCCTTGATGTCTGAATAATTTTAGTAATAATACTTTTATTAGTTTGGTAAAAAAGTTATGCGAAACCCAAAAAAAAATATGGTCAGCGCATTGAAAATTGAGATTTATATGGGAAGAATTTGTAAATAGTAACGGAAAATATATTTGGACTCAAAAATATAATACTACTTTTTTTCACTCTTTAGAATCTTATTTTAAAACCGAATTACTAATGGGATGATCCAATATATGAACAGGCTAGCAGTGTATAGAAATTTTAAAAAAATAATTTGATTTGAAATCAAGTACCATTAATTTAACGATTAAAAATAATAATTATTTCCAATAAGACAATGAACTTAAGCACACAGCACGATTAGTCAGAGTCGATTTTACATAACACTCCACATACTTTAAAAACCACCACAAAGCCTGAACATGAACCCAATCGAACATTGATCATCAAAATTGAGAAAAAGTTAACAGTTCGTGAGATTTAAATCAAAAAAATATTGAAAAATAAAATAAGTTTGGGTGAATATTGACAACAATACAACACAACAATTAGTCAATAGTATAAAAAGTATTTAGAATCAGTGATCAAGATTAAGAGTGGTCTAACAAAATATTAAATTAATTTATACAAACATTATTACGCATGTTCAACTTAAAAGTATAAATACTTTTGTGGTGTAATTTTATGAACAAGTCTAGAATATATTTTTTTCTCGAATAATTGTTATTTAGTTCTGTCCAAATTTTCTATATATTATCTGTTAGTATACATGTTATCAACAAATTAATAATAATATATATTTTTTTTGACAATTTCTTAAATTTCTTATCAAAAACTATATTAGTAATTTGTATATGAATGCTTATGTAGGTCACTGCATTTAAAAATATGCGTTTGGATGCTTCTGTAAATAATCTAGAATTGAGTAATTGTTTATAGAACCTTTTATTTAAATAGTAAGAAAACGTTTCTTCATTATTCTCACCTTCTAGATTTATTTGTTGAATGATAACTATTGTCTGCAGAAAATAAGTGACTTTATTGACATTTTGAAACGCCTGACTGTACTTAATCGAAAATTACAAAGACCGTGTGAAAATGTATTAACATACCAGGGAGAAGGTTTTACGTGTGAGCAATTTTTATTCGTTCATAATATAAATCGTCTAATGAAACAGTTTTACTTTTCTTTTTAGAAATATTTAGTGTTAAGTAATTTTGTAACATTGTAATACAATGACACACATTCATTAAGTGATGAGCAATTTATAAACGGTTTTTGTCTATTTAATGTCACGTACTGAGTGCACATTACTGATTGCAGGATTACATTATGTTAAAAATCGATTCAATCTATACAAGGAAGGAGGTAAATCGCAAACACTAGAAGATCTATAGCACATCCAATCACATCCACCCGGTACACATTTTTGTCTATCCGGATTTAGTACACATTTTTTGGTTTTTTAATCTAGATTTTAATGTTTTTCGATCCGGATTCATGCATTTTTTTTGTTTTTCCAATCGAATTCACTTCTTAATTATGATCTTTTGAGTAGAACTTCCACACATTTTCAATCTTTCGAGCCGGATGTGCACATTTGTTTTATCTTTCGTGTAAGATTTTTAAGTCCTTCGATCCTAGTTCATATTTTTTTTAGGTTTTTCGAATAGAATTTACACACATTTTTAATCTTTCAAGCTTTATTCATACATGTTTTTGATCTTTAGAGTCAGATTTTTATGTCTTTCCATCCCAATTTATACCTTTATTGATTCTTCAAATCGAATTTGTTTCTACTTTTGGACTTTCGAGTAGAATTTACACACATTTTTGATCTTTCGAGTCGGATTTATACATTTTTTTCCGATCTGTCGAGTCAGATTTTTATGTCTTTTGATCCAGATTTGTATATTTTTTATTCTTCGAATCGAATTTACTTCTTTTTTTGGTTTTTCTAGTAGAATAAATACACATTTTCAATCTTTGCAGCCGGATTCATACTTTTATTTATCTTTAGAATCAGATTTTTATGAGTTTGGATTCTAATTCATATATTTTTTGTTTTTTTGAATCGAATTTATTTCTTATTTTAAGATTTCTAGTAGAATTTAGACACATTTTTAATCTTTTTGGCCGGATTTTTATAGTTTTTGATTTTTAAATCAGATCTTTGTTTTTCTTTCCGGATTTATACATTTTTTTGTTTCTCGAATCGAATTTTGTTCCTTTTTTTTAATCTTTCGAGTAGAATTTACACACATTTTTAATCTTTCAAGCCGGATTTTTATATTTTTTGAGTCAGATTTTTATGTTTTTCTATCCGGATTCATACATTTTTTTGTTTTTCGAATCGAATTTACTTCTTTTTTTAATCTTTAGTGTCGGATTTTTATGTCATCTGATTCGAATTCATATTTTTTATTTTTTTTCGAATTGAATTGACTTTTTTTTGACCTGTCGAGTAAAATCTACTCACATTTTTAATCTTTAGAGGTAGATTTATACATTTTTTTGATCTTTCTAGCCAAAATTTTATGTCGTTCGGTCCGAGTTTATACATTTTTCGATTTTTCGAATCGAATTAATTTCTCTTTTTGGACGTTCGAGTAGAATTTACACACATTTTCAATCTTTCTAGCCGAATTCATACATATTTTTGAAATTTAGTGTCAGATTTTTATGTCTTTCTATTCGGACCCACTTTTTTTTGAATCGATTTTTTTTTCTTTTTTGGTCTTTCGAATAGAATGGACACACATTTTCAACCTTTGCAGCTGGATTCATACCTTTTATTGATCTTTAGAGTCATATATTTATGTTGTTCGATTCGGATCTATCTATTTCTTGATTTCGAGGTAAATCTACTTCTACTTTTGGTATTTCTAATAGAATTTACACACATTTTCAAACTTTCTAGCTAAATTCATACATGTTTTTGATCTTTAGAGTTAAATTTTTATGTTTTTTTATCCAATTTCATACATTCTTCTTGCCTTTGAATCGAATTTACTTTTTTTTCGAAATTTCGAGTAAAATTTACACATATTTTTATTCTTTCAAGCCGAATTCATACATTCTTTTAATGTTTTTTTTTTGATATTTCGAGTATAATTTACATATATTTTCAATTTGTCGAGCCAGATTCATACAAATTATACAATATTGATGATCGATAACTTTTCCGTTCCCAAAATTCAAATGACGGTTCAATGATAACCAATTACGCAATATACAGGATAAAAAAAAACTATAATCTCTGAGATCCAGGAAAATAAAATCAATGAGTGTTTTTTAAGGATCAAAAAAGCTTTGACAGTGATATGCTTTGGTTGTGAGACATAACTTTCAATGTGAACATCACACATACACACATATTCATATATATATATATATATGGATATATATATATATATATCCTCCTTTTAATACTTCCATGTGGAAGTATTAAAAGGAGGATTTAAAATTCATGTTCTCTTTAATTTACTCACAAATTATTTATACAAATCTCATGTATGTATACGAACACGATAATCATCCCAAGAAACAGAATACACATGCTAGTAATTACCAACAAACATAACAAACCATACAAATGATTATAGTAAACATTTACTTAAATATCCATAAAACAATAAATAATTCATACATTTTCAAACATCATAAATATTACCTTCACAGTCTCAATCTTTTATATTACATACATTTATATATTCGATAACTAGTTTCCATACCAGTGACATCTTCAGATAGAATTTAGATATCTGTTAAATTTCAAATAACTTATATATCAGACAACCTACAATCAATAAGTCTATCTAAATGTCCTTGAAACTAGTAATAGAAAACAGAAATTCATAGACGAGGACTGTCAGAAGAATGCGTCAATGGAATTACATATATAAAAACGTACTATTTAAAAAATATTATTTATTTATCAGTTAGAACATTTATTTGTCTGTTTCCAGACATGAAATCATATGAAAACGTTTTCAAATAAAACCGAGATTTAATCCCTTCATTATCTTTACAGTATATTCATCGAATCTTATGTATTGAAATAATATCTAAATATATTTAACATTTCACAACCAAATAAATGTGCAAGAGGTTTGATCTCAAAGTATCCGGAAAAAAACATCCGAAACAATAAACGCTTGTGGATGTTTTTCAGTAAAGCTTCAAGTCTTAGTTCTTTTTGCTTTATCTAAGAGTTTAGTCGTTTTGTTTATTATTCTATAAAGTGTATCGAATTTAGGAACTAATATATAAACAAAAAAAATCATATATGTATATATAAATAAAATAAAATATTAAGAACTGTACATGACTTACGTTATCGATTCAAATTCCGTCGAGATTCACAACGTTTATTTTTTGTTTAAAAAAAGAAGACACATATATAATATAAATACGCGCACATATATGTATGTATATATATATATTTATGCAATAATCAGATAGAAAACACACATTCACGCACAGAAATGTCACGTATCAACACATATCGTTTGGTATTTTGAGCGTAGATAAAATTGAAAGAAGTAATGGATGCTTCAACCTTGGTTACAGCAATATTTTGTATGGAGCATCGACATCGGTTTAACGTATTATAGATGTTATGTGTGTGTGTGTGTGCGAGAGTGTATCTATGTGTATGCTCCATGCACCTACTACTTCTTCTGTGCTCACGTTTATATGGAAGGACAGGTTTTTTTCCCCACCTACTGACGAGTTTTGCCAACTATCGTTGTCATCGAGCTCGTCTGGAATATCGGAATATCGGTTTTCGTATAAGCACACATACATCTGTGTAATAAAATACTATATGTATATATATATATATATATATATATATATATATGCGTCTACACGTGTATATACAGGCTGCACCAGTGGAGCTGGAAATTTAAAAACAGGCTAACTCACTTAAGTCGGAGTGAGAGGATAAAACTAAGCGATGCATTGTTAGTTATTCATGCGAATCTATTAAATTTGAAGCAGTGGTCCGGTACACATCGAGCTTTCGCTCTGAAATCATTTCACGAACACGGCAAGTGCGCTACAACTGTACAACGGCTATTTGCGCAATCATTATGTGATTCCGCGCCGTGGGCACGTACCGATCACTCATGGCATGAACTTGTGCATTCAGAAAACTGAGGAAACTGGTTCCGAATTCAGTGTGAAGCATCAACTGTCTAAGACCGAGATTCACAGACTTGTTTCGCTTACTGCCCTTGTCAGAAAGAATTACTCAACGCCTTCGTGGAAATCTACCTTCTTCCCGGACTTCCCGACAATGCAGGACACGTTCGATTTCCAACACTTGCTTGATAAGACCTGTCTGCGGACTTGAGCACAGATCGGTTATAAAATGCATTTTGTGTGTCTATTTGGAGAATTAATTAATCACTACGAATTTAATGGTATGTTACATGGCAGATGAAACATGTACGGACAGGTTTTCAAATTTGTTTTCTTCTTTCTTTATACTTTCATCGACTGCTTATATTTATTTAAGGGGACCCGGTGGTCTAGCGGCCTAAAATTTAAGCTATTTTAAAATTTTTTTTGCTATATGAGGGTAATGAATAATGCTTTCAAATTTTTTTACACTTATTTTATTACTAATAAACTACACAAAAATGAAAATAAAGACAAAAAATATTTTTTTTACATTAGAAAAATGATGCTGAAGTCTCCCTCTCTAAAAAAATGGAATTGCGTGGTGAATGATGATTTATCTCTCCCTCTGATCTGAAATAAAACAATTGACGAATTTTTAATTAGTATAAGTATAGCTATCGCAGGAATGTAGAATAAAAAAAAAAAATTTGACAAAATGGCGCGTAGTCAAAAGTACAAGTTTGAAAACGACCAGTATTTTTGAATGTTTTGTTAATAAAAAAAATATAAATATTTTACGGAAACTATTAGTTTTAATTCCAGCGAGAGCTAGAACTATTCAGAATAACATATTGAAATTTCAGACAAATCGGTCAAGTAATTTTTTTTTCTGGCCCCCGCAAGACGAAAAAAAGTAGTTTCGAGATAAACGCGTGTCAATAGAGCCGGCTCCACTTATTCTTCTACCTACCTGACCTTCTAATGGGCTGTAGATCCTGAAATACTCTGAATTTCGTCATCAAATTTTAACAGTATATTTTTAAGATACTATACTTTCGAAAAAAAATCGATTTTTCGAAAATTCTAGACCACCGGGTCCCCTTAATGCACTTGAATTCTTCCGAGATCACTATCGCTCCTCTGGATTGCTCCAGGGCCCACCAGGGTACAGTGTCGCCCACTTTGGGAAATACTGGTCTAAAAAAACAGTAAACAAAAAATACTGACCGTGTTAAGCCCCATGCACACTAGTGACACTTCACGGCAACACATGTAACCAGACGTACCTTGACGTGATGTAGGGTATTACAATATCATCACGTGTGACTGTCACGTTTTGTATTGCGCAGCCGCGTGCACACAATTGAGAAGACTTGTGTTTGCGCGCCATTATCATATTGCTGGACGTCGTTGATTTTATTACTGAAATTATAAGGGAGAGAGAAATAAGTAATTCATCAGAGTTTGATGAAGAAATACTCAGTGTTTGTACTGTGATAGCTCATAATCAAATTCATAAGAAAAGAATTTGGGTTCATGAGCTAAATTTAAAAAGAAAAGGAAAGGGTGAGTTCCATCGTCTTGTGAAGGAGTTTCAAGAGCACCCTAATCGGTACAAGATGTATATCAGGATGTCGAAAGAAAAGTTCGGATAACTGCATGGCCTTATCGAAGAGAATGTAAGATCCAAGAACACAGAAATGCGAGAAGTCATTAGTACGGAAGAAAAACTCGCCCTTTGTTGAAGGTGAATTTCACACAAAACAACTATCTTAATTTATTTATTTATTATTTTCTTGTAATGCTACAACTATATATTGTACTTCGCTCTCAGAGGAGAGTGCTAAGTATAATGTAGAGCTGTCGACGAATCTTCTACGTTTTTGATGTTTTTTGTAGTTTTTCGAGTACGTAAAGATGGTACCAAAAAATACATTTCCGTGTCGAACTTCAGGCGACTGTAAAATACAACATTCGCTGTGCAGCATCTCCACTTTTTTCTGCCGTTTACAAAGCTTTTTAAATTGAATATTTAATTTTTAGATTTCTTGCCATGGAAACTCTTTCAAGAGCTTTGAATTCAGTTATCGTATAGGATTCAGCACGGTAGGACAGATAGATCTGTTTGCGATGCTGTTTGGAAGAGATTGAGTCCAATTTTCATGCCAGTGCCAAATTAAAACATTTGAAAAATGGCTGAAAAATTTAAAAATCTGTACTTAAAAATCAATTCCTAAACCGCGTTACAGTAACTGATGGGAAGAATATCACCATGCAGTGTCCGATTTGAGGAGACTCGAAATGTTTTAATTATAAAGGCTTCTGTTCACTCGTTCTACTTGGAAAAAAGTTGCAAGACCTAGTACTTTTCACACTACCAGGCAACCCATCGAGTGAAAACTCTCCGCCGCTTCCCTACGTTACATTTGGAGATGAAAGTTTCCCGCTGAAATCATACTTATTTCGACCATATAATAGACATCACCGTGCAGAAGATGAAAACAAAAAGATATTCGATTATCGATTAGCGAGAGCTCGAGAATCGTTGAAAATGCGTTTTCTATTCTCGCATCACGGTGCAGGGTATTTCGCCAGCCACTAAATTGTTTTCTGTATGAATTACACCGTTACAAGATGTTAAGCATCATGTCGTAGCAGTCTCACAACTTTATATTGCTACGTTTACCTTTACCTAGATTTTAGAAACAATCTGTTGGCCGCTATCAAGATTTTTTATATTATTCGATAATAATAACTGTCATAAAAAATATTTTAATAAATAACAATGTCGTTAATTTATTTTAGAGTTATTTTTACATCTGGAATAACCAAATTGCTTTATTAGGTAATATTACACTATACTATATGTTATATTATTTATAATATATATTATACTAGGTTATATGAGGGTGGTCCCAGAAGTACCTGACCCAACAAAGGAAACACAAAAATTTTGGAAAAAAATATATTTATTTTTCAACATAATCTCCTTTCAGCTCTACACACTTTTCCCAGCGATGTTCAATAAGTTCGATACCCTTTTTATAATAATAACTGTTTTTCTCCTCAAAATACCCATTAACTGCCGACATCACTTCTTCATCGTTGGGAAATCTTTGACCACTGAGCCATTTTTTCAAGTTTGGGAACAGAAAATAATCCGAGGGGGCTAAATCTGGCGAATAGGGTGCATGAGGTAGCAATTAAAACTTTAATTCATTAATTTTGGCCATTGCAATGACGGATTTGTGAGCTGGTGCATTGTCTTGATGAAACAACCCTTTCTTCTTAGCCAAATGCGGCCGTTTTTGCTTGATTTCTTCGCTCAAACGTTGCAATAAGTTCGCATAATACTCGCCGTTGATAGTTTTTCCTTTTTCAAGATAGTCAATGAAAATTATCCCACGCGCATCCCAAAAAACCGACGCCATGACCTTGCCTGCAGATGAAACGGTCTTCGCCTTCTTCGGAGCCGGTTCTCCCTTTTTCAGTCCATTGTTTTGATTGTTCTTTTGTCTCGGGTGTGAAGTGATGGACCCATGTTTCATCCATGGTTATGAAACGGCGCAAAAATTCTGCTTTGTTGCTGTGAAACTTCGCTAAACACTCAATTGAAACATCTTCACGACTCTGTTTTTGCTCGAGTGTGAGCAAACGCGGCACCCATCTTGCACACAGCTTTCTCATGTCCAAATTTTCAGATAATATGCGATGTACCGCACTTTTTGAAATGCCTACTATGTCTGCTAGCTCGCACACTTTCAGTCGACGATCATCCAGTACCGCTTTGTGGATTTTCTTCGCCATTTCTGGAGTCGTCACCACATTTGGTCGACCACTGCGATGCTCGTCTCGGCAGCTCGTACGGCCTCGTTTAAACTCTGCTACCCAATATTTCGCAGTTGTAAACGAAAGAGCAGACTCACCCAGAGTAGAATCCAGTTCAGCTTTTATATTGGTTGGGCTGAGGCCTTTCAAATAAAAGTATTGTATCACGTAACGATGACCATTTTTCTCCATTTTCACAAATTCACTGAAAACGTTCACTATTGATGGCTGCCAAACAAATACTAAACAACGTGGCGTCCTCAAACTTGAAACATATGCTTTATAGATTGTGTTCTTTCTAATACAGTGATATTTTTCAAACAACTACCGCCATCTCTAGGTAAGGCCGGGTACTTCTGGGACCACCCTCGTATTATACTATACTATAATAAAATAAAAAAAATACATTTTTATGTTATTTTCAATTAAAATCGACACATTTCCAATTTATCTCGAAACTTTTCAAACTGAATAAGTTATCAACTGACAACTGATTTAAATGTGTTATTACACATTGTCATCACGAAATGTCTGCAGAAACAGGAATATGTGAGAACGTTTCAACACTAGTCGCGATAAGAACCGTACGCGTCAGGCGTGATATGCATGCAGTGACAGTAGTGTGCATCGACACCATTGAGACCAATGTAAAATAAGCTCTCACATATGATCTTATCACGTGATTGTACGTGACGTGTTAGTAGTGTGCACGGGGCTTTAGAGTGCTGTAACTAGTAAGCTCTCGATTTTCCTGTAATGACTCACCTGCACTGAAAATTAGTAACATATTTATACCTCAAATTTTATATAAAGATTTACAGTCCTGGTCATATCATTAGATGCACCTTATTTATTTTGATAAAATAGAGAATGGGATGCCCGCAAAATCTAATAATATAGTTTTTATATCCATAAATAAAAATAACAGGTGGGCTGAAAAGTTCGCAGGCTGACACATAAATGGCGCTACTAGTATCAAATCCATATGATTTTTAGTTAGCCCTAACCTTCAAAAGACGCGTGTGTAAATTTGACAGCTGTTGCACTATTAGTATCTGAGTTATAGCATTTTTAGTGAAAGAACTTTTGTTACCTTGAAAAAATGGATAAAAAGGAATTTCGTGTGTTAATGAAGCATTGCTTTTTGGCGAAAAAAAATACTGTTGAAACCAAGGCTTGGCTTAATAAACATTATTCGGACTCTGCACCAGGAAAATCAACCGTAGAGAAGTGGTTTGCTAAATTTAAACGAGGCGAAATGAGCACCGAGGACGATGCACGCAGTGGACGCCCCAAAGAGGCTGTTACCGACGAAAACATCAAAAAAGTCCACAAAATAATTTTTGATAACCGTAAAGTGAAGTTGATTGAGATAGCTGAGACCCTAAAGATATCAAAAGAACGTGTTGGTCATATCGTGCATGAATATTTGGATATGCGAAAGCTCTGTTCAAAGTGGGTGCCGCGCGAGCTCACAATCGACCAAAAACAACAACGAATCGATGATTCTAAGGAGTGTCTGGAGCTGTTCAATCGTAATAAATCCGAATTTTTGCGTCGATATGTGACGATGGATGAAACATGGCTCCATCATTTCACACCGGAGTCCAATCGACAGTCAGCCGAGTGGACTGCACGTGATGAACCGACTCCAAAGCGTGGAAAGACGCAAAAGTCGGCTGTCAAGGTTCTGGCATCAGTATTCTGGGATACTCATGGTATAATATTCATTGACTATCTTAAAAAGGGAAAAACCATAAACAGCGACTATTACGTAGCGTTATTGGAGCGTTTAAAAGACGAAATCGCGAAAAAGCGTCCTCATTTGAAGAAGAAGAAAGTGCTGATTCATCAAGACAATGCACCGTCTCACAAATCAATGAAATCGATGGCGAAATTGCAAGAATTGGGCTTCGAATTGCTTCCGCATGCACCGTACTCTCCAGATCTGGCCCCCAGCGACTTTTTTCTGTTCTCAGACCGCAAGAGGATGCTCGCTGGACGGAAATTTTGCTCCGATGAAGAGGTAATCGCCGAAACTGAAGCCTATTTTGAGGCTAAAGACAAATCGTATTATAAAAATGGTATCGAAAAATTGTATGACCGCTATAATCGTTGTATCGCCCTCGAAGGGAACTATATTGAATAATAAAATCAAATTCTATCAAAAAAAAATTTTTTTCTATGCAAGCCTACGAATTTTTCAGCCCACCTGTTATATAATTTACTCAAACATTGACAAATAATAAATAACACAATTTTAGTATTAATAGTAATATTATTATAATATTTTTCAATATCTTAGTATCGCCAATTGAGCAATTATGATTAGTTATCTTTTTTCAGTTTATGGAATGAAGCTTAACACTAGATTTACGGGGATTTATTATATACCTATTTTTACTGAAGTCCGTCATTTTGACGGATACATTAAAATAGAGTTTTTTGGTAATAACAATTATTTTTTTTTATATCACTATATTTTTATTAACAGAGATTAACAATATATTTTTTACATATAAATTGTATTTTTAAGGTACGTTTTCCGTACACAAACTTATTGTACTCACGGAAAATATTATCGGATCTATTTTTTTACAAAATCCGATTTGGCAGGACTTCAGATTGTTATTTTGGAATTTTTTATATCCGACGACTGTTCCGACGTAGTCTTACGATCATCTCTGTAATCCCTCTCTAATTAATCTCTGTAGTCTCACGCTAATTATTTAGACAATTGAAAAATATTTTTTTTCTCGATATATCTAGTCCAATAATCTCCTTTTATAATATCCACGCATTGATAGCTGCTAAATCTAAGATGTTATAAAATACTACGGCCATCTACGGAACCCTGCTTTGACACGATATTTTCTTGCCATTTGATCTACCATATCCACTCCAAAATTTGTCCTGTAGAATGAAATTGTTTCCGGGATACGTTTATTATCGTTCCCTATTTTTACAAATTTATATCATAAACTGAGTAATAGTACCTTTTTCTTGTAAATTGTTAGAATATCATTTTCTTATTTATAAAGACGTGTGGAAAACTGGACCTTATTATCTTTCTTAGACTTTGCAGTTTTTGGTATTACTTTTCCTTATATCTTATTTGGCTTGAGCGCTTGATTAATCCTGAATGAATTAAATAGTCCACAATTAATCAAGTAAAGCACTACTTTCTTTGTCGATTTTATTGTTTTCCTAAGGATACTACATGTTGAAAGATATTGGTCGGCAAGATCAACACTTTTCATATAGTTATTATACTGCACAATGGATACTGGCTTTTTCACTTCCTCTCCAGTTTGCCCATTTGTTTTTCCTGTTGCACAAGAGGAAGGATCATGAATAGTTGAAATCATTCGAACTTCTCTTCCATCCCGTCAAATCAATAATAGGATGTCACCTTTCTTCGCAACACTATTTGACCTCTTTTAAGCGCAGATGCTAAAGACTAATCACTTTTAATTTCATATGGAACTTATAACCTCAGCGAATGCGTTTTCCGTTACACTGCTCCACTCTAAATGATAACAACGCTAATACGTGAGTTCTCGTGATTGGCCACAAGCTCTAGAACAGAAAACACGAGAATTCTCGTGATCCATCCGCAATGTGTTAAGAAGATTAAGATGCGAAGTGTATAACGTTTAAGAGGAAAGTTTATAACGATGCATATAAGAAAATTAAGTATCTATAATAAATCTTTTCATCAATTCTGATTTATGTGTTTTCTTGAAGGCTATAAATTAAAATTTGACCTAATTGAAGGTAGTTCTTATCACAGTAAACTTTCTATAATTAAAAATGGGTAGAAAAAATGAACAAATGAGGTGTTTATTGTGATCATTGTATATTGTTAGTACTTATCTATTAACACATTGAGTGATTAACAAGTTATCAGTTAACACATTTAGTACTATTAAACTTTGTGAAAAAAAAACGTTGATCTCTTTATCGGTTTACATTTCTTAACGATAGATTTACGGGTATCGACTGTATCGACCTATTTTACTGAAATCAGTTATTTTGACGGATACATTAAGATACAGTTTTTTGGAAATAACAATTAATTTTATTTTATATTACTACATTTCTATTAACCGAGATTAACAGTATATTTTTTATATATAAATTCTATTTTGAGGGTACATTTTCCGTACACAAACTTTTTGCACTCACGGAAAATATTATTGGATCTATTTTTTAAAAAAATCCGATTTGGCAGGACTTCAGATTGTTATTTTGGAATTTTTTATATCCGACGACTGTTTGGAAGTAGTCTTACGATCATCTCTCTAATCCCTCTCTAATTCATCTCTGTAGTCTCTCGCTAATTCTTCAGACAATTGAAAAATAATTTTTTTTCTCGATACATCTAGTCCAATAGTCTCCTTTTACAATATCCACGCATCGATATCTGCTAAATCTAAGATGTTATAAAATACTACGGCCATCTATGGGACCCTGCTTTCACACGACATTTTCGTGCCATTTTATCTACCATATCCACTCCAAAATTGGTCTTGTAGAATGTAATTGTTTCAGGGATACGTTTATTATCGTTCCCTATTTTTACAAATTTATATCATGAACTGAGTAATAGTACCTTTTTCTTTGACTTGCTTTTGTAAATAATTAGAATATCATTTTCTAATTTGTAAAGTCGTGTGGAAAACCGGACCTTATTATCTTTCTTAGATTTTGCAGTTTTTGGTATTACTTTTTCATTTGCACTTATAGTCCCAATTAGAGTAGTTTTTGCAAGTAACTTTTTCGCAAGTAAATTCCAATTGTATGTAAAATAGAATTCCAATTCTAAATAACTAGAGGGACGAAGAATAGTCTGTGAGCTCGATTCTTCCAATTCAACCAAAAATTCTATGGTATATGCGCTATTTAATTTCTCGAAGGAATAAACACGACATTCACTTTCACATTTTCATTTTCTTCGTCCTCTACAGTATCAGATCTCTTCGCGGTATTAGTTATACTTTGATGTATAGAAACTCTTAAGATTCTTAACACATAATTTGTTAACCTGTCAGTTTGACGGGTGTTCGGATAAATAGGTGCACTATTATACAGTTACATGAAAGTAGAAAGCTGGTGGATAAATTGAATTGAGACATATATTCATATCATTATACCAATAAAAGTCAATATAATGTTTCAAAAAATAACATTTATGTTTTCTTTATTTTTAAGAATGAAATCTGAAATCCGTCAAATTGACGGGTTCCGTAAATCTAGTGTTAAGGAATAATAAACATGGAATAGAGCTGCCTGGTAATATCTAAAAATGTCCCTTTATGTAAATGCAATGGAAAACATCTCATTTAAAAATACGGATTGTACAGAATGATTATTTCAATTCCAGCTTTTAATCTATTCAATGTATTTAAACTACACAAGTAAGAAAGTGATTAAGTAATAAAACCGTTCATGAACAATTTTTTTAAGCAATTAAGAACACCAATTTCGGTTGTACAATACGTACATAACCTCATACTTACATACATCTAGTATTAAATGAAATTTAACTTTGAAAAATAGATTTCAGTGATAAACACTTTGTTTCATATTTAAAATTCATTAACATGAAATTTATCAACTGAATACCACATTATACCAATTATTTATATATATATATATATATATATATATATATATTTACACTTCTTATAACTAACTGTCTTTCTATGACATATCTCTAACAGGTTTTCATTTTCTTTAAGTGTTTTTAAAAAGTAGCGAGAGAGTGTTTAAGACATCCTGTTCGACTTTGAATGAACAGCCATTCTTCGAGCTCGTGATGATGAAATCTTGACAAAAATTGTGCAACAGAGGGTGTACGATTGCAAGATTCACACGCGTCGATCCCTGAGGAAATCACGTTTAAAACCATTAATGAAATCAAAAGTTTTGTAGTCAGCTCGAGACAATCTAAACTAAACTAAGGAGATGTGTGAAAGTATTGTCTTCGGCGATGAAAAATAATTCTAGCTCCATGCAGACGATGGGCGGTTCTTAGTAAGGAGGATCGAAGTAAAATTGCATGAAAGTTGTGTTCAGTAAAGTCCTGTAAAATCTGAAGGAGTCGGTATTAGATTGTTTTAGTAGTCGTAAATTAGAACGTTTAACACTTAGTAAAAATTTAGTTTATATAATAAGCATGGATGATATATATATATATATATATATATATATATATATATATATATATATAATTAATAAATTAATATATATATATATATATATACATATATATATATATATTAATATATATATATATATATATATATATATATATATACATATAATTTGCAATTATTACAATAGTCTATAGGCAAATTATTAGATGCACGTTGAATTTTTTTCTAAAACAGTGATGAGGAAGCCCACAACAGTGACTAATATAGTTTTTATATGCATAAAAAAATAAATAATTTATTGAAACATTGACAAGTGATGAATAACACAGTTTTAACATTAAAAGACATATTTTTATTTATTTTGGTCAAGTGTATATTTGTAGGAAGAAAATCATAAGCTTATTTAACACTAGACTTACGGAACCCGTCAATTTGACGGGTTGCTGATTTCATGCTTAAAAATTCCGAACATGTAAATATTATTTTCTAGTTATCATATATTGGTTTTTAATGATGTAATGTACTGAATATATATCTCCACTCATTTTATCCGAAAGACCTATATTTTCTTATGTCTATATGTTGTATACCTGTTTTTACGAAAAGCCGTCAAATTGACGGGTGACTTAATTTACAATCGATCGTTTCAATTGTTGCGGAATAACAAAAATGAAATGAGAATGAGTAAGGAAAAACAAAATAAATAACGGCTGTTTAGCAGCGTGTACGTAAACGAACAGCTTTGAACTATTTGTTTACAAAAAGAGCAAACCTTATCATATCACGAATGATCTTTTCAACTGTGCAGCTTGCAGAGAAAGGATGTGATATTTGGAAATTTAGTGAGACTGAAATTGTTATTTATAATACAATTAGAGCAAAGTTAGTGATTATTTCAAAAGTGAATTTTGTAGAAAAAGAAGTGGAGTTTATTGACTAAATAAAGGTTTGAATTTTTCAAAGTAGTTTGAAAATCTATCCATAAAGAAATATTTTTTTACATTTATGTTCTGTCTACTTGGCTAGGTATTATGGACAAGTCTCGAAAAGGTATTGAATTGATAAAAAAAAACGAATCAGTATAGACGAAGACCTATCTGGATCGGATTCTGATGCAAATGTTGTCGAACTATTGGAAAGCGATGTAGAAATTAGCAATGTGAACAACAAAACTGATGATTCTGAAGACAGTGATGATGAAAATCTTCGTAACATATGATACAAAAGAAAAAAGATGCCTATTATTTTAGATGCTGAGAGCGAAAGTGATACAGAAGCTGATGATACCTGTAGTAATGAAGACAATTCGATCGAACGTTTTCTTGATGGAAGTTTATGGAAAACATTAGAAAAAGGTGGAGGTTGTGGTAGATTACCAGCTTATAGTATGTTCAAAGATGTGCCAGGACCGACTGCGTACGTAAAAAAATATTATTCTTGGCAATGTAAGTAGCGCATTTGAACTGATAATTGATGAAGATATGATTGAGTATACCAAAATAAGTGCTGAAATCGAGGCGGATAAAGTTTTCGAAAAAGATTGAGTGGTTACAAGGTCACAATTACGAGCTTTTCTAGCGATTTTATATGCCCGAGTGGCGTATGAAGCAAAGAATTTAGGCCGTGGAAGAAATATTACTACTGACAACTTTTTCACAAGCATTTCCCCTGTAAAAACGTTACTTTAAAAAAAAACAACTCTTGTAGAGACTGTACGTGCAAACAGAAGAGAATTTCCAAAAATTGCAAAGCCTAAGAAGGATGATATAATCTGATTTTCTACAAAACTTTATAAATCATATGGGTACGTTCTCACAGATTACAAATCCAAGCCAAAAAAAAGGTATTATTGCTTATTTCTAAACATAAAAATGTCAAAATAGAAGGTAATGTGCTAAACGCGTCCCTGAAACAATCACATTTTACAACAAAACCAAGTTTGGGGTGGATGTTTTAGACCAAATGGCTAGAAAATATAGCGTGAAAGCAGGGTTCCGCAGAAGGTCCCTTCATGTGTTTTGTAACATTTTAGATTTGGAAGCCATCAATACCTGCATATTGTACAAAGAGACCACTAGAGTAAACATATCTTGAAAGAATTTTGTTTTTTCACTGATTGAAGAACTGGGCAGTGATTTTCGCGACGAACAAAATACTAGTTCCAATTCATTGCCAGTTATACAAAATCTTAATGTACGAAAGTCTTTCCAAATCGGATTATGTAAGAAAAATAGGTCAATAATATTTATATTGAGTGTAACAAGTATGTATGCGGAAAATGTACATTCAAAATGGAGTTTATATGTAAAAAATGTACTGAATAAAACTGTTAATAAAAATCTATTGACATAAGATAAAAAGATTTACAAAAAATTGCATTTTATATTACCCGTCAAAAGGACGGATTTCAGTAAAAATAGGTATACAGTCGATACCCGTAAATCTAGTGTTAACAATTATTTGAGCTGCCTTTTGGCGGCAATAAAAGATTCCATTCGTTTTAAAATGCTGTTAATGCATACCTGTACAGTTTTTTGCATCCGTAGGTGAAGAAATTCAGAAACGAATATTTTTTTTCTATTAGTTGGGTCTTGTCCGTTATGATCATCTTTTCTTCTTCTCTCTTCATCAACTCCCATACCTTTTTTTATTGGTGTTATATCTGCTTAATTTCCCGGTCAAGACAACAGTAATAATTTTTATTCATCTACAAAGGATTTTACTGATTAAAAATTATGGAATAAAGTTCCATTTTGCACAAAAATTAAAAGTTCTCCATTAGGAAACCATTCTCAAGTTTAGGGACTAGCCAATTTTTCAACATCTCTTTGTACTGATCCTGCTTCATTATTCCATGAAACACGTACAGACTTCCAATTTCTTTGTCACAGACAACCGATCAAATCATGACTTGTCTTGGATAATTACAGTCTGTACTTTAAAATTTGAACAGTACTTATCATCAGGTCGTCAACGTGCAAACTGAAATTTGTTCGCTAAAATTTCAACTATGCTGTCATCACAGAAACAAATCTTAAATGAAACGAAAAAACACATGGTCGTTGAGTTTAAAACTTACAACACGCATTTAATCAGAAATTAAATACATTAAAAATAATATTTTATGATCTAAAGAAGTTCAAATTTCGATCCTTATGATCTCTTGCCCATTTGATACGTTTCGTTTTCATAGCGCCTGTTAATTTAGCCTTCCGAGCGGATCTGTAGGTTTTGAAGTTCATTTCAGAAAATTTACGACTTAGAGTCCTCTCAGATATAGATATATTAGTGCTTTAGAGCTTACACCTAATTTGTTCCCTGGTAGAATATCGGTTTCCAGGCAAGTCTTGTTCATGAACCGTTATTACTTTACACTAAATATAGGTTTCGGCCACACTTTTTCTCATTTTGACAGTCTAAGTCTTGTCTTAAATGAATTTTCTTTTCGATCCGATCCAGATATGTTAAATTTTATAGCTATCTCTGAATTTGTGCAAGTTTTCATGCCAATTATCGGGTTTACTTCTTTCATTTTTGTTGCTGCAAATCACACATTATACTCATCCTTTTTATATAACATTAATGTTTTTTACAAGAAAGCACTGTTTGTAGACAAGACATTTATAATTTAACCTATCAAAGTATGACTAAACATAAAAAAATTAAATTTCAATAACAAACACTTAAAACAAGTCTGTACTAAGAACCCAAGTGATGCATGTTCAGATATGCTTAGCATCTCTATAAGACATGTGAGATGACACGTTGTAAAAAACGATTTAATTTCTTAGAACAATAATTTCTGTATATAATTCTTCCAATTAAAACAAAACTATATGTGCTGTATTGAAAAGCTAGTCCTAGGATGTCAGTAAACTGTAATCAAACTCAGGTACATCTTATAATTTTGACATGGACTCTAAATTTTCATCCGTATAAAATTCAAATTGTTCAGAAGTTAAAAGATACTGATTTACCTGCCTTGCACATGATTTTTTGTTTAGATTTGCGACCACAATTTGAATGAAGATGAGAACATAATTCACAATTTATTCGTGTTAGATTAAACGCATCTTCGTTAAACTATCATAATAGTCGATATGGAGTCCTAACAACTCACTTAAATCGCTTCAAAAGCGCTTGATGAAGAGAGAAGTGGAAGAGATAATTAGAACCGACCAAATCCAACTAATAAAAAAAAATATTCATATCTGAATTTCTTCATTAACGGATGAAAAAAACAGTACAGGCATGCATTAACAGCATTTGAAGAAGAATCAAAGCTTTGATTGACGCCAAAAGGCAGCTCAACTAAATCTTAAACAAGCTTGCGATTTTCTTGCTACATATATTTAACCAAAATAAATAAAAAAATGTCTTTTAATATTAAAACTGTGTTATTTATTACTGGCCACAACATTAACTCAGTCTGCTACACTAACATGATTACAATAATTTTGATACAAGAATAATTTCGATTTCTACAAATTCCACGGTTCCAGCAATCAAATACCACTAGAGTCTTCATGGTTGCTGTATAAGCACTATTTCCAAACTATTAGGAGGTTGCATTGTAAGTCGCTGTTCATGTGTGATGGATCAAGGTGCGTATAATGTGGGCAGTAACAGATGTCTCTTATGTCATTTTGAAGTATGAACATTTCCCATCAAAACTCAGCCATCAGACGCCATCCTTTCTTTACATAAGAGCTTTTATATAACCGAATTCAAATGGAACGCGATAAATTGTTTTTACGATGTGTACTTCTACACTACTTTGATTTGAAAAAAAATGCAGCCGAAGCTCATCTATTGTTTTCGAAAACTTATGGTGAATCTTCTCGATTGGAAACAGTATGTACAGATTTGTTTCGATGATTCAAAAGTGGCGATTGTGACGTTCACAACAAATAACGGCCAGGTCAATCGAAAAAGTTATAAGATGAACAACTACAAGCCCTATTGGAAGAAAACCTTACTCAAAAACTCAAAGAATTGACTTAACAGCTCGAAGTCGATAAATTAAACAATTCACGATGTTTACAACCCATGGGAAAGATCTGGAAAGAAGAGCGATGGATGCCACATGAATTGACTGAAATTCCATTGATAATTTTTTAAAAAACTCGATTTCTTTGCTTACAAGACATAAAAAGAACAGTTTCTTATGGTATATCCCGATGATCGGCGATAAAAAATGGATCTATTTCGATAACCCGAAACGCAAGAGATCTTGGGTTGATCCTGGCCAATCATCAACATCGACACCAAAGCGAAACATCCACGGTTACAAAGCAATGCTCCTTATTTAGTGTGATATGGAGGGTGTCGTGTATTATAAGCTGTTGAAAGAGAAGAAAACAATCACCACCGAACGTTATTGACAATAACTGGAGCGTTTGAATGATAATTTAATGCAAAAACGACCATCAATTCACCAAATCGCCAAAAAATTATTCTTTTCCACGACAACGCTCGCTCCCATGTTGCTACAGCCGTGAAACAAACACTGATTTAGCTCGAATGGGAGGTTCTTCTGCACCCAGTATATTTTCCGGACCTGGCCCTAAGCGATTACCATCTGTTCCATTTGATGCAATACGCTTTGGAAGATACATATTTCTATAACTATGCAGGAGTCGAAAATTTGGTTACTGAATGGATTGACTCAAAAAACAAACCATTCTTTCATCGATGAATTCAACCACTACCAGCAAAGTAGGAAAAAGTAATCTCTTCCTAGGTCAAATACTTTGATTAACGTATTCACACATTTTGTGATTGAAATAAATGCTCAAAAAAAACTGCGGCTTTCAATGGAACATCTTTTTATATTATTTCCAAAAAGAGAGACATTGTTTTGTCGGAAAATGTCTCAAGTTTGACTGCGTGTAATTATTTTTCTTTGGGATTATCTAAAGAGAAAGGTATATATTGATCGTTCACACACTGTACCTCAACTTAAATTGAATATCCAAGAAGTAATTGCGAAGATTCCTCCAGATATGTTAAGACATGTAATGGAAATTTCCCGAATATAATTACAAGAACACTTGCGCCGAAATGGTAATCATTTATCGAGCGCTATTTAAAAAATTCTGACGTATATTAAGGTTGTCAGACGTCTATTTAACCCAATTAACTATTCCAAACGATTAAAGAAAGGATGCAGTTTGTCACCACTACTCTTCAATTTATACATAGAGGTCGTACTCAGCAATTGGCAAAAATGCTGCGTAGGCATGGGAGTACCTGTTGCAGACCATAACCTTTTCACGTTAAGTTTTGCCGACGACCAGGCCGTAATTGCTCAGACTCATACGATCTTGAATTTATGATAAGACGACTTTATACAGAATATGAGAAATGGGGATTACATGCAAGTCTGAAAAAGACGGAGTTTTTGGTCGTGAATAGCGAAAAAAAATTTGAGATACTTATAAATGATGACTCAACAATTGTACAAGTTGAAGAGTTTAAACATCTAGGGGCGGTAGTAGATAAAAACGGAATAGGTGAGAGAGAAATCAAACATCGATTACAAGAAGCAAAGAAAATAATTGGCTGCCTAAACTCACTATGGTGGGACCGAAACATTTTAAAAAAAACGAAAAAACGTGTAGGACGGGTTATGGTAGAGTCCACCCACTGTTACGGAAGTGAGATCTGGACAATCAATGCTGAGACAAAGAGAAGGCCGAATGCAGTAGAAATGGACTACCTCTGACGAAGTGCAAGAGTCCCCAGGCTTCAACACATAATAAATGAAGAAATCAGACGTCGAATGAATGCTGGAGAGACAGTTACCGATAGGATAGAACTTCGAAGTTTAAGATGGTTTGGGCATTTGATGCGAATGCCAAAAGAGCGATGGCCACAGCGGATATTCAAATAGGTCCCACCAGGAAAAAAGAAACGTGGACGACCTCGGCTTTCCTGGAACGAAGGGATAAGAAAAGCCATGAAGAAGAGACAGCTAAACGAGGAAATGACTCAGGACCGAGAATCTTGGAAAAGGGGATTGGGCAAGCGGCGTCTAGCTGTATTTTGATAAAATTACATATTATGTTTCATAAATATTATATTGTAATATCAAGCTCAAATATATATACATATGTATATATATATATATATATATATATATATACATATATATATATATATATATGTATATATATATATATATATATATATATATATATACATATATATATATATATATATACAAAGTCAGACAATTAAGTAATGCGACAAAATTCAAAAATCGAGTATATTTAAAAATTAAGGTACATCGCTGCGATCCCCTTCAAAGTAGTCCCCTCCCGCATCTATACACTTATTCCAGCGAGTTTTTTAGTTTTCGTAACAATTCTGGAACACTTCTTGTGGGACCTCTGCGAGTACCCTCGTCACAGATTCTTGGATATCTTCAACGGAGTCAAAATGTCGACCTTTGACAATTTTTTTCATATGGGGGAATAGGAAAAAGTCGCAGGGTGACATGTCCGGTAAATAGGGCGGTTGTGGTAACGTTGCGATGCCTTTAGACGCCAAAAACTGAGAGACACTGAACGCACTGTGACAGGGAGCATTGTCGTGATGCAGAACCCAAGTCTTCGCGATCTCTGGACGCACTCTGACCACCCTTTTTCGTAATTTTTCGAGCACATTGCGGTACAATACTTGATTTACGATTTGTCCAGGTGGTACGAACTCTTTGTGAACCGCCCCTTTGCTGTCGAAGAAGCAAATCAACATGGTTTTCACTTTGGACTTGCTCATTCCCGCCTTCTTTGGCCTTGGTGCTCCAGGGGACAGCCACTGTTGGCTTTGTCGTTTAGTTTCGGGGTCATATTGAAAGAACCAACTTTCATCACCAGTAATAACTCGATCGAGAAGAGTGGGATCACTTTCAACCTGCTCGAGACAATCTTGAGCGATATATATATATATATATATATATATATATATATATATATATATATATATATATATATATATTCATTTTCGTGACATGCACTACTTGCGCGTTGTTACAAAACACTAAACAGCTGGTGAAGAAATGATCGTACGAGGGTGGTCAAGGTCTCAATCGAGAGAGTAAGGATCTGCTATTACGGTGGCGGAGTTACAGGTTCGCAGTGTTACCACAGGCCGAGAAAAAAATCGGTCGCGTTACTTAATTGTCTGACCTCGTATATATATATAGATATATATATACATATATTTAAAAAATATGAAATGGCCCGATCCACCTAACAAGAATATGTAAATATATATATATATATATATATATATATATATATATATATATATATATATATATATAAATTATAAATTCATTTAGTTATTGCGTTTTGAAACATTTCCGTTCCTCTGGCGCACCCTGTATATGCATGTGTACATCTAAAGAGAATATGTGTGAGAGAATGTATGTGTGTGTGTCACTTTATATTACATTAATGTGGTTTTTATATTGATTTGTTCCCATATACATATACAGTTATAAGGAAACACTCCACTGCACAAGATGTATTTGAAATATTTTTATGTAATGTTTGTATCAGTGTTTTTTCCTCCTGAGAGATTTTTTTTTATTTGAATACGTAACAACATATATTTTCAATCACCAGATTTCGCACGGTTACCACTAACACGTTTTTATTCTCTCGATAATAACGAAACGAAATGCAAATTAGTATCTTCGTTTTTTCAAATTTCCTGTACTTGTCATTACTTTTTAAGATTGTCGACCGTTTTCCGCGAATTTTAAACACTCTTGAGTGCCGGTTTTCAAAATTACATATATATTAAAATTATAACACGCCTTTTTTATTACTTCTAATTAATTTTGTAATTTAAATCACTTCTAAAATTTATATCGGTAAAATTCAAACAGTGAATAAAGGAAATGAAAAACTCGAGTTTTTGCAAACACATATTTTTTTGTACCGACATATCTAACCAACCAGAAATGTAATTTCACTGGTGCAAAGTTGGCACCCTTCTTTTCGAAAAAAAAATTTTTTTGCGTTCTGAGTGCATTTAGTATAGTTCTAGTGTTCCTAATAGGAATTTAAAAGAGCTCTGGGGTTCAACACGAAAAAAATGAAAAAAAAATCAGAATGATAACTTTTCTCCCGTTGAAGCAGCAGTTACAGGTAGAAAAACGCCTTTGAACGTCCCTCTATTTTAATTCGTATGGGACCCAACTTCCTTGCTTTGGGATCATTCCCATGGCTTTAAGGCGTTTTTCTATCGTTGACAGGTCAACTTTCAACAATTCAGACAATTCTTGAAGTGTTTAACATAGGTCTTCATTAAGTAATGCTTCCGATTCTTCATCGTCGAACTTTTTCGGCTGTCCAGGTCGTTCCTTGTCTTCCAAGTCGAAATCACCACTTTTAAAACGTGCAAACCACTTCCGACTTGCTCAGCTAGAGCATGGTCACCATAAACTTCCATTAAAATACGATGACTTTCGGCAGCACTTTTTTTCATATTAAAATAATGAAGTAAAACTCCCCGCAAAAACAATTTGTCCGGCACGAAATTCGACATATTCGATAAAGTACAAACTGTTGTTATTTACGCTTCAACCAAATGACATATACTGAAACTGACGCCTAAGGACAGCTGTTTTACGGGGAATATTTGGTTAAAGGGAACAATGAAAGAATGTACTACCTACGCCATCTCTTATTAAACGCTACGAATTAATTCCAACATCCAATATGTAACCGTCGAATTGAAAACAGTGTCATTGGACGCCCTTGCCGACTGTTTTCAAAAAACTTTTAGAACTTCACAAAAAGTGTATTCAATATACAGAGATTACTTTGAATAAATATAAATCATTTTTCATGTTACTTAAATTGTATTTCTTTTCATTTCGCCAATCCGGGAATTAAATTGTCAACCTCGAATCTAACAGAAAAGATGGTTTCATAATCTGATTGTAACAAAATACGACTAGAGCAATCTAACAGAATTTTGTTCGAGAAGATAATTAAAGAGAATTAAGTACTTGTGAATGTGTGTGTGTTTTAATACACTGAACAGTAAATAAGAAATATTGATCAGCGGCACAGATGTACCGTGCACTGGTTTGTAACTTCATTATAGAACAATTGTAGAATTACTGAAGAAAATATTTTATTCCGTTGTACATTTGAAAATGTACGAATGAAAAAATAAGATCTTATATATATTTATATATATATATATATATATATATATATATATATATATATATATATATATATATATAAATATAGAAAAAAATTAACTCAACATAAATATCATCAGTTATTATAATAAATATAAATGTAAATTCAAGAAAATGAAATTAATAACAATCAGATATGAGTTTTACTAACATTTTTGTTATCAGTACAACACGCAGTAGCATGAAATCGTTTGAAATTATCATTTTAAATGTAAGAAATTTAAATATTTAAAATTTTGTCTTATTATAGACTTTTTTATGAATATATATATATATATATATATATATATATATATATATATATATATATATATATATTAGTTAACCAAGAAAGTACTGTTATTTTTGAATTGAGAAAAAAAATAAAATAAAATAAAATAATCAATTTATTGATATGCGCATTATACATACAAATTGACAAGAAAATGTGAATGTGTTTATACGTGGTGTATAATTCGTACCCTCCGTAGAGTAAAAATGATTCTAGCTGTAGTGTACGTAATTGTGTTATTTACGTTGTGTAGTGTTTTTGTGGAGTGTACAGCCCAGAAATTTTCAAAACCGGGCCAAGGACAAGGTTTTGACTTAAAACTACGTTAACTAACTTAAGGGGACCCGATGGTCTAGCGGCCTAAAATTTAAGCTATTTTAAAATTTTTTTTTCTATATGAGGGTAATGAATAATGCTTTCAAATTTTTTTACACTTATTTTATTACTAATAAACTACACAAAAATGAAAATAAAGACAAAAAAAAAATTTTTTTTAAATTAGAAAAATGATGCTGAAGTCTCCCTCTCTAAAAAAATGGAATTACGTGGTGAATGATGATTTATCTCTCCCTCTGATCTGAAATAAAACAATTGACGAGTTTTTAATTAGTATAAGTATAGCTATTGCAGGAAGTAGAATAAAAAAAAAAAATTTGACAAAATGGCGCGTAGTCAAAGGTACAAGTTTGAAAACGACCAGTATTTTTGAATGTTTTGTTAATAAAAAAAATATAAATATTTTACGAAAACTATTAGTTTTACTTCCAGCGAGAGCTAGAGCTATTCAGAATAACATATTAAAATTTCAGACAAATCGGTCAAGTAGTTTTTTTTTTCTGGCCCCCGCAAGACGAAAAAAAGTAGTTTCGAGATAAACGCGTCTAAAGTTTCAAGCAAGTATATTCTCAAGAAACCTACCTGACCTTCTACCCCCCCGGAGGGGGTAGAAATGCTCCAAACCCAGAGAGTTTCCGTACCCAGCATCATACCAGAAAATACGTGAAACGCGAGCCATGAGCGTACATCGCTTGGTGCTCAAGAAAGCATGGGCCCCTTCAGGCCCGCGCTACAGCAGACGCTGACCTTCTAATGGGCTGTAGATTCTGAAATACTCTGAATTTCGTCATCAAATTTTAAGAGTATATTTTTAAGATACTATACTTTCGAAAAAAAAAATCGATTTTTCGAAAATTCTAGACCACCGGGTCCCCTTAACACTAGTCGGCCGGGGTCCAAAAAAAAAATGATATGATGATGATGTAAATGATTCGCGCAAGTGTCCGTATCACAAGCACATATTTTATTACACTAAAGCAATTATAGCACTTGACACTGTGTCACTGTCACTAAATAAAACTGGAACTGATTCGCATCATAGCCGTAGCTGGATCTCCTTAGGCAGTCTCGATTTTTTAGCCGCCCTAGACCGGGACGGCTGTTGGCTGAGATTTCTCCTCTTGCGAACAAGGGAGTTTCGGTGCTGAGAAGTTCCCACCCGGTAGCTACTGACCAAAGACTGGGCATGCTGTATATATAAGTGTTGACACGTCGCAGTAACTATATAAGTCTTCTGTTTTTGTGTCTCTGGGGAGCCGCGAGATCATTCGGAGCGTCTTATTTTGAAATATCTGCATACTGGCCCAGACAGTTTTGCAGATGCCCAGCCAAACCGGAAGGGCGTATGATAAGACGGTCCGTATGCTGGCAGTGTATACCAGCATCCTGATGTTAATGGGGACAGTAGCGTCAGCGAGGAGTCCAGCCAGCCGAAAGCGCGAATTGAGAAAAGAACAGTTGTGTATTTTTATATAAAATAACTTTATTTATCAAAAGATCCACCTTCGCATTGAACAACCCTTTTCCAGCGGGAACATAATTTATAAATTCGATTTTTGTAAAACTGATTATTTTTTTTGTCAAAAAATATGCGACACCTCACTTTTTAACTCTTCTTCATTATTATACTGTTTACTACGCATATGATTGTCCAAAGATGAAAAGGTGATAATCTGATGGAGATATGTTTGAAATACGGGGGATGAGGGAGGATCTCCCACCCTTAAATTCATAATTTTTATTCTGGTCTCTACTGCAACGTGTGGTCGTGGGTTATCTTGCAAAAATAAAACTTTTTTACAATTTAAACGTGATAGCTGTTTTTGTTGTAATGCATCGTGTACCTCGTTGGAGTTGTTCATTATAAATATTTGGCGTTATGGTTTGACCCACTCGTAGATATTCATGGTGAATAATTCCTTTTGAAGTCCGCTAAATACAGAGAACAAGTTTTCATGGTGTCAATTTTCCTTTAGGACTTTGTGGAATAGGATCTCTAATGAAATCCAGTGGTGACTATGTTTGTAGTTGGAATAAATAATCCATCTTTCATCAATGGTCAAAATTTGATCCAAACAGTTCCCTGATTTTAGTCATGAAATAAGAGATGTACGATTGTAAGACGTTGTAATTTGTTATTGGGTGTTAATTCGTGTGGTACCCATTTACTTAATTCCAATTCTTTCCTATTTTGTGTAAATTCTTCCGTATTGTTTCATCACTTACTTTGAACAATTCTGCAAGCTGTTGACACGTTAAACTAGAATTTGTTTCAATCATTGTCTCCGATTCGTCGATATTTAAATTTGATGATCTGGCTGATCTGGTCTCGGCTTTAATGGATTCATCCCCTGCAGAATTTTTTTAAACCATCTCTGGGACGTTCTTGATGTAATTCTCTTTTCTCCAAACGCAGTACAATTTTTTTTCAGCTTCTGTAGCGTTAGTCCCAAGTTTAAATTCATAAAGCAAACATACACGTATTACACTATTTTTCACATACATTTTTTAGGATTAGAATTATTTTTTAAATTAAAATAAACAGTTCGAAATTCTTTCAACAATTAACAGTAAAACACACGCTAATATAACTGATAAACAATTCTTGGAATTTTATCGATAACAATTGTAAACAATTCTTGGAATTATTGTACGTTATAACAACAACAGAACTTTCTTGGTTACTTAATATATTAGGTTACATAATATATATAATATACATAATATTTATATTATTGGTTACAAAAATTATGAATTTAGGATGGGAGATCCTCCCCCATCCTCCGTATTCTCCAAACATATCTCCATCAGATTATCACATATTTTTATCTTTAGAGAATCATATCCGTGATAAACAGTTTAATAATGAAGAAGAATTAAAAATAGAGGTGTCTACATTTTTTGAAAATAAAAATAATCAGTTTTTTAAAAAACGAATTTATAAATTATCTTCTCGCTGGGAAAGGGTTGTTCAATGCAAAGGTAATTGCTTAGCATATAAAAAATATAAATATTTTAATGAACAAAGTTATTTTATGTAAAAATACACAAGTGTTTTTTTTCTCAATTCAAAAACGACAGAACTTTCTGGGTTACCTGATTATATATATATATATATATATATATATGTAAAAAATTATGTTTACATGCTAGTATGTACGTATCTAAATGTAAGAATATTTTATACGTTTTTCCGTTAATGAAACCTTGGCATTTGTGAGAACAACCGGATTTATTTAGTACTTTTACGGAACTATAATGTTAAGATCTCTAACGATGAAATAAGATTTCTTATTAATTGTTGTTTATCTTTCTTATTTGCAATATGAGTTCATGTAAGTGAATATATATATATATATATATATATATATATATATATACACACATATATATATATGTGAATATATATATGTGTGTATATATATATATATATATATATATATATATATATATATATATATATATATACACACATATATATACATACATACATATATATACACACATACATACAAACATATATATACATACATACATACATACATATATATATATATATATATATATATATACATATATATAAATCTAACCATTTCGAATTTAGAAATTTCAGTTATTAATTTAAAATTAATGAATGGTATTAGGAATACAATAGTTGCCAATCTTAAGTATTTATAAATGTATAAAGAAGTACAGAGGTAAACGAAAACACACTCACACACATAAACATGTATATATATATATATATATATACACACACACATATATATATATATATACATATATATATATATATATATATATATATATATATACGAGGCCAGACAATTAAGTAATGCGACCGATTTTTTTTCTCGGCCTATGGTAATACTGAGAACCTGTAACTCCGCCACCGTAATAGCAGATCCCTACTCTCTCGATTGAGACTTTGACCACCCTCGTACGATCATTTCTTCGCCAGCTGTTTAGTGTTTTGTAACAACGCGCGAGTAGTGCATGTCACGAAAATGGAACAGAGAGATTGTCTCGAGCAGGTTGAAAGTGATCCTACTCTTCTCGATCGAGTAATTACTGGTGATGAAAGTTGGTTCTTTCAATATGACCCCGCAACTAAACGACAAAGCCAACAGTGGCTGTCCCCTGGAGCACCAAGGCCAAAGAAGGCGAGAATGAGCAAGTCCAAAGTGAAAACCATGTTGATTTGCTTCTTCGACAGCAAAGGGGTGGTTCACAAAGAGTTCGTACCACCTGGACAAACCGTAAATCAAGTATTCTACCGCAATGTGCTCGAAAAATTACGAAAAAGGGTGCTCAGAGTGCGTCCAGAGATCGCGAAGACTTGGGTTCTGCATCACGACAATGCTCCCTGTCACAGTGCGTTCAGTGTCTCTCAGTTTTTGGCGTCTAAAGGCATCGCAACGTTACACAACCGCCCTATTCACCGGACATGTCACCCTGCGACTTTTTCCTATTCCCCCATATGAAAAAATTCGTCAAAGGTCGACATTTTGACTCCGTTGAAGATATCCAAGAATCTGTGACGAGGGTACTCGGAGAGGTCCCACAAGAAGTGTTCCAGAATTGTTACGAACACTGGAAAACTCGCTGGAATAAGTGTATAGATGCGGGAGGGGACTACTTTGAAGGGGATCGCAGCGATGTACCTTAATTTTTAAATATACTCGATTTTTGAATTTTGTCGCATAACTTAATTGTCTGACCTCGTACATATACATATACAGGCACACACTGAGTTAAGTAACATGCGATTTACATAAATTCGCAGTTTTGTAATTGATTTCTAAAATTACCACTTGTTCAGATAACAAGTTGTTCAAAATTGAAACAAGTAGTTAAATTTATATTTTATGCTTTTAAATGTGGTTTTTAATAAACATGTATTTTTTTAAACAATATAATACTTTTTTGTAATGATTTTCTTCCCAGTAGTGTCTTTTTCTCTGGCTTGCAGGTTCTCCAATCAATCAGAAACAAGCATGGAGGTGGTAGTGTGATATTTAGACATGTTTTTCATGATGTTGGTTCTTTTTACGAAATTGAGAGGATTGAGTTGTAAATTTAAAAAAAAACATATGATACTTTTTTTATTTGATACTTTATCTTTTTAGTATATTTACAATAATCCTAGTTGTATAAAAGAGTATTTTGATTTTTTTTTATTTTCATTTTAGTATTATTTATGACACGCGAACGTTTTTGTTTAAGAATGGGGCATATTCTTTGACACACTTGAAGAGATAGGTTTACCAGGCATGTAGACACTACCGTATATCGATTTAACAATTATACTGACGTACTAATAATTATAATCATCCATTAAACCATAAAACCGAAAACTTTATAAGTATGATAAATCGAGCTATAAAATTACTATAGTCCCTATCTATTTCATTCATTTATACACATGAATATAATATCTATCTGTCTATCCCGCTCTCTCTCTCTCTATATGTATATATATTATATATATATATATATATATATATATATATATATATATATATATATATATATGTACAACAACCCCAAGTTAAGTAATGCGTTCCTTCAACCTTTACGTAAGTCGAGTCTGTAAATTACTTAAGTGTGACATCATAAGAAACTGCAATATTTATTGTTATTATATGTATGTATATTATTTACAGTATTGTACAAAACAGAAGCAATAAATTCTAATTAAACATTTAAGTGTATTTATCTTTTCTTCATATTAATTTACAATAATATTAATTATGCATACTTATATATTTATGAAACAAAAACAAAATGATACATTTTCAAAAATAATAACAATTCGCTATTATTAATATGTCAACAATAACAAGTAACTGCAATGTATGAGAGTGTGCGAAACTAAAGCAACAAATCTACTTTGTGTGAAAGCCCATATTTTTAAGGGGACCCGGTGGTCTAGAATTTTCGAAAAATCGATTTTTTTTGTCGAAAGTATAGTATCTTAAAAATATACTGTTAAAATTTGATGACGAAATTAAGAGTATTTCAGGATCTACAGCCCATTAGAAGGTCAGGTCAGTTTCTTGAGAATATACTTGCTTGAAACTTTAAACCCGTTTATCTCGAAACTACTTTTTTTCGTCTTGCGGGGACCAGAAAAAAAACTACTTGACCGATTGGTCTGAAATTTTAATATGTTAAATTTTTTAAAAACTATTAGTTTTAATTGTTAAAACTAATAGTTTCCGTAAAATATTTATATTCTTTTTATTAACAAAACATTCAAAAATACTGGTCGTTTTCAAACTTGTACTTTTGACTATGCGCCATTTTGTCAATTTTTTTTTTTTATTCTACTTCCTGCGATAGCTATACTTATACTAATTAAAAATTCGTCAATTGTTTTATTTCAGATCAGAGGGAGAGATAAATCATCATTCACCACGCAATTCCATTTTTTTAGAGAGGGAGATTTCAGCATCATTTTTCTAATTTAAAAAAAAATTTTTTTTGTCTTTATTTTCATTTTTGTGTAGTTTATTAGTAATAAAATAGGTGTAAAAAAATTTGAAAGCATTATTCATTACCCTCATATAGAAATTTTTTTTTTAAAATAGCTTAAATTTTAGGCCGCTAGACCACCGGGT